>CM028359.1:43039908-43544997 GCA_016618105.1 Dendrobium huoshanense
ATATTTTTTATTTTATTTTCTTGAGTCTAAGCAAGTGTAACTATAATTGGGTAACTATGCACACATATAGGGGGTGAGTAATAATCTTTTTTAAATTGACGTACTATATAATATATTATTATACTATACAATTTGACCTAGTTTTTCTCCATAATCTAGTTACTCAAACCATGGCTTCTTTTTTCTTAGTTGATCATACTATATGATATACAGTCATTCAGATGTTTGTCAATGTACAAAATTTGGTTCGTACCCAATCGAACCATATAAACTTATTTATTTTTGAACTGCTCATACTATACAATATAAAGTCAAATAGATAACTGATAAAGTATGAAATTTTGGTTGTGCCATATCAATCCATATGAACATAGTTATTATTAAATGATTTATACATTATGATAGCAATTCATATAGATTATTGATAGTTTTAAAATTTTTGTTTGTACTGGATCGTATAAAATAATGGACAGTTATTATGGAATGTTCCTACTATACAATGTCATGTCTTATAGAAAATTGATAATGTAAGAAATTGTGTTCATACCAAATCATTTTATATGAACATAGTTATTTTTTACTATTCATGCAATATGATCCAAAGTCATACAGATAACACGTAGTGTATGAAACTATGTTCATCCCAATTCATATCAAAATGAAGCCTTTATTTTTAAATTGTTCTTATCGGATGATCTATGATTGTACAGTACAAAATGTGGATGGTTCTCTTAAAAAATTTAGTTTTTGGATGATATTCCATGTGTTTTCTTTAAATAGAGTCCTAAAGCTACAATCTATGTCCTTCATTTTTTATTTTATCTTGAGACTGACTATTGGGAGTATGTTTGACATTTATTTTGAAATTAGAGAGTGAGAGATCTAGTGAAATGGGATTATGAGGGTTTCACAAGGTTGTCCAAGTTGAGAATCTCTTTTTCTTCTTCTAATTTCTTCCCAACTTCTTTGGAGTCTCTTGAGAGAAGATCTTAAAGAATAGATCAATGTTCTATGCTTTCACAAGGAGGGTGAAAAAAGGAATAATTGTTCTCTACCTTCAACAACAAGGTAAAAAAGGATGCTTGGTTCTCTGCCTTCATCATAAGGGTAAAAAAGGATGCTTGGTTCTCTTCTATCACCAGGTGGGTGAAAAAGGATGTATAGGTACTCTTCCTTCTCCAAGTGGATGAAAAATGATGAGAAGGTATATTGCCATCACCTACAGAGTGTAAAATGCTATGGTTCTTTGTTGCACCGAATTGGTGGAAGAGAGTTTGCAAGGGTTTCTTCTCCTTGAAGTGGGTTTAAAAGTAAAAACACTTTTGATTAGTGATATACCTGGAGAAGGAGTCTCCAGGGAGTGGTCGTAGGTCTTGTTGGATCGAAGCACTATTAAACTGGGTATTCTTCTATTACTTTTATTTCATAACTCTTTATAGTTGTTTTTGAATGATTATCTATGGAAGTTATTGTTATAATCGACTACAAATTTTAATATTAGTGTTTTTTAATCTACTAAAAATATTAAAAAAAGGGTTTTCCAAAATCCAAGAACTTTTTTTTAATAACAAAATTGCCCCTCCTCTTGGTTAGCCTTGGGACAGTTCTATAGGGTCTAACAACCTACACAAACTTTCTGTTAGATGATGTGGATAGTTCATCAAGCTCTTCAAGTGGGAACATGAAAACAGTGGTGATACTTTATTTAACACTAAAAGAAATTATGATTCAAAATAATTTTTGTTGCTTATTTGACCAACTTTATTTCTATTTACTTAATGTTGTATCAATTAATGTTGTGACCAAATGAATGCTTAAAAGACCAAGATTATAAAATGACATATAGATCTACTTTAGTTATAATCTAACTTTGTATAATTTCTTTTAAATTACTAACAATGGAAAATTAAATTCAATATGAAGCGTGAAAATAAAATTCATAAACAAGAAGAATGACACCATGCCATACCATTAAATAAGATGGCGTGATTAATTTTAGTACCATAAATTTGAATATTCATTATTTTATTATAATGATAAAAAAATATTTGATTAGTTGTTTTAATATATTAAATATGTATTTTAGGTTAACTTGAATCATAACAAGCTAAATTTA
The DNA here is from genome assembly GCA_016618105.1 of Dendrobium huoshanense. Classification (NCBI taxonomy): domain Eukaryota; kingdom Viridiplantae; phylum Streptophyta; class Magnoliopsida; order Asparagales; family Orchidaceae; genus Dendrobium; species Dendrobium huoshanense. The sequence continues at coordinate 43,042,025 of CM028359.1, forward strand.
ACACAATCAAGTCTTATACAGCGCACCTGCCTACTTAACGATAATGTACTTATTAAATCACTTCAAATGGAAAACAAGTCTATTGTAATTAATCTCTAAGTGTAGTTTTTAAGCATTAGTTAAGGTATACTATGTCATAAATGTGTATAATGATATTTAAATTAAACAAATAAAAATTTTACTTTTATATTTTGTTTGTAACTTTTTTTTTGCAATTTATGTAAATCAACATTTTTTTCACCATTTCTTATTGTAGTCCATGACCCCTAGCCTGAGATTTTGATGATAACAAAAAATGTCGATTGAATTATCTCATTATTCATTAAATATTTTTAATGTTGCTCTTGTCTGTGAGTAATAACATTTCAAGGAAATCACATGTTGCTCAAGATAACAAGAAGACTTGAGCCTTGGTAGAATAGGATGTGAAGTCTGTAACTCATTTTTTTTCTTTTATTTTTTGTTTTTTCTTTTTTTGAGTCTGCCCACAAGGTGTAAGCAAACTGAGCAACCATGCACACACATAGGGGGACAGTTTTTTAAGAGAAAATGTTTTATTTTTTATAGATCATATCATTTAATTTTAGATCATTTTGTATGAACTACTGTGGCTCAACAATTATTCTCTTTGAACTAATTATATTATACAATCATGATCGTAGTGTACAATGTGTTTTTAATTTGAAACCCTACTTACCAGCTTAACTTAAGTAAGTTTTTAAATATAGAATTTTGAATCAATCATAATGTATGATCTAATCATACAGTGTGAATATTTGAATACTTACTTAAATTAACCCCCATGTTTAGGTAATTAAATCAAGGATTAATTACTAATTACTATATGATATGGTTCATACTGTATGATAAACAGAGGCTATTTTTTATCATCCCAAACATCGTATCAAACAAATCGTACCAGACGATGTAAACATCGTATCAGATAGTTTGAAGCTTTTAATAAATCTTATTATATGAATTAAATCATACCAAATGATGAATAAAGATGAGTGTCGGATGTCCTAGCATTCATTCTATACGAACAAAAGAAATATAACAAATTATATTGGATGATATTTGTATTTTACTGTACAATATTGTTCAAAAAAATTGCTTATTCATATTGGTACCAGGATAAAGGCTATTTTGAACTGATCAAACTGTTCAACCTTGGATCGTGTTGTACAATCAAAAATACGTGAATTGAAAATTTAGGTTTTCTTGGAGCCTTATTTATATATTATACTTTTATATTATGATATAGAACACAAGGGAGGAATGTGGAAAGAAAAGGAACTCTTGAGAGGGAGCTACTTGATGATATTTTGGGTTTGTGAGAGGAATGAGAAGGTGAGCTTGTGAGGGTGGAGTGTGGTGGGATCACACGGTTGCTCCAATCCTACTGCACGCTTGCTCCTCCTATGGCCCGAGAAAATCTTATGGGAGCTAAGGCTGAAAACGAACCGAGCCGAGCAAAGTATGTGAGTGCTCATGTTTGTGTTCATTTAATATTATCTTGTTCATGTTTGGTTCATGTTTGTTCGAGCTTTATTGTTTGGGTTCAGGTTTGGTTCATTTATATTAATGAGTGTTCATGTTCGGTTCATGTTCGTTCGTTTAGTGTTTATTGAGCTTGTTCGCGAACATATTTAACGAATTTTTTTTACTATCAAAAAATATGTTCATGAACATATCTATGAACAAAAACATTTATAATAAAAGCAATTGTCTATGTAACAAAGGCAATGATTATTTATATTTATTAATTTTATACTCAAATATTAATTATTTTTATGTAGCTTATTCACGAGTTCAAAATCGAACACGAATCAAGATTTTATTGAGCTTCTTATCGAGCTTAATGTTGAGCTTATTCACGAACTTCAAATGATGTTCTTCACGAATGTAAATGAGCCGAACACATTAGTGTTCAAGTTTGATTATTTAAGAATCGAATATTGAAAATATTGTTCATGTTTGTTGGTTTAGCTAATTAAACGATCACAAACGAGCTTTAATCGAACCGAACAATGAGTAGCTCATCAAACATTTGGTTTGCTTGCAGCCCTAATGGGAGCTCTCTAAAGGGAGAGCCTTCAAGGTCTATATTATCAAAGGTACTATGCCTTCTCTACGAGGGAGAAAAATGAGAAGGTTTGCTACCGTTATCGTTAGGGTGATATAGCGTTAGGTACTCCACCACACCGGGGAAGGTGAAAGTTAGGTTTTGTAAAGGCTTCTTTTCCTTGCCGTGGGGAAAAATGAGAATTACTTTTTAGTAGTAAAATTACAGGAGTGGAGGACTCCAAGGAGTAGATGTAGGTCAAGTGACCAAACTACTATGTATATTCTAGTGTGTTTTTTCCATTTATTACACTTAACTTTTGTTTTGCATCTACATTTGCTATAACTTGTTGGTGAAAATTCTATTCTAGATCTTTGTTGTGTGATTTAAAATTACTCCACTTATGTTGCAATCATATTTTAATCATTCGCTTCAACTTCAAGTAAAGTTTTATTTAAAAAATTATAAATTTAATAAGAACTACTATTTAAATTATTTCATTCATTCAAAAATTTTGAATTCCCCCCCCCCCCCCCCCCCCCCCCCCCCTCTCAGCACATCTCGTAGTTTCACTTAAGGGTTTCAAAAATAGTGTTATAAAAATATTGAAAAATTAATCATGATACATTTTGGTGACCGAAATATTTTTGGGGGTTATTATATTAATCGTCCACCCCTGTTAGATAACATACCATTTAATGTTTCAAAAATTAGAATGTCCACATTTTTACAGTTTATAGACTATCTTATATGGATGTTAGTTCAAGATGGTTACACTACACATTATAAACTTTTGAATGACATGAAAACTCAAATATGTTTTAATGAATAAAGGAATGAGGATAGGAATCTATTAAATGCAAAGTTCTTTAATTATTTCTTTTGTGCATTAAAATCAGCATACTATATGAGAGTGTCTACCTGTGCTACTGGTAAGGAGATTTGGGATAGACTGTGTATCACGTACGAAGGAACTAGTGAGGTTAAATAGTCTAGATTAAACATTTTATTTCATGATTACAAACTTTTCTATATGAAACCCAACTAAACTATATCTGACATTTACACTAGGTTCACCCAGATAGTGACTTCCTTGCATGCATTAGGTAGAGAAATTTCAAATTCTAAAAAAGTTAATAAGATTTTGAGATGCTTACCAAGTTCCTATAATGCTAAAATTACTATTGTTAGAATAGTTGCTATTTGAATGCTTTACATTTTTGCAACTTGTATAGTTTTGATGATTCCAAATATTATTGTTCAAATGTGTAGTAATCTCCTAACAATTTTAGAAGATTTGTATTTGCTCTTGTGTGTACTAACATTTCAGGAAAATCAGACTCTAGACTACGATAACTTCAAATCAAATTCAACATGAGATACTTTGTTAGTTTGAAACTTGCATTTTTCTTTGAATTAAATTTGAAAGGGAGTGATTGTAATTGAGTGAATAAAAACATACACACACACATAAGGAGATCATAAAAATTTTATACTGATCATACGGGACGATATCCGATCGTACGGGACGATCAGATAGTTATCTCCTATAGAGCACATGGAACGAATAGGAACTTGCTCAAAAATTTTTCTAGATCCTATTCATCCATGACAAAATTAATTATCGTCCAGAACGATTGGTCATTTGATCTTCGTGCCTCTTGAGAGAATAGCCAAGGATAGAGTGGAAGAGAGCATTCAAGGGAGGATTCCTACCACTGGAGCTAGAAGGCTTTACTTGGATTGCAAAGGTAAGAGTCTCTACTTGTGAATTAGGATTACTTCACTCTTTTCCTTTTTTCCTTCTAGATTCTTGTGAGAAGATCAGTCAAGGAGATCCGGTTCTCTGCCGATACTTGGAGAGTGTGAACAGCCGAAGGGTTCTCTGCCTATACTTGGAGAGTGTGAACAGGATGAAGGGTTCACTGCCTACAATTGGAGAGTGTGAACAGGACGAAGGGTTCTCTGCCTACACTTGGAGAGTGTGAACAGTCGTAGGGTTCTCTGCCCACACTAGGAGAGTGTGAAAGGACGACGGTTCTCTGCCAGCACTGGGGATTGTGTAAAAGGATGACGGTTCTCTACCAGCACTGGGGATTATGTAAAAGGACGAACGGTTCTCTGCCGCACCGGGTAGTGGTAAAAAGTGTGTGTTGTAAAGGCTTCTCCGCCTTGCTGTGGGTGCAAAAGGAGAGTCACTATTAGTTTTAGTGCAATACTCAGAGGGTTCCTCTGAGGAGTGGATGAAGGTCTGGTTATAGACCGAACGACTATAAATCTGGTGTCATTTACTTTATTGTTTTTACGTTTCCGCACTTTAAATTTTAGTTTTAATAACTCTGTGGTTGAAAAATATTTTTCGATAAACTTTAAAAGAAATTTTTATTTCGGTTCAACTTAATCTTCAAAGAGGGTTTAAAATTTTTAAACTACCAATTCACCCCCCCCCCCTCTTGTTAGCCTTGGGACATTAACTTAGGCTTAACAACCTAATTACTAGACTCAACAAGTGGTATCAAAGCATCATTTCAAAATCATAAGCTTGAACTACTTTTTAATTAACGTAAATGGCTATATTTAGAAACTGAAACACACCTGAGGGTTACTCTATCACTAGACCTCCACTGTTTGACAATATTCCTTTTGATTTTTGGAAAACACGCATGTCTACTTTCTTATAGTCACTTAATTATCGCATGTGGATGTTAGTCTAGGAAGGTTACACCAAACCAACTAGATTAGTTGATGGAGTTAGGGTAGAAACACCCTATATAGATTGGACTATTGAAGAACGTGACTTAGCACAATTAAATGCGAAATGTTTAAACAGTTTCTTTTGTGCTTTAAAATATGAAGACTACATGCGAGTTTCCACTTGCAAAAGCGGAAAGGACATATGGGATAGACTTTGTATAATTTATGAAGGGACAAATGAGGTTAAGCAATCAAGACTCAATATCTTGTTACATGACTATGAATTATTTTGCATAAAACCTAATGAATCTATTTCAGACATGTACACAAGATTCACTCAAATTGTCACCTCTTTGCATGCACTAGGTAAGGAATTAACTAATGCTGAAATGGTCAATAAGATTCTTCATTGTTTACCTACTGCTTATGATGCTAAAATTACTGCAATTACAGAGTCTAAAGATCTGAACATTTATTCCATTGACAATCTTCTTGGTTCACTCATTTCTTATGAGCAAGGAGTAAGTCAAAGAAAGATTGATGCAGGTGAACCACGAAAGGACAAGAATATTGCACTAAATATGGAAGAGTCAGAAAGTGAACACTCACAACCTGAGGATGAAGATGATATTGCATTGATGACTAGATAATTCAGAAGCTTTTTAAAGAGGAAGCAGAAGAGACACCAGCAATGGAATAGAGGTAAGTATAACAGAAATGACAAGATTTCTAATGAAGTGATTTGTTATGAATGCAGGAAACCAGGTCATATAAAGACTGAGTGTCCAAAACTCAAAGCCACTCCTAGCAAGGAGAAGGTAGAGGAGAAACCAATGGTAAAGAAGGGCAAGAAGAAGTTTTAAAGAGCTTTCTTGGCGGACTCAGCTTCAGACTCATCTGAGACTAAAAAAGATGAAGAAGTCACCAACCTTTGCTTGATGGCAGATAATGTTGAACAATAAGATCAAGAAGAGGTATGTGATTTAACCTATGATGAATTGTTTGAAGTTTCTGAACACATGCATGATGCATATAGGAAAATGAAAAAGATGCATGCTAGTTTAAGTTTAGAATTGGAAGAACTTAATATGGAACACAAAATCCTTAGGAAAGATCATGCTTTAATAGATAACAACCACATGAATCTACTTGATGAATATGGTGACTTGAATAAAAATTTTGAGAATTTAAAGTCATCCTATGCTGAACTTGAAAAAGAATTTAAGATTTTTAAGGATGAATCAGAGAGCAAGACATATAGAATCAATTATACCAATCGAATATTGGAAGATATGAATTCATTTTACAAACTCATAATAAGAGCTCTCGAGGATAATAAAAACCCCCCTAAACTTGAAGATTTTACAAATCCTAAATATTATCCTAAATTCATGAAATCCCTTAGAAGACAATCATATGAAAGAAAACATAGGAATATTTTTCCTAATGTTAAATGTAATAATTATGGATTTTTTGGACATATATCTCACACCTGCACTTTAAAGATGAAAACTAATTTGGTGTGGAGAACTAAGATGCATAAACCTAGACATATCATACATGCATTTGATTATAAATTTGATAAAGGTGAACCCAAACTTTTTTGGGTTCCCAGGTCTAACATTTAAGAATTTTGCAGGAGTACTCTCACACAAGACCTCGTGAGAGTATATGGTACCTGGACAGCGGATGTTCAAAGCATATGACTGGAGATACTACTCAATTCATAACGTTGGAAGCCAGGAATGGAGGCAAGGTTACACTTGGAGATAATACCACACAGAAAGTGGTTGGATCAGGTATGATTGGAAATTTGAAAAACTTTTTCATAGACAATGTGTTATTAGTTGAAGGCTTAAAACATAATCTGTTAAGCATAAGTCAGCTATGTGATAAGGGATACAATGTAAAATTTTTACCTACTAGCTGCATAATAAGCCTAAATGGAAAAATAGTTTTAAATGGAAAAAGGGTAAACAATGTCTAAATGCTAGATTTAAATTGTATTCAATCTCCTACTGCTTTTTGTTTGAAAATTATTTCTGATGAATTATGGCTTTGGCATAGGAGACTTTGTCATTCTAGCATGAAAAATCTTAGGAGAATTACCCAAAAGAATTTGGTGAGAGATATACCTAAACTAGACTTTACTAAGGACCATCTATGTGAGGCATGTCAATTAGAAAAATAAGTGAGGTCCTCTTTTAAGTCCAATAAGGATCTTAGAACCAGTAAACCTTTAGAAATTCTACACATGGATCTTTTTGGACCAGTAGGAACTGTAAGTCTATGAGGGAAGGTATATGGATTTGTTATAGTGGATGATTTTTCAAGATTCACCTCGGTTAAATTTCTTTTTCATAAGAGTGAATCATTTGAGGAATTCAGAAATTTTTCAACTTGGATTCAAAGAAAACTAGGATGTGAAATAATTTCTTTACAAAGTGATCATGGAGGAGAATTTGAAAATGAAAGATTTGAAAATTTCTATAAAGAAAAGGGGATTGATCACAATTTTTCTGCACCAAGAACCCCTCAACAAAATGGGGTAGTTGAAAGGAAAAACAGAACATTAATAGAAGACGCCCGAGCAATGTTAGCAGAATACTCACTTCCTAGATATTTTTGGGCTGAGGCGGTTAGCACTTCATGTTATGTTCTGAATAGGGTAAATGTGAGATCAAATTTAAATAAAACACCCTATGAGTTGCTAAAAGGTAGAACACCTAATTTGTCTCATTTGCATGTATTTGGTTGCAAGGTGTTCATACATAATAATGGAAAATCTGCCTTAAGAAAATTTGATCCAAACTGAGATGAAGGAATTTTTGTTGGATATTCAAGTGTTGGAAAATCTTATAGGGCATTCACCAAAAGAACTTTAGTCATTGAAGAAACCACGTATGTTGTATTTGATAAAAGTGGAAATTTGGAAGAGCCAAATGTTGTTGAAGAAGAAATTGAAGAAAACTCCCAAAAGATTGATAGATTAAATTTGGAAGAAAATGTGGAAGAAAATTTGAAAAGAGAAAACCCTTTGCCTAGAAATTTGAGATTTTCTAAAAACCACCCAAAGAAATTGATTATAGGTGAACCAAGTGAGGGTGTTAGAACTAGGCGTGGATTAAACAAGGAAGTCAATCATTCAGCCTTTATTTCAACTATTGAACCCACTAACATTGATCAAGCACTTTCTGATGAATTTTGGATATTGGCCATGCAAGAAGAGTTAAATCAATTATTAAGAAATAAAGTTTGGGAATTAACTACAAGGCCAAAAGATCAAAGTGTTGTTGGAACCAAGTGGGTTTTCAAAAATAAAATGAATGACTCAGGAGTAGTCATTAGAAATAAGGCTAGATTAGTTGCTAAGGGGTATAATCAAATTAAAGGAATTGATTTTGATGAGACTTTTGCCCCTGTAGCTAGACTTGAAGAAATTAGGGTTTTACTTGCCTTTGCCTGTTTTAAAGGTTTTAAATTGTTTCAAATGGATGTAAAAAGTGTCTTTTTGAATGGAGTTATTGAAGAAGATGTTTTTGTAGAACAACCTTCAGGTTTTGAAAATTCTAAATTTCCAAATCATGTGTTCAAGTTAAAAAAGGCATTATATGGATTGAAACTGACACCTAGGGCTTGGTATGAGAGGTTAAGCACCTTCCTACTTGAAAGATCTTTTGAAAAAGGAAGTGTGGATACAACTCTCATTTTAAGAAAAATTGGAAAGGATATACTTATTGTTCAAATTTACGTGGATGACATCATCTTTGGATCTTCAAATAAAAATCTTTGTGATAATTTTTCTAAAACAGTGAGTAGTGAATTTGAAATGAGTTTAATGGGAGATTTAAATTACTTTCTAGGATTTAGCATTAAGCAACTTGAGGAAGGTACATTTCTTAGTCAAACTAAATATATTAAGGATATCCTCAAAAAATATGAAATGGACAATGCTAAACCTGTTAGTATACCAATGAGTTCCTCAGTTCAGTTGGATAAGGACCTTAAGGGAAAATCTGTTGATCAAAAGAAATTTAGAAGGATAATTGGATCTTTACTTTACTTGACTGCTAGCCGACCAGATATTATGTTCAGTGTTTGCTTATGTGCTAGATTTCAATCAGATCCAAAAGAATCACATTTGACAGCAGTGAAAAGGATTTTAAGATATTTACTAGGAACTCAAAACTTAGGGATTTGGTATCCTAAGTTTAGCTCTTCATTTGAAATTATTGGTTACTCAGATTCTGACTTTGCAGGTTGTACAGTGGATAGGAAAAGCACTTCTAGAACATGTCAATTTATTGGAAATTCATTAGTTTCATGGTCTAGTAGAAAACAAAATTCAGTGGCACTATCTACTGCAGAAGCAGAATACATTGCATTAGGAAGTTGTGTGGCACAAGTACTTTGGTTAAAATAACAGTTGATTGATTTAGGATTAACTATAGCCACTATTCCAATTTATTGTGACAATACTAGTGCTATTTGCATTTCCAAAAATCCTATTCAACAATCTAGAACCAAACAAATTGATATAAGGCATCATTTCATAAGGGATCATGTATCCAAGGGAGAAATTGAACTCATTCATGTTTCAACTGAAAATCAACTTGCAGACATTTTTACAAAACCTTTAGCCTTTGATACCTTCAGTACTTTAAGAACAAGGCTTGGTGTATTTGATTTGAATGCTTAATCAAAATGTCTTTGCAACATTGATATTTGTTTTGTTTTGTTTTTGATTTTGTGAAATTTTGTGTGTTTTGAATGAATTTGTTTTTAGGTCTATGGTTTTGTTTTATGTTTTCTGTGTTTTTGAATGTTTAGTTTGTTTTTCTTAAAAAAAAATTAAAAATTCAAAATTGGAGGAAATCGTCCGGGACGATTTCTGTTTCGTACTGGACGATGTGTGAAAGAACAGTTTGCGTGAATTTTAACCGTTTTGAGAGCAGTTTTTAATTTGATCGTCTGTACGATCTGACGATTGTCCAGGATGAAAAATTTTTGTTTCTCAAACGTCGGGACGATTGAATGCAGCGGTTGAGTGGATAAGACAGTTTTTAATATGGTTTTTGTCTGTACAAATTTTTGGTTTGTCCAGACGAACAGATGTCGGTTCATTATAGGGGACGGTTTTCAAGAGACATTAAAACGAGTTACTTTTTGATCGTCTTTATGAAATAATTTCGTCTGTACGATCGGCCAAGTCGAAAAGCCTGTACGAAGGGACGCATTCGTAAGTTGTGTTGATTACGAAAAGCCGTTACATTTAGGACGAATTTGATCGTCTGTACGAAATATTTTCGTCCAGGCGAACGATGATTTTTCGTCCAGGATGAAAGTTTTCGTCCAGGACAAACGTATTGTTTTTCTTTAAATATGAAGGCTTTCTAACTTAACAATCACACTTCCAAACTTCACTTTCAATCCCTTTCTACTTCAAATCAACAATGACCTCCTCAAGCAAGAGACAAAAGGTGTTGGTAAAGAAACCCAATAGGAATGCCTAAAAAAACTTCCTGTCTAAGGCGAATGACGAATCCTTTCTCGTTTTGCATCCGCCAAAATAACTCCTTCTCGCATTTTAATCCAAAGCGAGTTAAATTTTAAGGTAATGAACCTTTTTGCCTCAACCCAATTTCAATTCATACTTTCTCTCGTCCACTTCTATAACAAGCAAACCTATCACTGTTTCCTAGCAAACAAGTGTTTTAATTCAGACCACTCCTCCATAAGTTCTTATGTCTTCAAGCAAAAAGTTGAAATCACCAAGCACGACCTTGGTGCCTTTTTGAACTTAAGAACTGAGGGATATAGAGCACACACCCTAATGTCAGAAACCTCCTTCAAATGGTATCATGTCAATAGGGTAATTAGAGAAAATGGTATTTACTATCATGTCGCTAGAGTCTCCGATATGACCAAAAATGCCTGAATCATCCAGCATATCCTTCGATCTTCAATCATTCCTAAAGCTGGTGATAGGATTAATATTACCCCTCTCCTTTCTGTTCTAACCTTTTTGATTATAGAATGTCATCCTATTGACGAAGCCCAACTTATCATAGATCATATCAATGGGCTTTCAGAAATAGGACATGCAGAACCGAAGAGAAAAAGGAACATCTCATTAGGACACTTAGTCACATACATCTTGGAAAAGAAATACAACTTAGTGCATCCTGATGAAGAATACGAAGAGCCGGTATACTATAATGATGCTTCCTTCAGATTACTTTTCAAGGCGGAAAAAGGAAAAGCACATGTCAGTGATTTAGAAGAGGAAGAAGAAGGAGAGCAAACTTCTGCACCTCAGTCAGATTATCAGAATCTGATTGAAAGATTTGATAGATTAGAGACTCATGTTGATCAAAGGTTTGATCATTTTGATGCTCAACTTAAGCAGCAGCAACAAGACATTGGTAACATTAGAGATGAAATACATGAAATTAATATCAATGTAATGTTGATGGCCTCCTACTTCAACCTTTTTGGCGGCATTCCTCCTCCTCCTCCTCCAGAACAGTAGAGATGAATTTCTTTGTTTTTGTTGTATTCGTGTTATATGTTTTGTTGTGTCAGTTTTTATGTTAAGTGTTTGTTTTTATGTTTGTTTTTTCTTTTAAGTTCAGTATATTTTCTTACTTGTTTTTAGATATTATGAAATGTGTAATCCTTTCATTAATATCAATGGATATTGTACTTGTTTCAAATTTGATTTGTTTTTAGAATGTGATTAATTTTTATGAATTTCATTAGTATTATTTAATCTTTATAGTGCTTAAATTAGATTGTAATTTGAGATTATCTATATTAGAAAATCTAGTCTTTCTAAATTTAAAAGTTGTTTATAACTTGTTGTAATTAGAACTTTTAAAATTCATGTCTATTCATTTAGACTACATAAAAGTTAATATTATTATTGCAATTTAGATGTTTTCTTATTTTGTATTTCTATGCTCAAGTGATATTTATGCACTTAGAAATATTTGAAATTTTAGATTATTGATTTTGGAAAGAATTGGTCTCAATTACTTTTGAAAATTGTACAAATAGTACAAAAAATCAAAAGGAATGCGCAAAGATTTGCAATGTGAAAAAGAGGCACAAAATAAGCCCAACAAAGAAAAAATGCACAAAAATGTGCCCCAAAAATTTTGAAAAAAATGCGCAAAGCGCCACATGTGGTAATTCTCTTCTTTCCAAATTCTTTCAATTTCTTAATTCAAATTGATCTTATGTTCATTTATATTCCATTGAACTTTGAAATATATATTTTTTACATCTCTCTTGTAATGATTTTCTATATTCGAATGTCTAAATTGAATCATGTCTTTGAAAAACTCTTCTTACTTACAATGTTATATCACTTCTTAAATTTTATGAATTTCTATGATTGGCCTAATGTTTATAATTTAAAATTGCATACCTTATGTCAATCACCATTTAGATTAAATTTTCAAATGAATTTTAAATAATTACTTACATTTCTCGTCTATTTCTTCTTCACTTTTTGTTGTTGTCAAAAAGGGGGAGAAATTATTGTGTTGGTATTGATTTGTTTTGTTTTGATTATTCTATTTGTGTTGGTATTGATTTGTTTTGTTTTGATTATTCTATTTGCATTTTGCTTTTGTGTTTTTGACTTTGTGATTGTGTTTTTGACTTTGTGATTGTTTGTGTTAAAAATTTTTTAAAAACAAAAATATTGTTCTTTGCTTCAAAATGCCTCCTTATTTTCATGTATTCATCAATTCAGGGGGAGTTTAGAAGATAGGAGATTTCTTTAAATTGAAACCAAACAAATAATAATTGTTTTGCCATCATTAAAAAGGGGGAGATTGTTAGAATAGTTGTTATTTGAATGCTTTACATTTTTTCAACTTGTATAGTTTTGATGATTCCAAACATTATTGTTCAAATGTGTAGTTATCTCCTAACAATTTTAGAAGATTTGTATTTGCTCTTGTGTGTACTAACATTTCAGGAAAATCAGACTCCAGACTACGATAACTTCAAATCAAATTCAACATGAGATACTTTGTTAATTTAAAACTTGCATTTTTCTTTGAATTAAATTTGAAAGGGAGTGATTTTAATTGAGTGAATAAAAACATACACACACACATAAGGAGATCATAAAAATTTTATACTGATCGTACGGGACGATATCCGATCGTACAGGACGATCAGACAGTTATCTCCTATAGAGCACATGGAACGAATAGGAACTTGCTCAAAAAATTTTCTAAGTCCTATTCGTCCAGGACGAAATTAATTATCGTCCAGGACGATTGGTTCACTGTAAAATTTTCGTCCAGACAAATTTTATCATCGTCCGTGGCGACTGGTCCTCTGGAAAAGTTTCGTCCAGACGAAATAAAAAATCGTCCAGGACGATCGGGTCTCTAGAAAATTTTCGTCCAGACGAAAATAAATTATCGTCCGAGGCGATTGGTCCTCTGGAAAATTTTTCTCCATACGAAGTCAAGAATCGTCCAGGATGATCGGTTCTCTGTAAAAATTTCGTCCAGACGAACATATTTTCGTCCAAACGATTAACCGACTTAGAACAGTTTTCAACAGTTTCTAGAATCGACCTTGTAATAACTGTTCGTACTGGATGAACCTAAATTCGTACAGGACGATCAGCTGTACGAAGACATTTCGTACACATATTCAAATAGGATCATTTTAGATCGTTTAAGTAAAATCGTCCAGGACGATCCACGATCATATAGGACGATCCACTACGTACAGAATTGAAAACTTGCAGTTTTTGGGCGATTTTTCTTGTCTTTTATATAAATAGTCCAAATTAGACTGCCACCCAATCTTTTTGTCATTAGATCATCGTGCCTCTTGAGAGAATAGCCAAGGAGAGAGTGGAAGAGAGCATTCAAAGGAGGATTCCTACCACTGGAGCAAGAAGGCTTCACTTGGATTGCAAAGGTAAGAGTCTTTACTTGTGAATTGGGATTACTTCACTCTTTTCCTTTTTCCTTCTAGATTCTTGTGAGAAGATCAGTCAAGGAGATCCGGTTCTCTGCCGACACTTGTAGAGTGTGAACAGCCGAAGGGTTCTCTGCCTATACTTGGAGAGTGTGAACAGGACAAAGGGTTCTCTACCTACACTTGGAGAGTGTGAACAGGATGAAGGGTTCTCTGCCTACACTTGGAGAGTGTGAACTGCCGTAGGGTTCTCTGCCCACATTAGGAGAGTGTGAATGGACGACGGTTCTCTGCCAGCACTGGGGATTGTGTAAAAGGACGACGGTTCTCTGCCAGCACTGGGGATTGTGTAAAAGGACGAACGGTTCTCTGCCGCACCGGGTAGTGGTGAAAAGAGTGTGTTGTAAAGGCTTCTCCGCCTTGCTGTGGGTGCAAAAGGAGAGTCACTATTTGTTTTAGTGCAATACTCAGAGGGTGCCTCTGAGGAGTGGATGTAGGTCTGGTTATAGACCGAACCACTATAAATCTGGTGTCATTTACTTTATTGTTTTTACGTTTCCGCACTTTAAATTTTAGTTTTAACAACTCTATGGTTGAAAAATATTTTTCTACAAACTTTAAAAGAATCTTTTATTTCGGTTCAACTTAATCTTCAAAGAGGGTTTAAAATTTTTAAACTACCAATTCACCCCCCCCCCCCTCTTGGTAGCCTTGGGACATTAATTTAGGCTTAACAACCTAATTACTTGACTCAACAACTATAATTACTAAAATTACTACAATTCATGTGTTTTCTAAAAACAAAACAAACGTGTTATAGAAATTATTGGAATAAAGGTAAAAGCTCAAAAATTACTAAAGTTTTATCTGACATGATTTGTTTTGAGTGAAAAAAACTAGGTCACCACTGAGCTGATTTTCCCAACATAAAGATCAAGGAAACTTAGGAAAAGGGTGAGGAGAAGGAAAAATATAAGAAAGGGAAGATGAAGACACAAAAGGCATTTTGGGCCGACTTCACCTCAAAATTGTTAAAAGAAGAAGCAGAGGAGGTTACTAATTTATGTCTAATGGCTAACGATAAACTCTATCAATCGAATAAAGATAAGGAATTTCAAATTTTATATGAAGTTTCTTGGTTATTTTTTGAGAAAATTCATGAATCATATATAAAGTTAAATAAAATGCATGCTAGTCTTAACATTGAGTTTATCACTTTACAAATTGAGCATGCTAATTCAGTTAAAGAATATGCTATTTTAGATAGCGATTACATGCCCCTTCTTGATGAGTTAGATGCATTAAATAAGAAGCATATTGAATTATCTAATTCACATGATTTCCTAAAGACATCACATATTGAATTAGAAAAAGAGTTTAAGAAAATAGATAAACTTGCATGGGAAATATATAGCAATGAACATCGGCTAAAAGTGGAAGTGGCAGCATATGAATATGAAAGTAAAGCATTGAAAGAAAAACTCATATCTTTTAAAAATGACAAACCATCATCTCCGTTAGCCCAAATAAGCAAACCCCCAACACTATATGTATCGCACAACTTTAAGAAAAGGCATCACCACCCACATAGGTTAGTGAACCCAATTCCTGGTGTTAGGTTCTTCTCTTATGGCATGCTAAGTCACATAGCCTGAACTTGCATGATTCACCATAGGACACACGTAGTGTTGAGACCTAAATTGCATTCATAACAGCATAGCATGCATACATCTCATTCATGCAAGCATAAGGATGAAACCAAACTCACTTGTGTTCCCAAGCCTAACCTTTGAATGACTTTGTAGGGGTGCTCTCATGAAAAACCTAGTGAGAGCATGTGGTACCTGGACAGTAGCTACTCGAGATATATGACAGGAGATATGAAGAAGTTCATTAAGTTTAGTTTATGATTTAAAGCATAATTTATTAATCATTAGTCAATTGTTTGAAAAAGGTTTTGACATTAAATTTCTTTCCGACAAATACTTGATAAGCCTAAAATATAAACTTGTATTTGAAGGAAAATGAATAAATAATATTTACTTATTAGATCTTAATTATATTGAAAATTTAAATTCACTATGTTTAAAAATAATAATAGATGACTCATGGCTGTTATATAGGAGACTATGCCTTGCTAGTATGAAAATACTTAGAAATATCACCCAGAAAAACTAAGTTAGAGGCGTACCTAAGTTTGACTTTGATAAGGTCCATCTATGTGATGCCTGTCAACTAGGAAAACAAGTAAAATAATCATTTCATTCAATCAAGGATGTGAATACATATAGGCCACTAGAAATCCTTAATATGGACCAATTTGGTCCAGTTAGAAAAGCTAGCCTAGGTGGGAAGAATTATGGATTTGTGATTATTGATGACTTTACTAGATTCACTTGGGTAACATTACTAGCATATAAGAATGAGTTGTTCGATGAATTTAAAACTTTATGCACCTCTATTAAAAAAATTAGGATGTGAAATCTCAACAATCCATAGTCATCATGGTGGAGAGTTTCAAAATGAAAGATTTAAATCCTTTAGTCAAGAGATAGGAACAGAGCATAACTTCTCTACCCCTAGAACTTCTTAGCAAAATAAAATAGATAAAAGAAAGAATAGAACCTTGGTAGAAGCTGTTAGGGCAATGTTAGTTGAGTATACTCTTCTTAGATATTTTTTGGCAGAAGTGGTGAACACTGAATGTTATGTCTTAAAAAGGGTGAACATTAGGTCAAAGAAGACTAAAACACCTTATGAACTTCTTAAGGCTCATACACTGAATCTTTCATAGTTGCATGTCTTGTTACAAATGTTTATCTTATAAAATGGAAGATTTCTTTTAGGAAAATTTGATCCTAAGGCTGACTAGGGTGTCTGCTTATGCTATTCATTTGTAGGTAAGGTCTATAAAATCTTTAATAAGAGAACCCTAATAGTAGAAGAGTCCAACCATGTAGTGTTTGATGAATCAGATATGTCTTCTGAGCCTAAATTTGAAGAAGATGAAGAAGAGGGAATTCAGGGAGTAGAAACTATGACCATAGGAGAAAGGGGAGAACCTCAGGATGACTTGCCTATAGAATAGATATACTCTTCTTGTCATCCTAAAGAATTAATATTTGGAGACCCAATGGAATGTGTGAGAACTAGGCACGGACTTAGGAAGGAGGTTAGTCATTCTACATTCATCTATTTGACAAAGCCCACAAGTATAGACAAGGCTTTAGGAGATGAATTCTAGATCCTATCAATGCAAAAAAGAATTAAACCTATTTAATAGGAATGATAATTGGAAATTATTCAAGAGACCTAAAGAGAAGAGAGTTGTTGGAATGAAAACGGGTCTTTAAAATTAAGGTGAATGACTCAGGAAACATAGTAAGAAATAATGCTAGACTAGTAGCTAAGAGAAATAACTATATTAAAGGAATAGACTTTGAAGAATCCTTTGCCCTAGTAGCTATACTAGAAGCCATATGGGTGCTCCTAACCTTTACTTACTTCAAATGTCTTAAATTATATTAAATGGATGTAAAGAGTACTTTTCTAAATGGGGTAATCAAAGAGGATGTTTATGTTGAGCAACCCTCTAGATTTGAAAGCTCATAATTTTCAAACTAGGTATTTAAATTAAAAAAGGCACTGTATGGGTTAAAGCAAACACTTAGAGCCTGGTTAAAAAGACTTAGATCATTCTTACTAGATAGAGGATTTGTTAAGTGTAGTGTAGACACCACTCTCTTTATACCAAGGGTAAAAGTTGAAATTCTTATTATTTAAATTTATATAACTGGCAATCTATTTGGATTTTCAGATTAAACCCTATACGATGAATTCTCAAAAATAATGAGTAGTGAGTTGTAAATGAGCATGATGGGAGAGCTAAAATATTTTCTTAGTTTTTGTGTAAAATAGATGAAAAATGTAATATTTCTTAGGAAAATAAAATACATTAAGGATATTCTAAAAAAATTTGAAATGGATAGTGCTAAGTCCACGAACACTCCAATGAGTTCTACGATTCAACTAGATAAAGATCCGAAAGGAAAATCACAAGGACAGAAAAAATATAGAGGAATAATTGAATCTCTCATCTACTTAATAGTTAGTAGACCAGACAAAATGTTTTGTGTGTGCCTCTGTGCCTGATTTCAAACTAAGCCTAAAGAATCTCACTTAATTATGTTCACAAAAATCTTAGATATTTATTAGGCACCCCAAACTTAGGAATTTGGTATCCTAGGCATAGTTCCTCCTTTGGAATCTTAAAGTATTCATATTCTAATTTTGTTGGATGTTGGGTTGATAATAAAAGCACATCTAGAACCTTTCAATTTATAGAATAATCTTTAGTCTCCTGGTCCAGTAGGAAGAAAAATTTCCTAGCCCTATCTATGACTGAGGTTGAATATATAGCAGTAAGAAGTTGTGTTGCATAACTGCTATGGTTGAAATAATAACTTCTAGATCTTGGGTTACCCATAGGAACCATCACAATTATGTGTGACAACACGAGTGTAATTTGCATATCTAAAAATATAATTAAACACTCTTGAACAAAACATATATGGACATTATGCATCACGTCATAAGAGATCATGTAGTTAAAGGAGACATAGAATTGTAGCATATAACTACAAGGGATTAATTGGCAGACATATTCATTAAATCACTAGCCTATTACACCTTTAGCACTTTGAGGACAAAACTTTATGTCATAGACATTCATACGTGATAAAAAAAATTAGTAAAAACTAAAAACAAAATCAGTCAAAACAAAACTGGTCAAACTTATTTCCTGATTATCACACACTCATCTCAATAAACTCCAAAACTTTTTATCACCATCGTACTATATGACTTATTTTCGTACTGTACAATCTATCAAAATTATACATATCACAACCCTCTATTAAATCCACCATCCATATTCAATTTCATATCTATATATCGTACTGTATGATACACATTGTTGTGCATTCAAATTATTTGGTACAATATAATTGCACTTCTTACTATACGACATCTCTTCTTCCTACTATATGTTCCATGTGTACAAATGGATTGGGACAAATTAAACTCAGTCGATATGACATAATTGAACTTCATACTGTATAAACACCCATTTGTACTATACAAATAATTTTATCAAATGTTGTACTGATGACTCCTCGGGACAAACCTAACTCCTAATTGTACTGTATGATATTGATCGTATTATACAATTTGACCACCTTTTCCAAACCAATTATCTAGACTAAATAAGTGTTTGATCGTACTGTACAATACTCGATCGTACCATATGATCTATCAAAATTTCTATAAATTAGAGAGGAACTAACCTCACTTAACTCATCCTCTCCTCATGACACTCGATCTCACTTGTTCCTACTCGATGACAAGCAAACATAGCCAACTTGTCCGAGGAAGCTCTTCTTTCTCTCGTCAGCATGATGACAAGTTTTTTTCCACCAAGGATGAGGAAGCGTACCATAAGTTCAAGGCTTGCAAGATAACCCTCTCTCTTATGTTAAATCAAGCATCCTTAAACTTTGAGGTGATGAGCCTCTTTACTTCCACCACTTTATAATTACTTCACACCCTAGCATTCCCTTTCAATTATGGGCTCCTTTTTGAATTCCTTGCAAATATGACATTCAATGTAGAAACCTTGACCCACAGCTCTTTTGTCTATCGGCAAAATGTCGAAATCACCAAGGCAGACCTCACTCAATACATCAGGTTTTCTATTGAAGGTCCTAAAGCCCACTCTTTCATTAAAAATGAATTTGACTAGATTTTCATCAATTTAGTCGTAGGAATATTACATTGAACCAACACGAACCAATTGTTAACTCTTTAACCCAAAATGCCCGAAACATTTAACATGTTCTTAGAACATCAATCATACTTAAAGTTAGACATAGGATATGCATGACCACAATCCTATATGTTATCACCTACCTAATTTTGTCAAATACTATATTTGATGATGCTAACTTAATTCTTAGCTATATCTGGAACAAGACACTAGTTTTCCTTCCTACCACCAGTAAAAAACTCAATTTAGCTCTTAGTTACCTCATAGGATACATTCTTCGCCACAAGTACTAGTTAACCTATAAGGGTGAATCCAACAATCTACCTATTTTCTATATAAATGCTTCCTTCTATATTTTTGTTTCATCGAGGCCAAGTGCGGGATGAGCCAGATTTTGATAAAGAAGGAGAGGCTGCGCCACAAGCAAAACCTGCTCCACCATGATGTCCTGTACCACAATGAGGACCTACCTGCTTATCCTCATGATAATATAATTAAATGACATGATAAACTCCAAACATAACTTGACACTTACATCCAAGAACAACACCAATAGCACGATGAGGACATGTGATGGTTTAGGAAAGAATTTCTTTGATTGATAAAAAATTCACATCCATCTCCCACTACTTTTAGCCACCTCCACCACAACATAAGCAATATCTTAGCTTAAGGGAAGTCAAAGATCAAAAGAAAATTAAATTTGTTTAAAATATAGTTTTTCTATAGAAAGAGAATTTGGGTTTTCAATGATACCCAATCAAGAAAATATATTCATTCCTACCACATAAATATTTAAGGATGCTTATGTTTTCATCCTAGAACATTCACGATGGTAGAGAGATATAGAGTATATCATTCAAGCATTGTATAAAGATCCAGCACATAGATAGATTAAAGAGAGGGGTGTAAGAGTAACAAGATACACAAGGATGTTTATGTGAAGAACTCTAAAAAGTGTAAAACCATTAGGCTTTTCCATGTTCAATTTATTATATTAGTTATTTAATATTGATTATAAAAAAGGCCCTTACATGAGGGGAAGGCTTTGGCTTGATATAGCAAATAAAAATCCTATAGAGAACTTTATATGGTTGGGATTATAAGAACCTATTGTGATGAGAACTATTCTTAATAGAGTGTTAGCATATTCATTTGGTTGGTAGGAATGTATTTGGTAGATAAAGATGGATGAAGGATCATTATTAGGTGAGAGAGGCCAAAGAAACCATAGTCGAAGGGAAAGAGAGGTCAAAGGACCATTATCGTGTGATATATATATGAGAGACCATAACCAATAGGCGATGGAGGTCAAATAATGATGGAGTTTAAAGCGCAATGGAGGTTAGAACACCTAATAGAATTCATTGGGACCATAGTCGATGGGAAACAGAGGTTAGAGATAGAGGTAACATAATTGACTGGCAACATAGGTCAGAGGGATCGTAATCAAGTGATATAGGATAGATAGATAGTATTCAATCAAAGAAGGAGTTCATAGGGACAATAATTTATAGGTGATAGTGTTCGTGTGGACCGTAGTAGGTAGATAGTACTGGTCAGAACAACTATAATCAATGGGCAATGGAGGTCAAAGGGACCATAGTTTATGAGTGACAAATATACGAGGTATCATAATTAATGGAAATCAAGTTTGGAGGGATAATAATTGATGAGAGATAGAGGTTAGAGAGACTATAATTGATGGGTAATGGTACTCAAAAGGACCATAATTGGTAAAAAATGATGGTTAATGGGATCGTAGTCAGCTGGCAATGTTGGTCAGAGAGACCATAGCCAGTGGGTGATGATGGTTGAAGGGATTATAGTTGATAAGTGATCGAGGTGGAAGGGATCATAGTGATGGCCAATAAAGGTCAAATGGACCATAGTCGATAAATGATATTATTCAAAGGAACTTTAGTCAGTGGGTGATGATGGTCATAGGGATAGTATTCGATGGGCTATGAAGGTTAGAGGGACCTTACTTAACCAATCTTTAATAAACTTAAACATTTAAAATCTACCTTAAAATAAATTCCAAAACTTTAAGATACAAAAACTTGAATCCAAACCAAATACCTTTTGACTTAAAAAAAAAACTAAATCCAATTGGTCGACAACTTCAAATGATAATGAACTTAGAAAATTTCTAAACCACAGAGTCTATAACACAAAGTGTAGATTATCTATTCTTGCAACCAACTCTTTCTTTAGATTAGGTCATTATTCTTTTACATTTTTTTCTAGAATGTGGAGTTACTTCAGTATTGCTGTGTGGATGGTGTGTTATTTTTTCAAGATGGATATGATATGCTCAATTATGCATATATTTTTATGCCATCCCATGTGATTTATGAAGGGTCCATACATACTGAGCATTTATAATGTCGTCATTCTTTTAAAAGAAATGGGAAATTCTCTAATTAAAACACTTCTAGACCCCAATATTTTTATTGCTAAGTTAGCATAGACCATAAAAGATGATGCATTATACTTTAAGGAGGTTCTAAGTGTAACTTGTTGGATAAGAATTTACTTCTAGGAATTTCTAATCATAACTACCCACTATATATTTATATAAATAAGGAAATTAACAAGTTATCCAGACTCGTTATTCATCTTGATGCATTAGTAAACATCATGAACATAAGGACTCTTTCTTTTCTGAGAGTAAACACGTGTAGATATAGCAATGATAAGATGATGTTATGTTGGTTTAAAAAGAAGGAAAGATAGGCTTTAGGTTCAATTACATTATTATTAGAAATTGGAGAGTTAAAAACTAAAGTAAAATTCCTCATAATTGATTCAAAAATGTCATTCAATGCTCTTTTTGGTAGGCCCTATATTCATGAGTACATAATGATCCCATCTACCCTACGCTAGTGCATCAAGTGCCAATGTGATTGCATTGAACATTGGATTAAGGATGATTTGAAACCATTCTGTATTCATGAAATAGAATTTTATGAAGATGATGCATATAATGCACCAAAGAAATTCGTTGTATTTTCCAAAAATGAAAATGAAACTAAAGACAAGAAAGTTTATAAGGAAATAGGTAAGAAAGAAATAAGAAAAAGAAAAGAAAGAGAAAGGGAAAGAAAAATATAAAGAAAGAAAAAGAGACGTTCAAAACATGATCTTTAGGCTTCCAAATTTATACCGTCAAGGAGGTGGGAGGTTAGCCCAAAGAGCACATGGTCAAGGTTATGTTTCATTTGAAAGAAAAACACCACCTAAGTCCATTGAATTAGATTCAAGTTTAGATGATGATTTAAATGTACTAGGTGTAAGGATTCCTCTTGATTGTAGTAAAATAAATCCTCCTCCAACGTTCAACATTTTTGTGGAATAAGATAGAAAAGAAGAAAAAACATTCAAATTGATGAATCTAAATAAACTATGAATGAAAGGCTAAATAAAAGAATTAAAACATTTTCTCTAACCCCACTATCACTTAATAGGGATGTGTGGTTAGTAGTTAAGGACTCTATAAATTTTACTAGTAAAGTCATAATAGTTTAAAAGTCTTTTCTTATCCATCTACCTCAAGGAAGGATGATGATGTTCAACTTAAGAAAGATGATTTTAATGAATTAATGGAATTACTTGTTGATTGTTACCCATTATGTGTAAGGAGCAAGGTTTCTAAAAGGCCTTTCATGATAGTAAAGGACTACTGGTCAAGCTAAATAACACAAAAGCTTTTGGCTTATTTAAAATAAAAGAAACTCAAGAGTTGTTATTTTATTTGGAACCATTAGAACATTTAACGACGATGAGTATAATCTCATGATAACTAATAATCTTAAATCTATTCAGTTCTTTCTAGAAACATTATTTCTCATGATGAGTTTTTTAAAAAAATGTAGGTGATTCAAATGAGCTTTAAGTTAGGGATACACCCTCTGAATTTGAAGAATAAATTTAATTTTTAATTCATAAACTTAAAAGAAATTAACCTTGGAATAGAAAATTAACCTTACCCGACTTGTATTAATTCTTTATTTAATGAGGATAAATTAGTCATCTTAATTAAATCACTTTTTGAGTTTAAGGATTTCTTCGCCAGGTTGTACAATGAAATGTTAGGCTTATGTTCTAAGGTAGTTATTCCTAAACACATAATTCAACCTGATGTCATTACCATTAAGCAGACTCCTCAACATATATGACTCAAAATTTAATAGCAAGTCAGATCAAAGGTAAAAAAACTAGTCGAGGCTGAAAGTTCATGGAGGTTGTAAGACCTCAATGAACTAACCCTATGGCTCACTAAGATGAAAACAATATTATCACTTGATGTAGAAGCTCATACACTTATAAAATTTACAAAGATGGTGATAATAATCTAATCAATATAACATAATATCAATCACAAATTTTCTACCAAGTAGTTATAATAGAAAATAAAATATAGAAAAGTAAAATGTAGAAAATAAAATGAGAACAAACACACTAGATTTATAGTATCTTGGTCAAACCATGACCTACGTCAACTCACTAGAGTCACACACTCCAGGTATTGCACTATCATATAGTGTATCTCCTTAAGCCCCCACAACTAGGCAGAGCAGCCTTACAAACTCTCTTCCACCAACCCAGTGTGGTAGAGAACCATACTCCTTTCATATACAGAGACCCTTGACTCCATTTCATCTTCCTGGTGAAGAAGAGAACCTGGACTCCTTTTCACCCTCTTGGTGAGGCAGAGAATCTTAAATCACTTTCACCTTCCTTGATGTACCATAGAAGTTAGGTCCTTTGACACCAAAGAGATATTCTTGTACATAAAACTTCCTTTAAGATAAACCTTGAATCTGTTGGTACTAAGATGCAAGCTTGTCGGAGCAACTGTGTGAAACCCCCCTCCACACTTTCTTGAGGTCTCACAAGGATCTTCTACCTCTCAAACTCTACCAATTCCTCTCTCCCTTTCAATTCTCTCTCATCACATTTTCTTTAGTTGAATGAAGACTCAATGCATGCCAAAGACTGTTACAAAGTCTTATAATAAAGCTTAAATATAGAGCTTAAAAAAACCAAAAAAAATAAATTCAACTATTAAAGATCATATAGTACAATCGTAGGATCGTCCAATACTAAGTACAAAATTTGACCAAAATATTTTAATTAATTTTTGTAACATTAAATTGTATAGTATGATCCATATCATACAGTACAATGAACAAAAAAATTTAAAAATAAAAAATTATTTTTTCTCCCACTGTGTGTGTGTGCATTGTCACCAGGCTTGATTAAATCATTTTAGAACTTTAATCAAGAAATTAAAAATAAATAAATAAAAATTTATGACTCGTTTAACATAAACTATTCTACCCAATCTTGAACCCTGAATCTTCAAGGAATGGTGTATAGTGTACCTAAAATGTTAGTTAACACACAAATAAAAATGATCTATAAATACTATGAGAAATAAAGAGGCAATCTATAATATTTTTTTATTGGGTTTCTATAGGTCCTTATCTCATACTATAACTCATATTAAGAGTAATATAAATAAGAAATAGTAATATAAAGAAAAAAGATATAAAGAATATATAAATAGTATTCTATTATTAGTTTCTAGAATAATTAGAATAATATAATGAAGAAACATATAGATTCTTAAGATAATTCTTAAGATAATAGAAAATATTATAAATTATAAACTCGGGAGCCCAAGTTGCAATAGAGGAAAGTTTTATTCAAAAAGGAACAATGCCCCTCTTGGGAGGCTAACATTTTGTAAATTAGATTAGAAAGAAAAATACTCAAATTCAAGCCTATGTTAATTACAAGGATCTAAATAAGGCATGTCTCAAAGATGAGTTCCCATTACTTATACTCAAACTCACAGTTGATATTGGCTATATGCATATTTTTTTATTATTCATGGATTTTTCATCTAGATAACCAAATTAAGATGGCTCCATAGGATGAGACAAACACTGCTTTAAGAATAATTAAAAAAAATTGTTACAAGTTGATGCCCTTTATTTTTAAAGATGTTGGGGCAACCTACAAGTTGGCCATGACAAAGATTTTTAATAAATCCATTCATAATCAAGTGTAGTGTTACATAAAATGAAAAGATAATGAATACTATCTCAATAATTTAAAAATTATCATTGAACGTTTGCATCACTATGATCTCAAAATGAAACTCTTAAACTGCATTTTCATCACTTCTGTTAAGAGAGTTGCTATTTACATGTTTTACATTCTTGCAACTTGTATAATTTTGATGATTCTAAAAATTATTGTTTTAAATTTTGTTATCCCCTAAAACTTTTTGGAAGATTTGTATTTTGCTCTTGTGTGGACTAACATTTAAGGAAAATCAAACTCTAGACTAATGAAGACTTCAAATTAAATTCAGCATGAGATTGTTTGTAAATTGAAGCTTGTACTTTTCTTTGAATTGAGTTTGAGAGGGAGTGATTGTAATTGAGTAAATAAGCACACACACACTTAGGAAAATCTTTAAAAAAATTTATACTAATCATACGTGACAAACTCAGTTCGTGTAGGACAATCAAGTCAATTATCCCCTCAGAAGAGCAATGGAATGAACAGGAAGTGAGAAATTTTTTCTAAGTCCTGAACGTCCAAACGAAATTTTATATTCATCCCTAGATGAACTCCTCTGGATTCTCACTTTATACTATTCATCCAGACGAAATGCATGAATCATCCCTGGATGAACTCCTCTAGATTCTCACTTTACACTGTTCGTCCAGATGAAATACATGAATCGTCCCTGGACGAACTCCTCTTGATTCTTACTTCATATTGTTCATCCTGACGAAATGCTAGAATCATCCATGGATGAAATACTCTAGATTTCCATTTTGTTCTGTTCGTCCAGACAAAGTTCATAGTTCATCACTGAATAAATGCATCTGGACATTGAGTTTAAACTAAACGCCAACACAACAATCTACTCGTCTCAGAACCAAAAGGAGGGGGGGGGGGGTGAATTGGTATTTTAAAAAAAAATCCTTTTCACAAAGAAAGGAAATTGCATAAACCAAATCACACCACAAAAAATAAATGCGGAATTTAAAAGTGCGGAAGTAAGAAAAGGAACACATAATTTTATAATGGTTCGGTCGACTCGACCTACGTCCACTCCTTGGAGGCACCCTCCAAGTATTGCACTACAAAACGTGACTCTCCTTTAGCCCCCACGGCTAGGCGGAGAAACCCTCACAAGAACCTCCTTTTTGCCACCCTGGCAAGGCAGAGAACCTATCTCCTTTTGCTTCCTCCTGAAGCTAGCAGAGAACCAAAACCAAAAGCAAAACTCCTTACCTCTACCGACCCTTCCACGGACGAGAAACTCTAGACGAAGACGACGTAGAGCGATCCTTGAAGCAACCCTTGTGAATCCCCTCATAAGCTCCCCCTCACAAGATCCTCTCTCTCTCCTCTCTCTCTTTCTCTCCTCAAGGTCTTCTCAGGTCAAGGCAGCAGCCAAAGGTCTTGAAAAACATTGAACAAGAGCTCTTAAATAGAAGAGCTTCAAAAGAGCTCATTAATTGCAAGTTGCCGACAATATCGTCCATGCCGATATGGACATCGGCCTGGCCGATCAGTACAAATCAATGAAGATCGGCAAGAACATAGCCCTGGATGGAAAACAGGATGATTGATAATTGTCTTGATCGTCTAGGCCGATCTCACTATCGTCCTGGCCGATTCGTTTAAATCAGAGGAAAATCGTCCTGACAATAGCCCTAGATACGGGCTGGCCGATATTGATCGTCCTGAAGTAACTTAAGATTTTTGACTAGATCGGCCTGGCCGATCCTGCAATCGTCCAGGACGATATGATCGTATCAATTATCCTTAATTACTCCCTTGATTTCCTAAACAATTATGGCATAATTTGTGAATATCGTCCAGGCCGATCATAGGATCGTCCTGGCCGATAATTTAAAAATACAGTATACCATAATTGACTATGGCGGCTACTTCTTTCTGTTTTGAGCTTATCGTCCTGGCCGATACATGTATCGTCCAGGATGATCTGTTAATGTTGGCTGCCTTAATTAAGAATCCTTAATTAAACTTTTTGTTTTAAGCTGATCGTCCAGGCCGATCCAAAAAATTGTCCTGGCCGATATGAGTAAAAACAGAAATTCTAAGTCTCTCAAGTGTGTGTGTGAAGGGTTACATAGCATCAGTCTCTTTGACTATTACAAGTAGACTCAAAAGGTGAAAAAAACAAACATACAGACTGACTCAACCCTAAACCTACGCAATCCTGAACTTGACTTCTTCTTGATCGTCCGATCTTCGATTCCTGAAAAGTTAGAAGCAACAAGTAGTCCAAGAGAAACAGTGTTTGTCAATCATCAAAACATAATCCATGAAAAATAGATTTGCAACAATCTCCCCCTTTTTGATGATGGCAAACACAAGTAGGAAAAATTAAACAAAAATTGGTTCATTAGAAAATCAAAGTTACAACAACTTTTTCCTACCACACCCTATCCTACTCCCCCTTTTGTCATCACAAAAAGAGGGTCCAGAAACAACAGAAAAACATCACAAAAGACTAACAAGCAAACTACAAAAAGACAAGAAACAAGAACACAAAGCACAAACTAAAAGAACGAGGGATCCTGATCATCAGATGGAGGTGGTGGAGGTGGCTGCTGAAAGTAACTAGCAAGCGTGGTAAACTGAGCATTGAACCAGGCAATGTCCTGTTCATGCTGCTGCTGCTGGTGAGTAAGAAAACTGTCAAATCGGCCTAAATTTAAATAAACGGCCATATCGTCCTAGCCGATCGCAGAATCGTCCAGGACGATATGGTTCAATAATTACGTACAGGCCTATTAGTCAAAAAGGCGGTCCAATCATCCAGGCCGATCAGATATCGGCCAGGCCGATTAGACACAGGCTATCGGCCCAAGGAGTCAGTCCGGACGACCGTTGAAAAAGCAGATCGTCCGGGCCGATTAGGTGTATCGTCCAGGATGATGCACAATAATTGATCGTACCGGCCGAAGTTAAAACGTTTTAAATGCTTGCCACGTGTATCATCCAGGACGAACAGTGGATCAGCCCGGCCGATTGTCCAATAATGGATCGTCCGGGGCCGAAATTAAAGATCAAAACGTGCTGACACGTGGATCATCCGGGACGGTCCAGTGTATCGGCCAGGACAATGCACATAGAATGCATCGGCCAGACAAATATACTATCGGCCAGGACTATCACCATGAGTTCGATCAAATCGTCCGGGACGATATAGTATCGTCCAGGACGATGAATTACAGCAAGCACAGAAAAAAGATCAGCAGATGGATTTTGAACAAAATTTTTCATATCGGCCAGGACGATAGAAATATCGGCCAGGCCGATGTGACTTGAATTTGAAATCAAGAAAAGAATGGTGATGATCAAGACCCTCAAAAATAAAACAAAAGAAAAGACAATCAAAGACACTGAAAAATAAAACAACACAATGAAAACAAAACACCGAACATTTTTGAATTTTAATTTTTCTATATTTTTTTTATTTATGGAGGCATCATATGAGAATTCTTTTCACACATTAAACTTTTAAAGTTCCAAGAGATCAAGAGGTTTAACAAATCCCAATCATAAGAAGGTAGAAAAACTGATTCCGTTAACCCTAGATCAGACATCCTTCAGGGTACAAAATTCTCTTGGAAAAATAGAGGCCTAACTCGGAATAACAAAATAGGATAAGAAGATCCATTCAAGACTTGTTTACAACTAAAATATCTCATAAATAATAAATCAAAATAATTTTTCTCAATCATGGAAATTGAAATCAAGTCTTTGAAAGTATCACATAATCAATGAGTTTTCTAAGTTTTAAGAGTTTTACCAAAGAGATGATAGCTTTTATTTAGTGGGCTCATTTTATGCCTCTTGTCACTTTTATTGGCTGTTTGAGCATCTTTTGATTTCTGATACACTTTTGTGTATATAGCTTTCTTTTCAATTTGGCTTCATTGGCCTCTTTCTTTTTTTTTTTTTTAACTCTTGCAAGCTAAAAACTCTTTAATATACCCTTAAAGAAAAAGACTTTGTTGTGAGTATATCCTCCAAATATTAGAGAATAGGAGCTATCTTTCTAACATAGGGAAGAACAATCCACAACACAAAATCAAAAACACGTGATAAATGCAATGACAAGATTTTAAAAGCTTGAATGATATCAAGAATTTTGTCAATTATGCATAAGATAATTTAATGTAGCAAGATAAGAAAAAGATCTTAGATGAAAAGCCACTTGGTTAAACTTAGTTTAGACTTTTGTTTTAGAGAAGAAAATCATGCCACTAAACAAAGTCAGAAGAAGGGAAAACATCAACAGTTTACTCCCTTTAACCAATTTAGAAAAGCTAAACCCTATCTCCAAAACTCCAAAATTTAAAAGCTTAAAAAGTTTCATCATATGGAAGGACAAAAATAAAGAACAATGTGAAAAAAAACAAAAACAAATAAAATAAAATAATAAAGCAAATTAAAAACAACACAAAGTGAGCATAAAAACTAGCACAAACAAATAAAATAAAAGACACACAAAAGCTAAAGATTTCAAGCAATTGATAAAGCAGCGGATTTAAGCAATTTTGAGCTGCGAGCCTCCTTAGGTCCAGTTATCTTATGCTCCCACGAGGTCTTTGGTGAGAGCACATCTGCAAAACTCAACAACAGTCAGATTTAGGAACCCAAACAGGTTTGGGCTCCTTCTTAGGAAACGTAGAGTGCAATGCAGATGTGGTATGCTTTGAATCATACATCTTAGGTCTCCACACCCAATGTGTACTACGGTGAATTGTGCTAGTATCTGAGATATGTCCTAGCATGCCACAAGAAAAATATTGAATTCTAGGAAAAGGTTTTCTTAAATGGTTTAGGTAAAAATGCCTCTTCATAGGTTCTGGCTTTTGATTAGTAGTTGGTGTCATCCTAGCTTTCTTACATGTTTCCAAATCATTTTGAATTCTCAAGTTAGTTCTTTTTAATGCATCATTCTCAATCCTCAAATTTTTCTCAATCTCTTTAGATTTCTTAAGATCATCCTTAAGTGAGATGTTTGAAGCTTTTAATGCATTACTTTCATCAATTAATTCTAAATGCTTCTTGTTTAATACATCAAATTCATCAAGGAGAGCCATGTGATTTGAATCAATCGTTGCATGATCTTTGAGAAAAACTTCATGCTCTTTTTGTAGATTTGAATGTTCTAATTTAAGGCTAGCATGAGTTTTCTTAAGTTTTTTGTATGATGTATGAATTTTTTCACAAATTTCAAACAATTCATCATAGGTTGGTTTACATACCTCTTCCTCATCACTTTGATTTTCTCCCATGAAACACAAGTTTGTAGTCTCTTCCTCGGGTTTAGTCTCAGCGGAATCAGTACCAGATTCTGCCCAGAAACCTCTTTGGATTTTCTTCTTCTCCTTCCTAGACTTAGCTTTCTCCTCACCTTTTTCCTTTTCTTTGCTTGAATGATCTTGAAGTGTAGGACAATCGGCTCTCACATGTCCAGGTTTCCTGCATTCAAAACAAACAACATCAGAAGATTCTTTAATATGTTTATGATCCTTACCTTTTCTCCAACTTTGATGATGCCTTTGTTTCTTCCTTAGAAAGCTTTTGAATTGCCTTGTGATGAAGGCAATTTCATCGCTTTCAGACCCAGAAAATTCAGAATCAAATTTGTGCGCCTTCAATGCAATTGTTTTCTCCTTTTTCTTCTCACCTGCATCAAGATTTCTTTGATTCACCCCTTGCTCGTAAGCAATGCATGAGCCAAGCAAGTTATCAATAGAATAGGTGTTCAAATCTTTAGATTCAGTGATGACAGTAATTTTTGCATCATAAGACGAAGGCAAGCATCTCAAAATCTTGTTAACTTTTTCATAGTTCGAAAGTTCTTTTCCTAGTGCATGCAATGAAGTAGCAATCTGAGTAAACCTAGTGTACATGTCAGAAATCGATTCATGAGGTTTCATACAAAAAAGTTTGTAGTCATGCAAGAGAATGTTTAAACGGGATTGTTTAACTTCATTAGTGCCTTCATAAGTGATGCACAATTTATCCCAAATTTCTTTACCAGTTTTGCAAGTTGAAACACGCATGTAATCCTCAGATTTCAAAGCACAGAAAAACAATTCAAACATTTCGCATTTAATTGAGCTAAATCTCGTTCATCAAAAGTCCATTCGGTAAAAGCAACTTCAGTTTTAAAACCATTAATTTCACGAGAAGGTGGAGAATAACCTTCTTGAATAAGCATCCACATGTGATAATCAGTAGATTGTAAAATAGTTGACATGCGAGTTTTCCAAAAATCAAAAGGTAGGTTATCGAACAGAGGAGGTCGGGTAATAGAATACCCTTCCTTAGTGTTGCGATTCCCAAAGTTAGACATGGATCAAATTCAAAAAGTTTTCAAACTTTAATTTTTGAATCAGGCTCTGATACCACTTGAAAGTTCGATGGGGATGTTAAGCCCTATGAACTTAGTCCCAAGCTAACCAAGAGGGGGGTGAATTGGTATTTTAAAAAAAATTCTTTTCACAAAGAAAAGAAATTGCATAAACCAAATCACACCACAAAAAATAAATGCAGAATTTAAAAGTACGGAAGTAAGAAAAGGAACACAGAAATTTATAGTTGTTCGGTTCGACTCGACCTACATCCACTCCTTGGAGGCACCCTCTAAGTATTGCACTACAAAACATGACTCTCCTTTAGCCCCCACGGCTAGGCGGAGAAACCCTCACAAGAACCTCCTTTTTGCCACCCCGGCAAGGCAGAGAACATATCTCCTTTTGCTTCCTCCTGAAGCTGGCAGAGAACCAAAACCAAAAGCAAAACTCCTTACCTCTACCGACCCTTCCACGGACGAGAAACTCTAGATGAAGACGACGCATAGCAATCCTTGAAGCAACCCTTGTGAATCCCCTCACAAGATCCTCTCTCTCTCCTCTCTCTCTTTCTCTCCTCAAGGTCTTCTCAGGTCAAGGCAGCAGCCAAAGGTCTTGAAAAACGTTGAACAAGAGCTCTTAAATAGAAGAGCTTCAAAAGAGCTCATTAATTGCAAGTTGCCGACAATATCATCCAGGCCGATATGGACATCGGCCTGGCCGATCAGTACAAATCAATGAAGATCGGCCAGAATATCGCCCTGGATGGAAAACATGACGATTGTAAATTGTCTTGATCGTCCAGGCCGATCTCACTATCGTCCTAGCTGATTCGTTCAAATCAGAGGAAAATCGTCCTGACAATAGCCTTGGATACAGGCTGGCTGATATTGATCGTCCGGAAGTAACTTAAGGTTTTTGACTTGATCGGCTTGGCCAATCCTGCGATCGGCCAAGACGATATGATCGTATCAATCATCCTTAATTACTCCCTTAATTTCCTGAACAATTATGACATAATTTGTGAATATCGTCCAGGACGATCATAGGATCGTCCTGGCCAATAATTTAAAAATACAGTATACCATAATTGACTATGGCGGCTACTTCTTTCTGTTTTGAGCTTATCGTCCTGGCTGATACATGTATCATCCAGGATGATCTGTTAATGTCGTCTGCCTTAATTAAGAATCCTTAATTAGACTTTCTGTTTTAAGCTGATCGTCCAGGCCGATCCAAAAAATTGTCCTGGCCGATATGAGTAAAAACAGAAATTCTAAGTCTCTCAAGTGTGTGTGTGAAGGGTTACATAGCATCAATCTCTTTGACTATTACAAGTAGACTCAAAAGGTGAAAAAAACAAACATACAGACTGACTCAACCCTAAACCTACGCAATCCTGAACTTGGCTTCTTCTTGATCGTCCGATCTTCGATTCCTGAAAAGTTAGAAGCAACAAGTAGTCCAAGAGAAATAGTGTTTGTCAATCATCAAAACATAATCCATGAAAAATAAATTTGCAACAGACTCGAATTTCAGAATTTTTGGGATGACTTTTTATGTCTTTCCTATATAAAGTCCAATATAAATTGCCACTTAATATTTTTTCTTACTGATCTTCGTGCCCACTGAAAGGAGAGTCAAGGAGAGAGTGTCTGAAGAATGATTCTTACTACTGGAGCGTGAAGGTTTCTCTTAGCACTCAAAGGTAAGAGTCTCTACTTGTAGTTTTTTTATTACTTCACTCTTTTCTCTCGTCCTTCTAGATTTCTTGTGAAGAAGATCTATCAAGAAGATCTAGTTCTCTGCTGACACTTGGAGAGTATGAACAGATAAAGGGTTCTTTGACTACACTTGGAGAGTGTGAACAATCAAAGGGTTCTCTGCCCACACTAAGAGAGTGTGAAAGGACAAAGGTTTCTCTGCCTACATTGGGAGAGTGTGAAAGGATTGAGTTCTCTCCCAACACTGGGAAAAGTGTAAAAGGATGACAGTTCTCTACCGCACCGGGTACTGGGGAAGAGAATTTTGTAAAGGCTTCTCTGCCTTGCTGTGGGTGAAAAAGAAGAGTCACTAGTGGTATTAGTGTAATACTCGGAGGGTGACTTCGGGGAGTGGATGTAGGTCTTGTTTGACTGAAACACTATAAATCTCATGTCTTTTATTTTTTTGCTATTTTTATTTTTATCGTTATTAACGTGTGATTGAAAAATCTATTTCTATAAAATTCATTAAAGTTTATTTTTGATTTAAAATATTAAAATGAGGGAATAAGTTTTTAATTACCAATTCACCCCCCACTTGGTTAGCTACTGGGACATAAGCTTAGGTTTAACAACCTAATTCATAATGAACAAGCCTCAACAAGTGGTATCAGAGTATTTCAAAATCATAATTTTAGACTACTTTTTAATTAACATAGATGGCTATATTTGGAAACTTACATACACCTGAGGGTTACTCTATAACTAGACCTCCATCGTTCGACAATATTCGTTTTGATTTTTGTAAAACATACATGTATACATTTTTACAGTCACTTGATTACCGTGTGTGGATTTTAGTTTAGGAAGGGTATACAAAACCAACTAGACTAGTTGACGGAGTTAGAGTTGAAACACCTTTTATGGACTGGACAGTAGAAGAACGCGACTTAGCACAACTAAACGCCAAATGCTTGAATAGTTTCTTTTGTGCACTTAAATCGGAAGATTACATGTGGGTTTCTACTTGCAAGATTGAAAAGGACATATGGGATAGACTTTGTATAACTTATGAGAGGACTAATGAGGTTAAACAATCTAGACTTAATATATTGTTGCATGATTACGAACTATTTTGCATGAAACCAAATGAATCCATTTCTGATATTTACACAAGATTCACACAAATAGTCTCCTCCTTACATGCATTGGGTAGGGAACTAACGAATACTGAAATGGTTAATAAGATTCTTCATTGTATGCCTACCTTCTTATGATGCTAAAATTACTGCAATTACAGAGTCTAAAGATCTAAATATTTACTCTATTGATAATCTTCTTGGTTCGCTAATTGCTTACGAGCAAGGAGTTTGCCAAAGAAAGATTGATGCAGGTGAACCATGAAGGGAAGAGAACATAGCACTAAATGTGGAGGAATCTGAGAGTAAACACTCATAACCTGAGGATACAGATGACATCATATTAATGACTAGATAATTCAGAAGCTTTTTGAAGAGGAAGTAGAAGAGATGCTAGTAATGGAATCGAGGTAAATTTAATAATAATGTCAAGGTGTCAAAGGATGTTAATTTCTATGAGTACAAGAAACCTGGACATATTAAGACAGAATGCCCAAAACCCAAAGCACTCCTAGCAAGGAGAAAGTAGAGGTGAAACTAATTATGAAGAAGGGCAAGAAGAAATTCCAAAGAGCTTTCTGGGCGGACTCAACTTCGGACTCGTTAGAGATGAAAAAGGAAGAGGAAGTCACTAATATGTGCTTAATGGCCGATAAACTTGATCAGTCATATCAAGAAGAGGCATGTGACTTAACTTATGATGAACTTTTTGAAATAAATATATGCATGATGCATATAGGAAAATGAAGAAAATGCATACTAGTCTGAGTTTAAAATTTGAGAAACTATAAAAGGAATATGAAATCCTTAGGAATGATCATGCTTTAATTGATAACAACCACATAAAATTACTTGATGAGTTTGATGACTTGAATAAAAATCATGAAAGTTTGAAAACATCCTATACAGAACTTGAAAAAGAATTTAAAAATTTTAAGGATGAATCTGAGAGCAAAATTATAGAATCAATTATACAAATCGAATTTTGGAAGACATGAATTCATTTTATAAATTAATGATAAAATCTCTCGAGGATAATAGGATATCCCCTAAATTTGAAGATTTCATTAATCCTATTTTGTATCCTAGATATATGCACTCCCTAAATAGATAAATGAAAAATAATAGACTTAGGAATCCTTTTCCAAAATTCAAATGTAATAATTGTGGATTGATTGGATACATAGCTCACACTTGTACTTTGAAGAAGAAAACTTATTTGGTATGGAAATCTAAGATGCATAAACAATATTTATATGCTAGAATTGAATTGCATTCAATCTCCTACTGTATTTTATTTAAAAATTATTTCTGATGAGTCATGACTTTGGCATAGAAGACTTTGTCATTCTAACATAAAAAACCTTAGGAGGATTACCCAAAAGAACTTAGTGAGAGGTATACCAAAACTAGACTTTACTAAGGACCACCTTTGTGATGCATGACAATTATGAAAATAAGTGAAGTCCTCTTTTCAGTCCAATAAGGATCATACAACTAGTAAACCATTAAAAATTTTGCATATGGATCTTTTTGGACCAGTTAGAACTGTAAGTCTATGAGGGAAGGTATACAGATTTGTGATTATGGATGATTACTGAAGATTCACATGGGTTAGATTTTTATTTCATAAGAGTGAATCATTTGAGGAATTTAGAAATTTTTTGACTTTGATTCAAAGAAAGCTAGGGTGTGAAATAATGACTATACAAAGTGATCATGGAGGAGAATTTGAAAATAAAAGATTAGAGGATTTTTGTAAGGATAAAGGAATTGATCACAACTTTTTTGCACCTACAACCCCTCAGCAGAATGGGGTTGTCAAAAGGAAAAATAGAACATTAATAGAAGCTACCCGAGCAATGTTGGTAGAATACTCACTTCCTAAATACTTTTGGGCTGAGGCGGTTAGCACTGCATGTTATGTTCTGAATAGGATAAATGTGAGATCTAAATTAAATAAAATGCCCTATGAGTTGCTAAAAGGAAGAACACCTAATTTGTCATATTAGCATATTTTTAGTTGTAAGCTGTTTATTCATAGCAATAGAAAATCTACCTTAGAAAAATTTGATCCAAAATAAAATAAAGGAATTTTTGTAGAATACTCAAGTGTTGAAAAATCTTATAGAATATTCAACAAAAAAACTTTGATAATCGAGGAGACCACATATGTTGTATTTGATGAATCTGGAATTTTTTAAGAGCCAAATGTTATAGAAGATGAGATTGAGATTAACTCCCAAAAGATTAATAAAATAAATTTGGAAGAAAATTTGAAAAATAAATTGGAGATAGAAAACCCTTTCCCTAGAGATTTGAGATTTTCTAAAAACCAGCCAAATGAATTAGTAATTGGTTAACCTAGGAGGGTGTAAGGACTATGCGTGGATTAAACAAAGAAGTCAATCATTTAGCCTTTATTTCAACTGTAGAACCCACAATTATTGATCAAGCACTTTTAGAAGAGTTTTGGATTTTGGTTATGCTAGAAGACTTAAATCAATGTGTAAGAAATAAAGTTTGGGAATTAACTATAAGGTCAAAAGATCAAAGTGTAGTTGGAACTATGTGGGTATTCAAAAATAAAATGAATGACTCAGGAGTAGTCATTAGAAATAAGGCTAGATTAGTTGCAAAGGGGTATAATTATATTGAAGGCATTGATTTTTAGGAAACATTTTGCCCTGTAGCTAGACTTGAATCAATTAAGGTTTTGTTAGCCTATGCTTATTTTAGAGGATTTAAACTGTACCAAATGGATGTAAAAAGTACCTTTTTAAATGGGGTAATTCAAGAGTATGTCTTTATAGAACAACCTACAGGTTTTAAAAATTCTAAATACGTAAATCATGTTTTCAAATTAAACGAGGCATTATATGGTTTGAAATAGGCACTTAGGGTTTGATTTGAGAGTTTGAGCACCTTCCTACATGAAAGATCATTTAAAAAAGAAAGTGTTGATACAACTCTCTTTTTGAAGAATGTTGTAAAGGATATACTCAATGTACAAATTTATGTGGATGACATCATCTTTGAATATTCAAATAAAAATCTTTGTGATGATTTTTTTAAAATAATGAGTAGTGAATTTGAAATGAGTATAATGGGAGATTTAAATTACTTTCTAAGTTTTAGCATTAAACAAATTGAAGAGGATACATTTCTTAGTCAGTCAAAGTATATTAAGGACATCCTCAAAAAGTATGAAATGGATAATGATAAACCTGTTAGTATACCTATGAGTTTCTCAGTTCAGTTGGATTAGGACCCTAAGGGAAAATCTATTGATCAAAAGAAATTTAGAGGGATTAATGGATCTTTTCTTTACTTGACAGCTAGACGGCCCGATATCATGTTTAGTGTTTGTTTGTGTGCTAGATTTCAATCTGATCGAAAGGAATCATATTTAACAACAATAAAAAGGATTTTAAGCTATCTATTAGAAACTTAGAGCTTAGGAATTTGGTATCCTTAGTTTAGCTCTTCATTTGAAATAATTGGTTATTCAGATTCTGATTTTGCAAGTTGTAGAATGGATAGAAAGAGCACTTCAGGAACATATCAGTTCATTGGAAATTCTTTAGCTTCTTGGTACAGTATGAAATAAAATTCAGTAGCCCTATCTACTACAGAAGCTGAACACATTGCATTATGAAGTTATGTGGCACAAGTACTTTGGTTGAAACAACAGTTGCTTGATTTAGGATTAACTATAGCCACTATTCCAATTTATTCTGATAACACTAGTGCTATTTGTATTTCTAAAAATCCTATTCAACATTCAAGAACCAAACATATAGACATCATGCACCATTTCATAAGGGATCATGTATCCAAAAGAGAAATTGAACTCACTCGTGTTTCTACTGAAAATCAACTTGCAGATATTTTTTACAAAACTTTTAGTCTTTGATACTTTCAGTGCATTAAGAACAAGGCTTGGTGTGATTGATTTGAATGCATAATTAAAATATTTCTGCAACATTGATGTGTGTTTTTGTTAGTATTATTTTTGTCTGTAACCATATGTTTGTGATTTTTTCTGTGTTTTGAGTTTGTGTTTTCATTTTTTATTTGTGTTTTTGTTATGTTTGTGTTTCAGTTTTGATTAAGTGCATGTTTTAAAATTTTAAGTGAAATTCATCCAAGACTAAAATATTTCATACGGGATAAATTGTGTAGAATGTCAAACTGTTGGATTTGAACCTTTTGTGTGTAGTTTTTTAGTTTTTAATTTTCACTTCATTTGTACGACCGTAACGATCATCCACAACAAAATTTTTTCAAACAACAGGATTATTGAATGGTAGTTAAATGGATAAGGTCATTTTTAATACAATATTTGTCCGAACGAACACATGGTGGATTGGTTTAGGGGATGGTTTCAACTGCCATTAAAAAGATCATAATTTTCTGATCGTCCGGGACGAACACGTGTTCGTCTGTACGATCGTTTGGTCAAAAGTCTGTATGAAATGATGCTTCGTAAGTTGTGTGATTACAAAAAGTTGTTTTATTTTGGACTCATTCGTTCGTCCATATAAAATTTATTCGTACAGGACGAACTAAAATTCAAACGGGAAAAAATATTTTCTTCTGTATGAACAGTTATTTTTTCAATAAATTGGAGGGCTTTTGAAATCAATAGTCATCACTCACACATCACTTTCAAAACCTTTCTTCCTTTAGATCTTTTCAAATGGCAATCAAGCAAACGTCAAAAGATTCTAGCCAAGGGTCCACCCAAAAACTCTTTCGATAACTTTCTATCCAAAGCCAATGAAGAGTCTTTTCCCAGATTTGTACCTTCTATGATCATACCCTCTAGAGTCCTCCTTCAGGAAAAATAAACCTTTAAGGTAATTAACTTGTTTGCCTCTACTCAATTTGGTTTCATCCTCACTTTAGTCCACTTCTTCAACAAAGAAATCTTTCACTACTTCCTGGCAAATATGTCTTTTAACTCCGACCATGCTGTCATCAAGTCCATTATTTTTAAAAAGAGAATAGAGATCACCAAGGGTGACCTAGGTATCTTTTTGAACTTAAGGATAGAAGGAATTAGAGCACACACCATGATTACCACTCCTATTTTTGATTGGACTGAAATTAATCGAGTGATTAGAGAAGTTAGCTATAAGGAACATTTGACTAAGGTAGCGACTTTAGTTTGTGATGCTCATATCATCCAGCATGTTCTTAGAACTTCTATAATTTCTAAAGCTGGTGATAGAATAAATATAACTCCTCTTTTTTCTACTGTTACCTACTTGATTATGACCAAACAACCTATAGATGAGGCCCAACTCTTCATTGACTACATTTATGGACTCTCTAAAATTTGTTATGTCGCCCATAAATGAAAGAAGAACATTGCCTTATGACATCTAGTTGCCTAAATTCTAGAGAAAAAGTACGATTTGGATCATCCAGATCAAGAATTTGAAGAACCGCTCTATTACAACGACATATCCTTTAGAGTAATCTTCAATAAAGAAGAACCATGAAAAACTCATGTTGTTCTTAGTGAATCAGAGGAGGAAGCTGATCCTGCACATGCTAATGAACCAAATTACCATGATTTGGTTCAAAGATTTGACCGTTTAGAGACTCACTTTGATCAAAGGTTTGATCAAACTGAAGCTCATATGCAGCAGCAGGATGTACAATACAATCAAGACATGGGATTTATACGAGAACAGATAAACGATATAAATTCCAATATGCTTATGATCAGTAGCTAATTCAACTTCTTCGGTACTGTAGCTCTTCCTGCTCCTCCAAATCATGGTCCATCTGAATGAATTCATGTACTTGATTATGTTTTAGTTTTCTTTAGTTGATGTGTTTGTATTGTAATGTGTTAGATTGTTATGTACTTTATTTTAGTTGTGTTGCTTTTTATTTGATGTCTTCGTATTTGAAGTTTATCTCATATTAATATCATTTGCTTAGATTTTAATATCCCATATTTTGATATCAATATAAGTTATCTAGTTTTGTTTTATATATCTTGTTTTGAAATGTGTGTTAGCTCATATGACAATCTTTAAAAAATTTTGATCTTAAGAGTGTTATACATTGAAGTGTAACTTAAAATTGAATTAATTAGAAAACCTAATTTTTCTAAATTTAAGTTTTGCTTAAAACTTGATATAATTAAATTTGTCAATTTCATGTCTCTTATTAGACTACATTAATGTGTAATATTATTATTGTAATTATGATATTTTCTTATTTTGTATTTTAGTTATCAATAAATATTGATGCACTTAGAAAAATTTGAAATTTTTTATTATTGATTTTTGAAATATCAAGATAACTCTTTAAAATTATACAAATGTACAAAAATTAAAAGGAATGCGCAATGCTTCGCAATTTGAAAAAGAGGCACAAAATAAGTTAACAAGTTAAAAGATGCACAAAAATGTGCCAAAAATATTAAAAAAGATACGCAAAGCGTCACATGTGGTAGTCATTTCTTTCCACAATCTTTTAATCTCTTAATTCAAATTGATCTTCTGTACATTTATATTTCGTACTGACATTTGAAATATACAAATTTTATATTCATCCTTTATGCAGTGATATTCTTTATCTTAGTGCCAAATTTGATTCATGTTTTTGATATATACTTTTTATTATAAATGTTATATCATTTCTTAAATTCTATGAATCATTTTGATTTGCCTAATGATTTGATTTTATTTGCAAAATTTATTTCAATCACTTTTACGGATCAATTATCACAGCATTATCATATGTCTGCTAACATTTTAGCTCTTTTTCTTCTTCTCTTTTTGTTGTTGTCAAAAAGGGGA
Source organism: Dendrobium huoshanense (assembly GCA_016618105.1). NCBI lineage: Eukaryota > Viridiplantae > Streptophyta > Magnoliopsida > Asparagales > Orchidaceae > Dendrobium > Dendrobium huoshanense. Next base: position 43,083,666 of record CM028359.1, read on the forward strand.
AGAAAATATTATTTGTTTGTATCTTTTCATATCTTTGTTCTTTTTGTATCTTTGTTCTGTACGTATTTTTGTTTCAAAATGTTTTTGTTATATTTTACGTATTTTTGTTTTGTATTGTTTATGTTGTATTTTATGTAATTTTGTTTCATATTATTTCTGTTGTATTTTAAAATAAAATAAAAAAGAAAAAGATAATTTTGTTGTGCAATGCCTACTTATATTCATATATTCATCAATTCAAGGGGAGATTAGGAGATTCATAAAATTTGCAATTATACAAATAATAATTGCTTTGCCATCATCAAAATGGGGAAGATTGTTAAGAGAGTTGTTATTTGGATGTTTTACATTCTTGCAACATATATAATTTTGATGATTCTAAATATTCTTGTTTTAAATTTTGTTATCTCTTGAAACCTTTTGGAAGATTTGTATTTTTCTCTTGTGTAGACTAACATTTCAGGAAAATTACACTCCAAACTAATGAAGACTTCAAATTAAATTCAGCATGAGATTGTTTGTAAATTGAAGCTTGTACTTTTTTTTAATTGAGTTTGAGAGGGAGTGATTGTAATTGAGTAAATAAGCACACACACACTTGGGAAAATCTTTAAAAAAATTTATACTGATCGTACAGAATGAACTCATTTCATACGAAACGATCAAGTCATTTATCCCCTCGAAAGAGCAATGGAATGAACAGGAAGTGAAAATTTTTTTTCTAAGTCCTAAATGTACAGACGAAATTCTATATTCATCTTTGGACAAACTCCTCTGGATTGTCACTTTACACTGTTTGTCCAGACGAAATGTATGAATCATCCCTGAATAAACTCCTCTGGATTCTCACTTTATAATGTTCGTCTAGATGAAATACATGAATCATCCCTGGATGAACTCCTCTGGATTCTCACTTCATACTGTTCGTCCAGAAGAAATGCAAGAATCATCCATGGACAAAATCCTCTAAATTTCTATTTTGTTCTGTTCCTCCAGACGAAGTACATAGTTCGTCCCTAGACCAACGCCTCTGGATATTTAGTTTAAACTAATAGTCGAGATGAAATAATCTACTCGTATCTAGATGAAGTCCTCTGGAAAAAATTTGTCCAAGATGAACCTACATTCCTCCCACGATGAAGTGAACCGACTCTTGAAATTTTGGCAACTCCCTGTAGTTGTCGAAACTGACCTACGATACAATCGTTCATACCAGACGAACTTATTTCATACGGGATGATGATTGGGTACGAAGTCAGTTCATACCAATATACATTGGGTTCATTTCCAAGGGATTTAAGTAAAATCGTCCAGGAGATCCACGATCGTACGGGACGATCCACTGCTTACAAACTTGAATTTCATAACTTTTTGATGGTTTTTTGTGTCTTTCCTATATAAAGTCCAATATAAATTGTCACTTAATCTTTTTGCTTACTGATCTTCGTGCCTACTGAAAGGAGAGAGTGTGAGAGAGTGTATGAAGGAGGATTCTTAATACTGGAGCGTAAAGGTTTCTCTTGGTACTCAAAGGTAAGAGTCTCTACTTATGGTTTTTTTATTACTTCACTCTTTTCTCTCATCCTTCTAGATTTCTTGTGAAGAAGATCTGTCAAGGAGATTTGGTTCTCTGCCGACACTTGGAGAGTTTGAACAGACGAAGGATTCTCCGCCTACACTTGGAGAGTGTGAACAGACGAAGGGTTCTCTGCCTACACTTGGAGAGTGTGAACAGCCAAAGGGTACTCTGCCCACACTAAGAGAGTGTGAAAGGACAAAGGGTTCTCTGCCTACACCGGTAGAGTGTGAAAGGATGGACGGTACTCTGCCAACATTGGAAAGCGTTTAAAAGGATGATGGTTCTCTACCGCACTGGGTAGTGGTGGAAGAGAATTTTGTAAAGGCTTCTACGCCTTGCTGTGGGTACAAAAGGAGAGTCGCTAGTGGTATTAGTGCAATACTCGGAGGGTGCCTCCAAGGAGTGGATGTAGGTCTTGTTTGACCGAACCACAGTAAATCTCCTATCTTTTATTTTTCCACTGTTTTTATTTTTATCGTTATTAACCTGTGGTTAAAAAACTTATTTCTACAAAATTCATTAAAGTTTATTTTTGTTTTAAAATATTAAAAAGAGGGATTAAGTTTTTAATTACCAATTCACCCCCCCCCCCTCTTGGTTAGCCACTGGGACATAAGCTTAGGTTTAACAACCTAATTCATATTGAACAAGTCTCAACAACTTCAAGAAAATTTTTGATCTTTGAAGTGATGTACCATGGAATTAAAATTTATTCTGCAAAGTTTAATGTCAACTTAGACATTTAACCTCCTAAGACCATTACCCAATTAAGGTATCTCCAAGGCAAGCTAGCTTATCTAAAATCTTTATATAAGATGTCATCCATTCACTACTTTGGCTCAAAAGAACTTAAAATTTCTATAGGATGAAAAATATTAGAATGCCTTTGAAACCAATAAGAAATATATAATCTATCCTCCAATTTTGGGTGCCCTAATTCAAGGGAGGCCTCTAACCCTTACATTATAGCTTTAAATTGTTTGAGTAGTTGCTATTTGAATTATTTATATTTGTGCAACTTATGTAGTTTTGATGATTCCAAACATTATTGTTCAAATGAATAGTTATCTCCTAACAATTTCAGAAGATTTGCACTTGCTCTTGTGTGTACTAACATTTCAGGAAAATCAGACTCCAGACTACGAAAACTTCAAATCAAATTCAACATGAGAAATTTTGTTTATTTGAAGTGTCTTTTCTTTGAATTAATTTTGAAAGGGAGTGATTGTAATTGAGTGAATAAAATCTCACACACACAAACTAAGGAGATCTTGAAATTCTATACTGATCGTACAGGACGATATATATCGTACTGGACGATCTGTCAGTTATCTCCTATAGAGCAGTTGGAACGAATAGGAACTTGCTTCGAAAAATTTTTCTATGTCCTATTCGTCCAGGACGAATTTTTATATCGTCCCCGGCGATGGGCGCTCTGGAAAATTTTCGTCCAGACGAAAATAAATATCGTACCGGACGAACAGCTCTCTGGAAATTTTTCGTCCAGACGAAACCAAAGTATCGTCCCCGGCGATGGGCGCTCTGGAAAATTTTCGTCCAGACGAAATAAATTATCGTCTAGGACGATCGGCTCTCTGGAAAATTTTCGTCCAGACGAACATATTTTCGTCCAAACGATAAACCGACTTAGGACAGTTTTCAGCAGTTTCTAGAACCGACCTTGTAATAACCGTTCGTACTGGACGAACCTAGTTCGTACAGAATGATCAGCTGTACGAAGTCATTTCGTACACATATACAAATTGGGTCGTTTCAGATCGTTTAAGTAAAATCGTCCAGGACGATCCAGGATCGTACGGGACGATCCACTGCGTACAGAATTGAAAACTTGCAGTTTTTGGGCGGTTTTTCTTGTCTTTTGTATATATACTTCAAATTAGACTGCCACCCAATCTTTTTGTCATTTGATCTTCGTGCCTATTGAGAGAATAGTCAAGGGGAGAGTGGAAGAGAGCATTCAAAGGAGGATTCCTACCATTGGAGCAAGAAGGCTTCACTTGGATTGCTAAGGTAAGAATCTCTACTTGTGAAATTGGATTTCTTCACTCTTTTCTTTCTTCCTTTTAGGTTCTTGTGAGAAGATCATTCAAGAAGGTCCGGTTCTCTGCCGACACTTGGAGAGTGTGAACAGACGTGGGTTCTCTGCCTACACTAGGAGAGTGTAAAAGGAAGAAGGTTCTCTGCCTACACTTGGAGAGTGTGAACAGCCGTAGGGTTCTCTGCCCACACTAGGAGAGTGTAAAAGGACGACGGTTCTCTGCCCACACTAGGAGAGTGTAAAAGGACGACGGTTCTCTGCCAGCACTGTGGATTGTGTAAAAGGACGACGGTTCTCTGCCGCACCGGGGAGTGGTGAAAAGAGGGTTTTGTACAGGCTTCTCCGCCTTGCTGTGGGTGCTAAAGGAGAGTCACTTTGTGGTATTAGTGCAATACTCAGAGGGTGCCTCTGAGGAGTGGATGTAGGTCTGGTTATAGACCGAACCACTATAAATCTGGTGTCATTTACTTTATTGCTTTTACGTTTCCGCATTTTAAATTTCTGTTTTAACAACTCTGTGGTTGAAAAACATTTTTCTACAAACTTTAAAAGAAAATTTCATTTCGGTTCAACTTTAGTTTTAAGAGGGTTTAAAATTTTTTAAAACTACCAATTCACCCCCCTCTTGGTAGCCTTGGGACATTTACTTAGGCTTAACAACCTAATTACTAGACTCAACAAGTGGTATCAGAGCATTGTTTCAAAATCATAAGTTTGAACTACTTTTTGATTAACGTAGATGGCTACATTTGGAAACCGAAACACACCTGAGGGTTACTCTATCACTAGACCTCCACTGTTTGACAATATTCCTTTTGATTTTTGGAAAACACGCATGTCTACTTTCTTACAGTCACTTGACTATCGCATGTGGATGTTAGTCCAGGAAGGTTACACAAAACCAACTAGATTAGTTGATGGAATTAGGGTAGATACACCCTATGCAGATTGGACTATAGAAGAACGTGACTTAGCACAATTAAATGCAAAATGTTTAAATAGTTTCTTTTGTGCTTTAAAATCTGAAGACTACATGCGAGTTTCTACTTGTAAAAGCGGAAAAGACATATGGGATAGACTTTGTATTACTTATGAAGGGACAAATGAGGTTAAGCAATCTAGGCTAAATATCTTGTTACATGACTACGAACTATTTCGCATGAAACCTAATGAATCTATATCTGACATGTACACAAGATTCACTCAAATTGTCACCTCTTTGCATGCACTTGGTAGGGAATTAACTAATGCTGAAATGGTTAATAAGATTCTTCGTTGTTTACCTACTGCATACGATGCTAAAATTACTGCAATTACAGAGTCAAAAGATCTGAACATTTATTCTATTGACAATCTTCTTGGTTCACTCATTGCTTACGAGCAAGGAGTAAGTCAAAGAAAGATTGATGCAGGTGAACCAAGAAAGGACAAGAATATTGCACTAAATGTGGAAGAGTCAGAAAGTGAACACTCACAACCTGAGGATGAAGATGATATAGCACTGATGACTAGACAATTCAAAAGCTTTTTAAAGAGGAAGCAGAAGAGACGCCAGCAATGGAATAGAGGTAAGTATAATAGAAATGGCAAGGTTTCTAATGAAGTGATTTGTTATGAATGCAGGAAACCAGGTCATATAAAGACTGATTGTCCAAAACTCAAAGCCTCTCCTAGCAAGGAGAAGGTAGAGGAGAAACCAATGGTAAAGAAGGGCAAGAAGAAGTTTCAAAAGGCTTTTTGGGCGGACTCAGCTTCAGACTCATCTGAGACTGATAAAGAAGAAGAAGTCACCAACCTTTGCTTGATGGCAGATAAAGCTGAACAATCAGATCAAGAAGAGGTATGTGATTTAACTTATAATGAATTGTTTGAAGTTTCTGAACACATGCATGATGCATATAGGAAAACTAAAAAGATGCATGCTAGTTTAGTTTTAGAATTGGAAGAGCTTAATAAGGAACACGAAATCCTTAGGAAAGATCATGCTTTAATTGATAGCAACCACATGAAACTACTTGATGAATATGATGACTTGAATAAAAATTTTGAGAATTTAAAATCATCCTATGCTGAACTTGAAAAAGAATTTGAGAAATTTAAGGATGAATCTGAGCACAAGACATATAGAGTCAATTATACAAATCGAATCTTGGAAGAAATGAATTCATTTTATAAACTTACTATAAGTGCTCTCGAGGATAATAGGAACCCCCCTAAACATGAAGATTTTACAAATCCTAAGTATTATCCTAAATTTATGAAATCCCTTAGAAGACAATCATATGAGAGAAAACATAGGAATATTTTTCCTAATGTTAAATGTAACAATTGTGGATTTTTAGGACATATATCTCACACCTGCACTTTAAAGATGAAACCTAATTTGGTGTGGAGAACTAAGATGCATAAATCTAGACATATCACACATGCATCTGATTATAAATTTCATAAAGGTGAACCCAAACTAGTTTGGGTTCCCAGGTCTAACATTTGAGAATTTTGCAGGTATACTCTCACACAAGACCTCGTGAGAGTATATGGTACCTGGACAGCGGATGTTCTAAGCACATGACTGGAGATACTGCTCAATTCATAACGCTGGAAGCCAGGAGTGGAGGCAAGGTTACACTTGGAGATAATACCACAAAGAAAGTGGTTGGATCAGGTATGATTGGAAACTTGAAAAACTTTTTCATAGATAATGTTTTATTAGTTGAAGGCTTGAAACATAATTTGCTTAGCATAAGTCAGCTTTGTGATAAGGGCTATAATGTAAAATTTTTACCTACTAGCTGCATAATTAGCCTAAATGGAAAAATTGTTTTAAATGGAAAAAGGGTGAACAATGTTTACATGCTAGATTTAAATTGTATTCAATCTCCTACTGCTTTTTGTTTGAAAACTGTTTCTGATGAATCGTGGCTTTGGCATAGGAGACTTTGTCATTCTAGTATGAAAAATCTTAGAAAAATTACCCAAAAGAATTTGGTGAGAGGAATACCTAAACTAGACTTTACTAAGGACCATCTGTGTGATGCATGTCAATTAGGAAAACAAGTAAGGTCCTCATTTAAGTCCATTAAAGATCTTAGGACAAGTAAACCTTTAGAAATTCTACACATGGATCTTTTTGGACCAGTAAGCACTGTTAGTCTAGGAGGAAAGGTATATGGATTTGTTATAGTAGATGATTTTTCAAGATTCACCTGGGTTAAATTTCTTTTTCATAAGAGTGAATCATTTGAGGAATTCAGAAATTTTTCAACTTGGATACAAAGAAAACTAGGATGTGAAATAATTTCTATACAAAGTGATCATGGAGGAGAATTTGAAAATGAAAGATTTGAAGATTTCTGTAAAGAAAAGGGGATTGATCACAATTTTTCTGCACCTAGAACTCCTCAACAAAATGGAGTAGTTGAAAGAAAGAACAGAACATTAATAGAAGCCGCCCGAGCAATGTTAGCAGAATACTCTCTTCCTAGGTATTTTTGGGCTGAGGCGGTTAGCACTGCATGCTATGTTCTGAATAGGGTGAATGTGAGATCTAATTTGAATAAAACACCCTATGAGTTGCTAAAAGGAAGAACACCAAATTTGTCTCATTTGCATGTATTTGGTTGCAAGGTGTTCATACATAATAATGGAAAATCTGCCTTAGGAAAATTTGATCCAAAATCAGATGAAGGAATTTTTGTTGGATATTCAAGTGTTGGAAAATCTTATAGAGTATTCAACAAAAGAACTTTAGTCATTGAAGAAACCACACATGTTGTTTTTGATGAAAATGGAAACATGGAAGAGCCAAAAGTTGTTGAAGAAGAAATTGAAGAAAACTCCCAAAAGATAGATAGATTAAATTTGGAAGAAAATGTGGAAGAAAATTTAGAAAGAGAAGACCCTTTGCCTAGAGATTTGAGATTTTCTAAAAACCACCCAAAGGAATTAATCATAGGTGAACCAAGTGAGGGTGTTAGAACTAGGCGTGGATTAAACAAGGAAGTCAATCATTCAGCCTTTATTTCAACTGTTGAACCCACTAACATTGATCAAGCACTTTCAGATGAATTTTGGATATTGGCCATGCAAGAAGAGTTGAATCAATTTGTAAGAAATAAAGTTTGGGAACTAACTACAAGGCCAAAAGATCAAAGTGTTGTTGGAACCAAGTGGGTGTTCAAGAATAAAATGAATGACTCAGGAGTAGTCATTAGAAATAAGGCTAGATTAGTAGCTAAGGGGTATAACCAAATTGAAGGAATTGATTTTGAGGAAACTTTTGCCCCTGTAGCTAGACTTGAAGCAATTAGGGTTTTACTAGCCTTTGCCTGTTTTAAAGGTTTTAAATTGTTTCAAATGGATGTCAAAAGTGCCTTTTTAAATGGAGTAATTGAAGAAGATGTTTTTGTAGAACAACCTCCAGGTTTTGAAAACTCTAAATTTCCAAATCATGTTTTCAAATTAAAAAAGGCATTATATGGATTGAAACAGGCACCTAGGGCTTGGTATGAGAGGTTAAGCACCTTCCTACTTGAAAGATCTTTTGAAAAAGGAAGTGTGGATACAACTCTCTTTTTAAGGAAAATTGGAAAGGATATACTTATTGTTCAAATTTATGTGGATGACATCATCTTTGGATCTTCAAATAAACATCTTTGTGATGATTTTTCTAAAACAATGAGTAGTGAATTTGAAATGAGTCTAATGGGAGATTTAAATTACTTTCTAGGATTTAGCATTAAGCAACTTGAGGAAGGTACTTTTCTTAGTCAAACCAAATATATTAAGGACATCCTCAAAAAATATGAAATGGACAATGCTAAACCTGTTAGTACACCAATGAGTTCTTCAGTTCAGTTAGATAAAGACCTTAAGGGAAAATCTGTTGATCAAAAGAAATTTAGAGGGATAATTGGATCTTTACTTTACTTGACTGCTAGCCGACCAGATATTATGTTTAGTGTTTGCTTATGTGCTAGATTTCAATCAGATCCAAAAGAATCACATTTGACAGCAGTGAAAAGGATTTTAAGATATCTACTAGGAACTCAAAACTTAGGAATTTGGTATCCTAAGTTTAGCTCTTCATTTGAAATTATTGGTTACTCAGATTCTGACTTTGCAGGCTGTAGAGTGGATAGAAAAAGCACTTCTGGAACATGTCAATTCATTGGAAATTCATTAGTTTCATGGTCTAGTAGAAAACAAAATTCAGTGGCACTATCTACTGCAGAAGCAGAATACATTGCATTAGGAAGTTGTGTGGCACAAGTACTTTGGTTAAAACAACAGTTGATTGACTTAGGATTAACTATAGGCACTATTCCAATTTATTGTGACAATACTAGTGCTATTTGCATTTCCAAAAATCCTATTCAACATTCTAGAACCAAACACATTGATATAAGGCATCATTTCATAAGGGATCATGTATCCAAAGGAGAAATTGAACTCATACATGTTTCAACTGAAAATCAACTTGCAGACATTTTTACAAAACCTTTAGCCTTTGATACCTTCAGTACTTTAAGAACAAGGCTTGGTGTTATTGATTTGAATGCTTAACCAAAATGTCTTTGCAACATTGATACTTGTTGTATTTTGTTTTTGTGATTTTGTGAATTTTGTGTTTTTGTATGAATTGTTTTTGAATTTATGTTTTTGTCTTATGTTTTCTGTGTTGTTGATTATTTTTGTTGTTTTTGTTAAATTAAAAATTTAAAAATCAAAAATTTTTTTTGGAAATCGTCCAGGACGAAATTTTTCGTACGGGACGATGTGTTAAGAAACAGTTTGCGCGAATTTAAACCGTTTTGAGAGCAGTTTTTTATTGGATCGTCTGTACGATCTGTGATCGTCCAGTACGATTTTTTCTTTTTCTCAAACGTCGGGACGATTGAATGCAGCGGTTGAGTGGATAAGACAGTTTTTAATACGAATTTCGTCTGTACGAAATTTTTTTCGTATGTACGAACATGTGTCGATTCATTGTAGGGGACGGTTTTCAAGAGTCATTAAAACGAAACGCTTTTTGATCGTCTGTACGAAATATTTTCGTATGTACGATCGGTCAAGTCAAAAAGCCTGTACGAAGGGACGCATCGTAAGTTGTGTTGAATACGAAAAGCCGTTACATTTTGGACGAATTGGATCGTCTGTACGAAATTACTTCGTCCAGACGAACGATAATTTTTCGTCCAGGATGAATATTTTCGTCCAGGACGAACATATCGTTTTTCTTTAAATATGAGGGCTTTCAAACTTGAAAATCACACTTTCAAACATCTTTTTCAATCCCTTTCTACATCAAATCAACTATGGCCTCCTCTAGCAAGAGACAAAAAGTTTTGGTGAAGAAACCCAACAGGAATGCTCCAGACAACTTCCTTTCCAAAGCAAATGAGGAATCTTTTCCTCGTTTTGCTTCTGCGAAAATCACTCCGTCTCGCATTCTTATCCAAACGGAGTTGAAATTTAGGGTATTACACCTCTTTGCCTCAACCCAATTTCATTTCATTCTCTCTCTTGTCCACCTCTACAATAAGCAAACCTACCATTACTTCCTAGCCAACATGAGTTTCAATCCTGACCACTCTATCATTAGTTCTTTTGTTTTTAAGAAAAAAGTTGAGATCACCAAGCACGACCTTGGTGCATTTTTAAACTTAAGGACTGAAGGATATAGAGCTCACACCCTAATGTCAGAAAACGTCTTCCATTGGTATGAAATCAATAGGGTAATTAGAGAAAATGGAATTGACAATCATGTTGCTAGAGTGGCCGGTATGACCCAAGATGCCCGAATCATCCAGCATATCCTTAGATCCTCAATTATTCCTAAAGCTGGTGATAGGATTAACATTACTCCTCTTCTTTCTTGTCTAACTTTTTTAATCATGAAAAGACATCCTATTGATGAAGCCCAACTCATCCTAGATCATATCTATGGGCTTTCAGAAATAGGACATCCTAATCAGAAGAGGAAGAAGAATATTTCTTTAGGGCACTTGATTACTTATGTTTTGGAGAAGAAGTACAATATAGTCCATCCTGATGAGGAATATGAAGAGCCAGTTTATTATAACGATGCATCTTTCAGACTGCTCTTCAGGGAGGAAAAAGAAAAAGAAAAAGCACATGATAGTGCTTCAGAAGAAGAAGAAGAAGGAGTGCAAGCTTCTGCTTCTCAATCAGATTACCAGAATCTGATTGAGAGATTTGATAGACTAGAGACTCACATTGATCAAAGGTTTGATCAATTTGATGCTCATCTTACGCAGCAGCAACATGACATTGGTAATATTAGAGATGAAGTTCATGAAATAAATACCAATGTAATGTTAATGGCCTCCTACTTCAATCTCTTTGGCGGCATTCCTCCTCCTCCTCCTCCAGAACAGTAGAAGTTTTTTTTTATGTGTGTCTGTTGTATTTTTGTTTTGTTGTTATGTTTTTTGTTTAAGTTCAATGTTTTTATGTAATTTTCTTTTTAATCAATGAAAGTTTGTTTGTCTTAGATTTGTTTTGAAATGTGGCTAATCTTTATGAATTTCATTAATATTATTTTTAATCTACATTGTGCTCAAATTCGATTGTAATATGAGATTATCTATATTAGAAAATCTAGACTTTCTAAATTTATAATTTGTTTATAACTTGTTGTAGTTAGAATTTTTAAGTTCATGTCTATTCATTTAGACTACATAAAATTTAATATTGTTATTGCAATTTTGATGTTATCTTATTTTGTATTTCTATGCTCAAATGATATTTATGCACCTAGAAATATTTGAAATGTTAGATTATAGATTTTGGAAAGAATTGGTCAAATTACTCTTGAAAATTGTACAAATGTACAAAAATCAAAAGGGATTCGCAAAAATTGTGCAAATTTAAAAAGAGGCACAAAATAAGCCCAACCAAAGACAAATGCACAAAAATGTGCCCCAAAACTTTGAAAAGATGTGCAAAGCACCACATGAGGTAATTCTCTTCTTTCCAAATTCGTTTAATCTCTTAATTCAAGTTGATCTAATGTTCATTTATATTCTATTGAACTTTGAAATATAGAATTTTTTTTACATCTCACTTGTAATGATTTTCAATAATCAAAATGTCTAAATTGAATCATGTCTTTGATAAATTCTTCTTACTTACAATGTTATATCATTTCATAAATTTTATGAATTTCTATGATTGACCTAATATCTTTAGTTTAAAATTGCATACTCTATGTCAAATCACAATTTAGATTAAATTTTAACAATGAATTTCATATTATTATTTACATTTCTTGTCTTTTTCTTCTTCACTTTTTGTTGCTGTCAAAAAGGGGGAGAAATTATTATGTTTGTGTTTGTGTTTTTGTTTTGTTTGTGATTTGTGTTTTCTGTTAAAATTTTAGAAAAACAAAAATTTTTTTTTTTGTTCTTTAATGCCTCCTTATTTTAATGTACTCATAAATTCAGGGGGAGTTTAGGAGATAAGAGATTTTGTCTTAACTTGAAACCATACTAATAATAATTGTTTTGCCATCATCAAAAAGGGGGAGATTGTTTGAGTAGTTGCTATTTGAATGATTTATATTTGTGCAACTTATGTAGTTTTGATGATTCCAAACATTATTGTTCAAATGAATAGTTATCTCCTAACAATTTCAGAAGATTTGCACTTGCTCTTGTGTGTACTAACATTTCAGGAAAATCAGACTCCAGACTACGAAAACTTCAAATCAAATTCAACATGAGAAATTTTGTTTATTTGAAGTGTCTTTTCTTTGAATTAATTTTGAAAGGGAGTGATTGTAATTGAGTGAATAAAATCTCACACACACAAACTAAGGAGATCTTGAAATTCTATACTGATCGTACAGGACGATATATATCGTACTGGACGATCTGTCAGTTATCTCCTATAGAGCAGTTGGAACGAATAGGAACTTGCTTCGAAAAATTTTTCTAAGTCCTATTCGTCCAGGACGAATTTTTATATCGTCCCCGGCGATGGGCGCTCTGGAAAATTTTCGTCCAGACGAAAATAAATATCGTACCGGACGAACAGCTCTCTGGAAATTTTTCGTCCAGACGAAACCAAAGTATCGTCCCCGGCGATGGGCGCTCTGGAAAATTTTCGTCCAGACGAAATAAATTATCGTCCAGGACGATCGGCTCTCTGGAAAATTTTCGTCCAGACGAACATATTTTCGTCCAAACGATAAACCGACTTAGGACAGTTTTCAGCAGTTTCTAGAACCGACCTTGTAATAACCGTTCGTACTGGACGAACCTAGTTCGTACAGGACGATCAGCTGTACGAAGTCATTTCGTACACATATACAAATTGGGTCGTTTCAGATCGTTTAAGTAAAATCGTCCAGGACGATCCAGGATCGTACGGGACGATCCACTGCGTACAGAATTGAAAACTTGCAGTTTTTGGGCGGTTTTTCTTGTCTTTTGTATATATACTTCAAATTAGACTGCCACCCAATCTTTTTGTCATTTGATCTTCGTGCCTATTGAGAGAATAGTCAAGGGGAGAGTGGAAGAGAGCATTCAAAGGAGGATTCCTACCATTGGAGCAAGAAGGCTTCACTTGGATTGCTAAGGTAAGAATCTCTACTTGTGAAATTGGATTTCTTCACTCTTTTCTTTCTTCCTTTTAGGTTCTTGTGAGAAGATCATTCAAGAAGGTCCGGTTCTCTGCCGACACTTGGAGAGTGTGAACAGACGTGGGTTCTCTGCCTACACTAGGAGAGTGTAAAAGGAAGAAGGTTCTCTGCCTACACTTGGAGAGTGTGAACAGCCGTAGGGTTCTCTGCCCACACTAGGAGAGTGTAAAAGGACGATGGTTCTCTGCCCACACTAGGAGAGTGTAAAAGGACGACGGTTCTCTGCCAGCACTGTGGATTGTGTAAAAGGACGACAGTTCTCTGCCGCACCGGGGAGTGGTGAAAAGAGGGTTTTGTACAGGCTTCTCCGCCTTGCTGTGGGTGCTAAAGGAGAGTCACTTTGTGGTATTAGTGCAATACTCAGAGGGTGCCTCTGAGGAGTGGATGTAGGTCTGGTTATAGACCGAACCACTATAAATCTGGTGTCATTTACTTTATTGCTTTTACGTTTCCGCATTTTAAATTTCTGTTTTAACAACTCTGTGGTTGAAAAACATTTTTCTACAAACTTTAAAAGAAAATTTCATTTCGGTTCAACTTTAGTTTTAAGAGGGTTTAAAATTTTTTAAAACTACCAATTCACCCCCCTCTTGGTAGCCTTGGGACATTTACTTAGGCTTAACAACTTAATTACTAGACTCAACATAAATGAGTCGCTTGGTGCCTCATCAGCTCAAGTTAATAAAAAAAGGCAATAAAAAAATATTTATTAGCTTATTTGGTGACTTATTCCAATTTAAGAACCCTTTCATTGAGAAGCATTGCCTTGCCTTAGGTTTTACATCATAGAAGTTAAGGTAATACATGCTTTCTCATTAGGTAAGTTTAATCTCTTGAATAAATTTGTTATAGTATATTATGACTCATACTCTATTTTTAGGATATTCATCATGGTAATCTATGATATTACTTTAATTTAGAACCTTTATTCTTCTACATACCATAAATGGTAGCGTGCCATTGACTTCCATGTAGCACTCTAATTTCTGAAAGAATATCCTATAAAAAATTATTTACATTATGAGAAAATCTTAAGTTTAGAGGAATGTGACAGTCCTATCAAATCTTCTTGGAAAGGCCAGGATCGACCAAGTCATTATAACACTATATAATAAATGATGAATTTTTTTGTCATTTATCAAACCCTCGCTCAAATAACGAAGCTAAATATAAAGCTCTGATAACTGACTTAAAACTTATCATATTGATTAAAATAAAGAAAAATAAAAAATATTTTGAGATTCTCAGTTGGTTATTAACTAGATTGCTTTGAATTTATAACTATAAAAATATTATCAATACACAAAATACCTTATTTGGCATATTTTTTTTAACTTTATATATAACTCCACATGGAAGAAACTATACAGTGAATGCCATGGAAAAGCTTGTAAAGGAAATTGTTTGCCTAAAAGAAGACTACATTCCTAAAGAAGTTCAAAACCATCAGCCTTGGCTCCTATAGATTTAGGGTATATTAATAAAATGTTTACTAAGATTCTATCTTCTTTTGTAATAAATGAGGAAGAAAATAATTAGAGGTATTCTTTCATAAGTTATCCATGAGATGGAAAACTTATACAATTGACATCATAAATCATTTGTTAGTCAAATAAAAAAGCATGATTTATCATATGTTCTTGTTAATGAGACATTATACAATTGATCATTTTATCAGATGTTGCTAGAAATTTAGATAAACATAAAGCCCCAAAGATCATGAATGAGGTGCATGTTACATTATGTGGTGATCACCTGTCTGGTCCAAAAATGAAGCTAAAAATGAATATACTTTGGTATTATTTGTCTTTTATAATTATTGATTACTTCAATGTTGTAGATGTTACCATCAGTGCCAAGTTTGTAGTGTGTTTTTACATCAGCCACCTAATGTGTTGCATCCCATAATAGATTTTTGTTCCTTCAAAAGTTTGGGCACAAATATTATTGGGCCAATTGACCCTTCTTCTTCAAAGGGTCATCATTTCAAGTTAGTTGTGATTTATTATTTTTCCAAATGGGCAAAAGTAATTCCATTACACAAGTAACTTCACACCTTGTTATAAATTTTTTTGTGACCATATAATTTATTCAGTGTAATCCACAAAATTATGTAATATAATTGGTCTGCATTCAAGTCAACTAAACTTAATAACTTTGCAAGGTGTCCTGGCATTGATTAGAGATACTAAACACTATATTTCCAAATACTAATGGACTATCCGAGGCCTTCGATAAAACTTTCATAAAAAATAAAAAAAATTATCCTAAATGATAATAAATTCTAGTTTCATAATAAACATTATGGGACTATAAAATCACTTATAAGACCTTTACCTAATCAACTATGTATGCCTTATTCTATGGGTCTATGGCCATTCTCCCTCTAGAAGTGTAGCTACCCTCTTTAAGAATTATTGTTGAAAATGAAAATAAAACCCAAAAAATGCCTCGCTATGGATAGAAGAGTATGAGGGTTTTGAAGAACACCACTTATCAGCGCAAAAAGAATAATTTTTTTCCCTGGAATGTTCTATTACAACTCAATTTTATGATTTTATAATTTTGATGATAACAAATATTATGGCTCATATCCTATTTTGTACTTATATTTGAAATATATTTTTATTTGTGTGTGTACTAACTTTTTAGGAATACCATGCACCATTCAATAAAGATTCAAGGCTTACGATTAGGTAGAATAGGTTATGCTATAATAAGTTTTGTAATATTCATTGATATATTTTTTATTTCTTGAGTCAAGTCATTTAAGGGTGTATGCTTGCTTGGTGGCCATCAACACACACTCAGGGGGAGTGAGACTGAGTAAAAACTAGTAGTTCAAGCTTTGTACTAATCATATTGGATGATTTTGGATAATTAATGATGATCCTTTATGATCTTCCAAAATAGCCTCTAATGATAATTTAGTCAAGGCTTTATGATTCAAAATTTTTTCTAATCATCCTGGATGATTAATACCAATCATGCCTGAATTGATCTTGTGATTAGGGAACTAATTATAGTTAAAATTTTCAATCAGATCTTCTTGAATAATCTATATATCCTACTGAATGATGTTTACCAACATATTTGATTTTTCTAAATCTTCCAAAATGAAATACTATAATTTTTCATCTAATCATCTAGAATGATCCATAATATCATCCTGGATGATCTGTATAAATTTGAATTAATCATCCAAGACTATCCTGATATCATTAGGGACTATCAGGTCAAATTCTACACATCGTAATGGATGATCCTTCGATCATCCAAAATGATTTTTGGCATAGGAATTGAGTTTTTAGGGTTTTTGAAGCCTTGTACTTAAGCACATCATACGGGATGATCCTGCGATTATTCTGGATAATTTTTGCCACCAAGATTAATTTTTAGGATTTTTTAAAGCCCTCTATTTAAGCTTTGTCAAGGCACTTGGAAAGTGTCTTTGGCAACCCTTTAAGCTTCATTCTTCTGGAGAAAACTTAAAGAGAGAACTTCAAAGGGAGAGAGGAAAGGGGGGAGTTTGAGAGAGGGAGAAGATACTTAGAGGGGGTTTCAAGGGAGTGTGGAGGGGGTTCACACAGTTACTCCAACAAGCTTGCACCTTAGTACTATCGGATTCAAGATTCATCTTGAGGGAAGTTTTGGAAAGAAGAAGATCTCTTTGGTGTCAAAGGACCCAGCTACTCCGTTACATCGGCAAAGGTGGAAGTGATTTTATAAGGAATTCTCAGCCCAGCTATGGGGGCTGAAGGCGAGTCGCTAAAGGTTTAGTGCAATACTCGAAGGGTGCCTTTGAGGAGTGGACATAGGTCAAGTTGGACTGAACCACTATAAATCTAGTGTGTTCTTTCCTTTATTATTTTTGTACTTTATTTTCACATTTATTCTTGTTATGATTAATCGTGTGGGTGAAATCTTTGATGAATCCTTTTATTATTGATTTAATTTGTATTCGCTATAATATATAAAAAAAATTATACTTTAAGTTAAAGAATTTTTTAAATGTATAATTCACCCCACTTTTGGTTAGCCTCAGACTAGTTCATAATGGCTTAACATTCGTAATGAATTTTCAAGTGATATCAGAACGAAATTCATAAAATTGAGTTTTTGAAAACTTTTGAATTTTGATTTATGGCTTATTTTTGTAATCATAATATTGCGGAAGGTTATTCAATCACCCGACCACCTTTATTCAAAAATATTACTTTTCAGTTTTGAAAATATTTGTATGTCTACTTTCTTACAATCAATTGATTATCAAATTTGGAATATGATACAAATTGGTTATTTTATACGGTTACATGTTATAGATAGAATTAAAATTGATATTCCTTTTAAACAAAAGAGTAGGGTTGAGCAAATCAATGCTCAATTGGATGCTAAATCTTTAACTTTTTTTTATGCTTTAAATTCTATATATTGTATGTTAGTATCCACGTGCACTATGGAAAGAAAACTTAGGATAAATTACACACTATATATGAAGGCCCTATTGAAATCAAGTCATCCAAGTTGAATATTTTAATACATGATTATGAACTATTTTGCATGAAACCTTATGAGATAATCATAGACATGTATACTTGGTTTATTCAAATTATGACATGATTATATACTTTAGGTAAAGAATTTTTAAACTTTGATAAAATAAATAAAATTTAAGATTATTTACTTGCTAAGTTTGTTTCCATAGTTTTTGTTATTTGTGAATCAAAAAAATTTGAATGAATATTCTATTAATAATTTGATTAGCTCACTCATTGCCTACGAGAAAAGTTTGGGTCAAAAACTTTTGGATGAAGGTGAAAAGATTGTGTTAAAATCTGACGACATGAAGAAAAGTGGCTTAGTAGATGACGAAAGTGATGACTTAACATGTATGTTGGAAAGCCTACTAAAGCATAAGCAAAAGCATCAATAAAAGGGGGAAAATTGTATAAATGATAACAATGTTAAGATTTCCACTAACATTATTTTCTTTGGATGTAGGAAATTTGGACATATAAAAAATTAGTGCCCTAATTTGAAAACTCTTCTTCTAAAGGAAAATGGTAAAGTTAAGCAAATTGTAAAAATGATAGATGATAAAAAGCAAAAAAATCTCTTAGGAAGACCTAGTTACTGAATCATCAGACCAGGAGCAAGGTATTGAGGTATAAAGTTTTTTTTTTGTGTGTTTATGTGTTGTAGTTAATGCATGAATATGTGTTCTTTGTTTTATTTTGTTCATATTATATTTTTTGTGCTATTTTTGATATTTTTTGTAATCATTCTATTTTATTTTTCAAGTATGTTTTTGTTATTTTTTCTCAGATTTATACACACAAATCACAGTTCACGTTGTATTTACTTAAGAGAATCAATTAACTTCTTTCAATTTTTTTTTAAAATAAAAATTTTACCTCCTTTTCTCCAAAAAAATTAGTTACCAGTGATTGACTTCCCTAAATCAGTTAAAGGAAGAAACATTGATAATTATTTCTCTTCTTTTAACTCCTTTAGGGGTGTATATTCTTTTTGAAGCAAAATCTTTTTAAAATTTAAGTTGAACTTTGAAATTGAGATCTATTTTTTCTTCTTACAATAAATTATCTCATATGAATAATGCTCAAAGTCATTAAATCTCTTTCAAGCTTTTTTGGTCAGGTTATTGCATTTATCATTTGAATATGATTCTATTTTGAGGTTTATTCTTCCTTATATTAGAGAGTGGGTTTTTTTCTCTTATAACTAGAAGATATCCTCATAACTAATCACAAAAAATCATATCTAATCCAACTGAGGGTTGTGGTTGGACCTTTTTTCAAAAAGCAGCTGCTCTCACAATTTGGAGGCGAACTAGGGTTTCACCATTGTATCTCTAGCTAGCCTTCCTAGCGTGGTTTTTTCTCTACTCTTCATTTGTTTTCTTAATCGTTGCTCTTTTCTCATAATTCTTTGTGTTTGGTTTTGAGGTTTTATTGGGGTTTTTGGGTTCGGGGCTATGGCGACTCCATCATCACCCCTTCTCTCAACTCCTTATCTTATTGAGGGGAAATCTCAATATTTCAAGGATGTCTTAGCTAGTTCTGCTTCATCTTCTTTGAAACTTAAATTTGTGCATTACTTATTTAAGAGGTTGCCCGGCTCTCTTGTTTGAGGATTATATGGTCTCTTAACTAGCTGCTCCTTTTTCTTTAATGTTGGTTGGCAAATTTTTAATGAGACTTCCCAATCTCGATGTTATATGAAAAATTTTTGCTAACTTAAAATGGTAAGGTGCTTTCCATATTGGATTACTAGATCAAAATGAATGTTGTGATTCAACACTTTAATGACCTAGACTATAGCCGAATCTTTGCTAAAATATCTTATTATATCCAGGCATGTCAATTGCAGTTGCTAAAATGGACTTGAGATATTGATGTTAGAGAAGAATCCCCGATAGTGCCTGTTTGGGTTTCTTTTTTGAATCTCCAACTACATTTCTTTAATTCTCAAGTCTTATATGATTTGGCTTCGATATTTGGACATCCATTACAAACTGACTAGGCTACTGTGGCTATTTCCTAGCTGTCTGTATCAAGTGTGTTGGCTGAGATGGATATCTCCAAAAAACATCCCACTGACATTTGGATTGGGTGGGAATTAAAGGGATATTTCCAAAAAGTTGAATTTTAAAATCTTCCTATTTTTTGTTCTTTTTTCAAAATTCTTGGCCATGGTATTCATGAATGTTTTAAGAAGCATCCTCATCTTCAATTAGAAATTCTCTCATACTCAAATTTTTTGTAGAATTTGCCGGATGAACCTTCCACCCATGCTCCCAAAGGCAGCCTATTCTCAAGCTTAATCTTAACACAAATACTGGCAAACTCCCTTCTTCCCCATTAAAACATATTTTCATCAACTAAATATGGAGTTCCAATCATAGAAGTGATTCTACAAAAATTCACTTCATCCCAACATTGTAAAGGGAGGTTTGGCATTCTGATCCAAATAGGAGTCGTTAACCCTTTAAGAGAATTAGGCTGAAATGCAGGAGACCACTTGTCTAAACCAATGATATTCCCATTCACATACCAAGGCCCACTAGAAAGCACTGAATCGAGAGCATTTGAGTCTTCAAAAGTACATAAGACCCACCCTCCTCCAAGCAGAGTAATATGGAACTTACCGAATTGTGACCATTGTCTCCTTAGCTCAATCTCAATTACATGATAGGGCACAAATTCTCCAAATACCTTCACTACCAGAGATTTCATCAACCTGTTAATATTTTTTAACTCCTTTTGCTTGTTGAGCTAAACAACACCATCTTCAGTTGAGAAATCCCCATAATCAAAATCAATCACTTTGAAATTTGTTTTCTTCTTCCATACATTGGTGTCCACCTTACTAGATTGAATTGGTACTTCTTCTCTCAGATTGTTTTCATTACTATAGTTACCTAACTCTACTGAAATACATTCACAAACTTTTTTAGAATCATCAGCAAATAATTGTACTCCTTCAGATTTTTTTATTACAGAACCCTTCTCAACATTTCCTTCTACATAGACAGGGGATGAGCAGCCAGCAATTGAATCATTCAGTATCACAGCTTTAGATGAAATCATATTAGTTTTAGGTTCGATGACCTCAGAATCAATAATGAAAGGGTGGCAACCAATTTTTACTCCTCTTTGCAAAATAGACAAATTGAGGACTTCCTCCAGGAAATCCTTAATCACCTTTTTACCTTTTACAGTATACTCTATTTATTTCTTAGGCTAAATAAAACCTCCTTCGTTGATGACCAATGGTCCAACATTTTTAAACCTTGGTTTGGACTCCAGATCAAACATAAAGCTTGCATCGCCAAAAGCAGGTGGAGATCACCCGTTAATTGAAAGAGGAAGATATGAATAGCATTAGATGATGTCTGACAACCATCAGTGGTGTCGGAATGTGGAGGCCGACGTCCCTCCACCATCATCGGTAGAAGGCAGAAATTACTGGAGACAAAAATTTGAAAATGAAAGTTTTCTCTCTCTAGAAAATCTGAGACACTGTCTCTCTCACTTCAATACTCTTTCTGGCTATGAATTGGCTAGGGAGGAGGAGAAACATTTAAATGTGGTTGACGATGGTAAGCTTTTCTTTTATATGGAAGATCTCTTTATAGAGGATGAATGTCATCAACATGAACCCAAAAATGACTATAAGCATCTCTCTACATCTAATTATAATAGTGATGCTTTTACTGACACTGATGATATGGACATTGTTACTAAATCTTATGCCAAAGATGACTATGACACTAGTTTTTTCCAAACCTAAGAATAGGAGAGGTAGGAAAAGCAAAAATATTATCATACAATCATCTAGAAATACTCGTTGCTTTTATACTTCTTCTTAATTTATTTTTTATGTTTAAAACTATTATTTGGAATGTGAGGGGTATTAGTAGTCCCTCTTCTAAATTTAGAGTTAAGAATTTATGTTGTATCTATAATGTTTATATTCTTTTTTTTTCTTGAGCCGCTTATTAATATCTCCAAATTACCCTCTATTACTAGAATGCTTTGTTTTAAGCATTTTATTTTTAATTCTAGCAACAAAATTTGGGTTTTTTGGAAGGATCCTGTGAGATATGAGGTTATTGGTGACTTTACTCAAGTTTTGCATTGTAGTGTAGAATTTCTAAATTTGAATTATTTTGCCTCTTTTATTTATGTTGCTTCTATCTGTACTTCTAGACAAATTTTATGAAAACAACTGAACAATTTTAATAGTATTTGTAATTTAACCTAGCTTGTTGGTGGTAATTTTACCACAATATCTAATTCTTCTGAGCGTATGGGTGGTTATCCTCCTAATTCTCTTGCTATGGAGGACTTTAATAATATGATCATGGGTTTCAATTTGATTGACATTGGCTTTATTGGTAATCAATTTACTTGGAATCATGCCCATTTATGGCAATGTTTATGTTGCATCTTGTTTAATGACAATTGGCTTAATTTCTTTGATACTATATCGGTTGAGAATCTCAGTAGAACACTTTCTGATCACTCCCCCTTACTTTCTATTGAAGCTAGACATTTGAATTTTGTTATTCATTTTAGATTTCAAAATATGTGGATGCTTCATGAATCTTTTATTGGTGTGGTTTAGGAAAATTGGAATGCTCCTGTTTTTCTGAATAATTATTTGAATGGTATGAAGAGGTTTTGGCTCAAGCTTAAAAGATTGAAAATAGCCCTCAATTGGTGGAATCATAAAGTTTTCAAAAATAATTTTACTAATATCCTCTTAATGAAGATATGGTTATGTATTTGTAAAATATCTATCAACTATGTCATAAAAAAATACTATTTTTAACCAGCTTCAAGAGGCTAAAGCAAGTTTATTTAAGTTGCAAGCTCAAGAAGAAGCTTTTTGGAAGAAAAAAGCTTTCGATAAACATTTGGTTGATGGTGATAATAATACTAAGTATTTTCATGCTTTGGTGAATAGAAAAAGGGCCAAAAACTCTATTTCTAAAATCATGCTTGATGATGGTTCGTTCACTGAAGAGAGGGAGAAGATTGCAACTTTAGTTGTTCAACATTTTCAAAATTGGCTTAATAAAGTTTTTACCTCTTCTAATATTGTTGATCAAGGTCTTATTCCTAACATTATTTTTTAGGAGGATAATGATTTGCTTGTGAATCCTCCTTCTATGGATGAATTAAAGAAGATTATCTATGACATGAATGGTGATTCAGTTGTTAGACCTGATGGTTTTACTACCAAGTTTTTTCAACATACATGGAATATCATTTGCAATGATTTTTTTATGCATGTGCTGGATTTTTTTAAAGGGAATTTAATTACCAATTTTTTTACCTCCATGTCTTTGGTCCTTATTCCCAAAACCTCCTCTATTTCTACCAAGAATGATTTGAGACATATTAGCCTTTATACCCTTTTTAGTAAGCTGATCTCTAAAATTACCATAAGTAGGTTAAATCCCGTTTTACCTAAAATTATTTCTTCTTTCCAAATGGCTTTGTTAAAGGCTGGGCAATTGTTGATAATATCCTTTTGGCACAAGAATTTTATCATGACCTGGATGTTAGGGTGAGAGGTAATAACATTATTTGGAAGCTTGATATTTCTAAGGCTTATGATAACATTGATTGGATCTTTCTTTACAATATATTAAAATTATTTGGTTTTAATTCTATTTTTATTATTCTTGGTAGGAATTGCATTGAAGGTTATTTATTTTCTATTTTATTAATGGCAAGAGTAAAGGTATGTTTAAATCCTCTCATGGGCTCAAGCGAGGTGACCCTTTATCCCCTACTCTTATTATTATTATTGTGGATTATTTTTCTAGAGGTTTGTCCAACCTCTTTCTGCATAAACCTATCCTCTACTTTAGAACCTTTGGTGGTTTTTGTATATGGCATTTATGTTTTGTTGATGATTTTATAATTTTCTCCAATGGTACTTTGAAATGGATCATTAAAATTTTAGACTTGTTTAATTACTTTGAGATTGTTAGTGGGCTTTCCTTAAACAAAAATAAATATTGTTTTATTGCTCCTGTGAAGATGTCCAATGTTCCTATTTGGGGTTATAAAAACTATATTTGGTTTCATGCAATCTTACTTACCTATTAAATACCTTGGGGTCCCTCTTTCTTAAGACCGTAAGAAGTCTTTCTTGTTTGATGATTTAATTTCCACCATTCAGAATAAGCTCTTATCTTAGGACTCTAACTTTTTGAGTTTTGGAGGTAGGATTACACTTATTCGTAGTGTCCTTTACTCGCTTCCAGTTTACAATTTCCAAACTTTTCAACCTACTAAAATGGTTTGTAATAGAATTGATAAAATTATCATTAAGTTTTTTCTGGTAAGGGACCAATTCTAACACTAAAATTATTTGGGCCTCTTAGGATAAATATTGTGGTGTGTTAAATGAGGGCGCTTTGGGTTGTAAAAGCATGTGTGATCTTTTCTTTGCCTTTTCTTTCAAATTATGGTATACTTTACGTGCTAATAAATGTTTTGGTCTAATTTTATGATGGCTATGTATTGTGCGGGTAAGCACCCTTTTATTTGCTTTTCCAAACAAGGGGATTCCAATGTTTTGAATAGACTTTATAGGGTTAAATGGAATATTGAAATGCATCACTCTTAGGGTCTTGGCCGTGGTGATGTTTTCTTTTGGCAGGATCATTGTTTAGGCCAACATTCTATCGACTCTATCATAAATACCTCTTCTATTGGGGCAGTTAAGGTGAGTTCTTTCATTATTGATAACTGTTGGAATTATGATAAACTTATGAATGTGATCCCTGATTCAATTACTCATCAAAGTTTGAATATTCCCCAAAACACCAACTCAGATGATCGGATGTTGTGTAATTGGTCCAAAGCCGGTATTTTTAATCTCAAGGATGGTTGGAACTCTTTTAGATCTAAGAATGAATTTTCTTATAATTTTCTTTGATTAGGCATAAAAGCATTCCTTCCTCTATCGTTATTTTCATGTGGAGGATTTTGTATAAGCTTATTCCTACTGAGGATAATTTAATTAATAGACGCTTTATTTTTCCTTCCAAATGTCAATGTTGCTACCATGTTGAGAATATACATCATGTTTTTCTATCTGGTCCTATTGGTATTAAAACTTGGATTTATTTTGACGATGTCTTTATGCTCTATTATTTAAATACTAACCTTTCCATTAATGCTTTTCTGGGGCCTTGGTTTGTCAGTTCCAAAGGGCATATTATGAAGTTGATTCCTTCTCTGATTCTTTAATTTTTATGGTTAAACCAGAACAACTCTTACATTAATGGTGTGGGTATGAACCATAATAAAATATTCATAATGTGAAAGACAAAGTCCTGAATTTATTAATTGTTAACCTTCTTTGTATTAAAATTTTAAAAATTGCAGTTTTGTTGCTAATGATCTTGGCATTAGGCCTGATGGCATTTGCCACCCGGCCGGATCTAGAATGGTTCACTGGATTAAGGCCCCCATTAAATCTTTCAAGCTGAATGTGAAGGGAATTATTAGTGGCAATTATGCTGGTTGTGGTAGGATCCTTAGGGATAATCTTTGTAATATTATTACTACTTTTGCTGGTCCCTTAGCCTTGCAGGATAAAACTTGTACTAAGCTTTCTGCTATTCTTTATGGTATTAAACTTTGTATTTCTTTGGACTTTTGTAGCTTCACCATTTAAATTAATTTGCTTTACAACATTCAATTTTTTAACTGTATGGATGAGTCAGATTGAAATGTGAATTTTTTTTCTATTTGATGAGGGATATTAAGCAATTTTTGACTTTGACTAATGTCACTTTCTCTCATGTTCTATGAGAAGGTAAATTGTGTGCATTTTGGTTGGCTAATTAGGGCTGCAATTTTTTCTCACTTTATGGATTATTATGCTAATAATGTTCTTGTGTAATTAAGATGGATTATTTATCAGGATGAGATTGGTACTCCTTATATTAGAACTTAATGGGTTTTCCTTCATTATCTTGGTGCTGTTTTCTTGGTGGTCATATACCTTTTGGTGTTTGTATTTGTTTCTTATTCTTCTTTGGTTTGGTCTTGCTCTTTGTCCCTCTGGTTTCTTAGAATGGTTCTCTTATTTTATTTGTTATGGTCTCATTTTGGTAAGGTTTACTTGTATCTCTATCTGGATTATTACTCTCATATTGTTGGTGGCCTTTTCGATTGTTGGTTTCAGTTTTATCTTGCCGGGATTTGGAACTGTTGGGATTTTATTGACATTTTATTTTGGATTTATTTTTTTTGCGTGTGGGTCAGGTTTTGGTTCATTATGGTATCTCCTTTCCTTTACTGGTATCCTTTACGTTTTGACTTTTATCTTTTTTTTGCTTGTTTTGGTTATTTGCATTATTCAGTTGTGTTTTGGTGGGAATCCGCATGGTATCATACTCAATTCTCAGAGTATTTCTGCTGTGATTGTTTGTACAACATATTACTTTGGCCAGGTTGTTGGCAGTTTTTTTTTCTTACAATTTTTTTAAGGACTCTAGTAGGATAGCTATGTTCTTGTTCGTCTATATATGCTTGTGGAATTATTTTATTCCTTCCTCCCTATATGATTTCACTGGGAGGTTATTTATCTCTGTTGGTTTTATTTATGTCAAGTTAGTTGTTTATGCTTATGTTTTGACTTATATTACTATGAAGGTTAATATGATCTGTAATCAACTTTGGTTATTTATGGGTAATGCACTTCTGGCTCATAAGGTGGATGGTGGTTTGCTGTATCAGTATGGTATTTTTAATCTATTTCACTTTAGTTTTATAACTCTTTTGTATAAATATTTTTAGTGCAGGTATTCATGCTGGTGACTAGATGGAGTAGGAGCTGGACAAGAGATGGTTCTCTTAGTCTTTTTTGTGGTCTCCTCCTTTTTTGGGTGCTCATTCTTGTGCGCCGTAGAATGTATTTAGGTATTTTAATATTTTTTCTTAGATGGGAACTCAAGCTTTTAGGTTTACTTTTCCTTTTGATTTTTGTAGCTCTTTCGAGCATTAGTAAGCTTGAGGTCCCTTTAAGGACTTTATACTTTTTTCCCTTAATTAACGCGTAGGCACCTCTGTGGGTTTCAACTAAAAAACATTATCCTCACAACTAAGAATTTTTAAAGGTTTTGAAAGAGAGTTAGCTCGTAAAAATGATAATGGGCATAAAATGAGCTCAAAAGAAAATTGAAAAGATGTGCAATGATCGCAAAAAAAAATTTAAAGGGTACACAAACTGTATCAAAAATTAAAAGATGCAGAAAGTGCGCAAAATAATTGATAAGAGGCACAAAATGAGCCCACAAGAAATTAAGCTTACTTCTCTTTCATATCTTAAAATCTTAGAATAAATCATGTGCTACTTGATATCTTCAAACACTTGATTTTAGAAAATTATGATTTTATTTGATTACTTTGTAATATTATTCTATCATATATTTTTCTGAAAAGAAGTTTGAACATATCACTTTTCTTATCTGATTTCATGTCTAAATTAGATTTTTGTTTTAAAAAAGACTTTAACCTGTAAGGAGCCTAAGCTAGGGTTGATAAAATTCAAATTTCTAACTTTTATGGATCTTAGTTCAATTCATTTCTTACTATTTGTTTGAATAAAATCAAGAGATAACTTTCTCATTTTAAGAAAACTTGCTGAAATTAATTTATTATGCTTAAACTTTATCATCATCCCCAACTGATTATTTATTTCTTTTTCTGTGCTTCTCTCCCTTTTAATAATGTCAAAGGGGGAGAATTGGTTGTATTTGTGTTTAAGTTGCATATGTTCATCCTGTATTTGTTTTACTTTATCTATTTTATAGTTTTTTAAATCTTAAAAAAAAACTTTTTCATTTCCCTTGCTTTTAATGTTATTATCTTAGTGAGGGGGAGATTAGGATAAAATATTTTAAATTTGAAAATTCAACTAGTAATATTTATGATTTTAGGGGGAGCTCTAGTTTTTTTGGTGACTTAGAGAGAGAAGCTCTGGGTTTTTAGAGAGAGAAAGGTTCTAAATTTTGATTTTTTTTATTCATGGTCTTTACTCCTTTATTTAAGTAGTTGACATGGGAGATGGTGGTGGAGGGCCGCCGGCCATCTTTGGTGGCGGCAACGAGGGGTACTCCGGATGGAGGATTACTAAAGCAAAATCTATGAGAAGTCAATCGCCTGAATGTTGTTTTACAATAGAATAATTTGGATCTTGCATTCAAGAGTTTGGGAGTTTCGTTGATGAATAAAGATAACATCATGGAAGTCCCTAAGAAGAATTTTCAAGTGGAAGGTAAGGGCAAGGCCATTGCTGAAGAGGTAGGTGCTGTAACTCCTCAAATAGCTAAGAGATCTTTGGAACGGATGACCCGTCGGCTTCGTCGTCTGAAATGAAAATATTTGTTAACATGTTTGGTAATTCAATTGCAATCTTAGGACATGTCCTTGGGATAAATATGAATTCTCATAACCCTGTTAACACAAATCCTCATTTCAATGGTTGTTTAGAAGATGGATGGCAATCCGTGGAGAATGGTTGTTTGAAAACTAAGGAGAATTGTGTTGTGAATAAGGTAGATATGGTAATGCCTACAAGAGTTGTTAATGAGATGGATGTCAATCCATGGAAGAAGAACCTTACATCTAGTTGGATTTCAAGGAGGAGGATATGGTGTTAACGGAAAATGGTAAAGCAGTTAAAATGAGGGAGGATGTTGAGATTCTAAATTCCAACAAGCTGAAAAACGCCTTAGTGATCTAGGTGTTTGGGAATGAAATACCATCTCATATTGTAGCTTGGAAAGTGAGATGTCAATGGAAACAGTTTGGGAATTTCCACTTCACAACCCTTGGCAAAGGTTGGATTTTGTGTTCCTTTGAATCTACGGAGATGATGGAAGGTGTTCTATCAAATGGCCCTTGGTATGTCAATGATCACATTATGGGAATGGAGAGGTGGACAGTGGAGTTTTCAACCTTATCATTGAAGGGTCTAACCTCTCCTATTTGGATTAGGATGCCTCACTTACCCTTGTAATGTTGGAATGAGGTTAATGTGGCAAGAATTGTTGCAATGATTGGAAAACCTCTAATGATGGATGGAAACATGTTTCAGTGGGGGAAAAGGGAATTTGCAAGAGTTTGTGTAAGAGTTAAGCTTGATCAACATCTTCCATTAGGAGTTTGGGTGGAGAGCATATCTAGGAGGTTTTTTCAGAGGTTGGAGTATAAAAAAATATCCACATTTTGTCATGATTGTGGATTGATAGGAGATGTGAAAATTGATTGCAAATTAAGGAAATCATGTACAATGGATCGGATTGTTGATGAAGG
The DNA here is from genome assembly GCA_016618105.1 of Dendrobium huoshanense. Classification (NCBI taxonomy): domain Eukaryota; kingdom Viridiplantae; phylum Streptophyta; class Magnoliopsida; order Asparagales; family Orchidaceae; genus Dendrobium; species Dendrobium huoshanense. The sequence continues at coordinate 43,112,846 of CM028359.1, forward strand.
AAATTCTAAGCAAGTTAAGGAGGTGGGAAAGACTCAAGAGGTGGATACTGATTCAACCTATGGACCATGGATTGTGGTTAACAGGAGGAATAGTAGAAGACCTGCTTTAATAAATGAAAAACTAAAGGTTGTTAAAAAATAGTGGAAAAAGACTAAGGAAGCTCTTGGAGAGAATGCAAAAGTAAAAAAGAGCTGTGTAGAATTTGAATGCACTTGCGGAGTTGGATTCTAATGCTGAGGTTAATCTTCTGAAAGAGGGGGAAATATGTGTGGAACAGGAAATGCTTGCTCACAGGTTTCAACCTGAATCTACTGAGGATGACGTTGTGAAGAGTTCTGATAAAGCAGAGAAACTGTTGAAGTGGTTGGTATGTCTTCTTCTATTGATAATTCTTTTATTTTAGCAAATATAAATAAGTTTGAAGTGTTGAATGGGGAGGAGATGGAAGGGGAGGGAATTGAAATGATTAATACAATTTATGTTGGTTGTGATAATAAATGTGAAGAAAAGGTAGCTAGTGAAGGTAGGATTGCTATTAAAGGTGGAGGAAAAAAATGCAGTGAGGGAAAGTTGTGTGGTGTGGAGAAGGAGAAGGACATTGTCTCTAACGGGGAAATGATTAAGTGTAAGCTTGCTAAAGAGCTTAGGTCCATAGGGCCCATTAAAAACATTCCACGTGGTAGAATTTTTGAGGGGAGAAACAAGAGAAGAGATCGGTGCTCTTCCCCCAAAAATTTTTAAATGGAATCTATAGCCTTCTGGAATTGTAGAGGGGCCAAGAAGAGAGAGTCCTCTCTCTATATAAAGGAAATTATAAAGGATTTTAAATTTTTTTTCATGGGATTGGTAGAGACTAAGATCAATTCTTTTGATAGAGTTTCTTTTGGAAGAATGATGGGTCATGGTTGGGATTTTTTCCTTCTTCCTTCAGAAGGGCTTTCTTGTGGAATTATGATTTTATAGAGATTGGATATGGCATCCTTTTTAGTGGTGAAGACATTAGATCAATGTGTTATTGGGGATCTTAATTTCTTCAATAAGGGAGTGTGGAGGATTATTACTGTTTATGGTAGTAAGGAGGAAGATTGCTTTGGGATTGTGTTCAAAAGAACTCTTGGAAGAAAATTCCTTCTGTTATTAGAGGAGATTTCAATTGTATTTTGGCTTAGAAAGATAAAAAGGGAGGAAGAAAGTTTGTTTTCTCTCAAGGTCCCATAGATATGATAAAGTTTATGAATGATAATGTTTATCATGAAGTTGGGTTTGTGAGGCACCTAGCCAGAGTGGCTTCAGACAATAGTACAATAGTGCTGAAGCTATTTTAGTCGGTCTCAAATTGGAGAGGGTGCATTAAGTTTAAATATGCTTGGTTAACTTTCAAGACAGCAACTCATATTGTTTCTAATGGGTGGAAGAAAACTTATATGGGGGATGGCATGTAAATTCTTAATAAGAAATGAAAATGGACTTTGAAAGATTTGTTCTGTTGGAGAAAGTTCAAGTAGAAAGAATTCTCGAAGGAGAAAGATATATTGAAGGTTGAAAATTTTCAAATTCAAGAGGAAGAAGCTAGAGATGGATGGTTGGATGATGATAAATTATGGTTTCTTAGAGCCAAGGTCAAAGAGCTTAATGTCATCCTCAATTATTTGAATACGCGGTGGAGGCAAAGAGCCAAAGTAAAGTGGATTGAGGATTGCGATTCTAACATAAAGCTTTTCATTCTTTTGCCAATGCAAGGAGGAATGCTAATTGGATTACTCAGATAAGGAATGCAGATGAAATTTTGACTGAGGAACCGAAGGAGGTGGAGGAGGTGTTCTTAAATTTCTTCCATAATAAATATAAGAGAAAGGTGTGCTGTTTGGAAGATTGGCCTAAATTGTGGATGGTTTTAGACATGGAAGATAAAATTTGGTTGGACAGGGAGCTTTCTATGTTCAAGATAGAGGAGGTTGTTATGAAGTTGGGTAATAATAAAGCTCCGGGTTGTGACGAAATTACATACTCTTTTTTTAAAGGTTATTAGAGCAACACATGGGAGGATGTTTGTAGAGCGGTTAAACATGTTTTTTCTACAGGTAGGATGTGCAAAGAATGGAAAGATACAATGATTGTGTTGATTCCCAAGACTTCAAATCTGGTTTCTCCAGCTTCTTTTCATCCAATCAGTTTATGTAATTCAATCTACAAAATTATGGCTAAGGTATTGTTGAAAAGAATGGTGGGGATCATTCCTAAGATTATATCTGAAAAATAGGTGACTTTTATGAAGGGGAGTGTTGACCTCATTTTTTTATGAGGTCACTCTTAAATCCTCCTTAAGTTCTAGATCCTAGGATCTTCCTAGTTCCTAGCCCTTAGGCTCAATCCAAATCTTAACTCAATCCAAACCCAGAACTCATAGGCTAAAGACTTAGGTCCTAAAGCCCTTTCTAAGTGATTTTTCCATCACCTTGAAACCCAATCTTTTGACCTCTGATTCAGGGTCTATCAATTTCATATTGATGTGACATGACTCTAGAGGCAACCCTCGAAATTTGAGCTCATTTGGAGGATTCTAACCCTTTAAACTTAATCAAACTCCAAATGTTGCAAAACCTTTGAATATTTACAATCCATGCCACTAGGTCTTTCACCTAGTGGAATTTGACTTTGGATCCCCCTCCAAATCTTTTGATCTCTCTTAATACCTTGATATTAACTTATTAAGCAATGATCTACATCTTTTTAGATTCAATTTGACCCCGAATTGACTTGAGTCCAAAATGACCAAAATGCCCTTAAATGGAGATTTTTGGACTTTTGGCCTAAACTCAAATTGATTTGACTTATCAATCTTTGAAATCTTCTTAAAATATCATTCCAATGGATCCTAAATGACTTTAGAAACACATGGAATCCAAACTTGACTCATGATTTGACCAGGTTGACCAAGTCAATCATGGTTGACCAAATCAACCTTTAACCTGCACACTTGTCAAATTCAATTATTCAACCCATTTGAATCAAATCAACCTTTCAAAATCATTCAATTGGACACACATGACATGTCCAAACACTTTCAAGTCAATCCTCATATTAGGTTGACTTGGTCAACTCATTTGGAGAGGTCAAAACCCTCTTTAACTTCATGTATTTACTTAAAAATTCAAATCCTTGATCTCAAACTCTTGGTCACATCATCAAGCCACCTTGGAAATCCATGGCTTAGTCCAGAACCTGCTCAAACATGATGTGATGTGACACATTTCCTCCTTTAATAGAGCTTAAACCACCCCCCTTTAACAAGGCTTGGCATTGGTTCATCCAAATGGGGAAAAAGGTGTGGTCCCTCTTCACATGGACCAAGAGATGTCACTCTCAACCACCAACCCTATTCCATAGCTTTGGGCAGCAAAGGGGAAACTTGGCACTCATCCAAAACCACTTCAAATCAAATCTCAACCATCCAATCCAAAAGCCAAAGGCAAAATGGGTAAAACTTGACCTAAAGGGGGCTTCTTGATCATTCCCTTTGATATGATCAAAAATATCCAAACTCCAGCAGCCCTCAACCTTCCAAGAGCTCCTCCTATACACTCCATTACATTCCAAGGCCTTCACAAGCTTTTCCCAACCATTTCCAAGCCTCAAATCACTATTTTAGTGAGGAGAGAACATTCTAGTTAGAGAAAAAGGACTTTCTAATATAACTTTCGATCCAGAAAGATCCGGCTTTTGAAGTCTTCAGCAAAGTTGTAGAGGATTTTTTCAGCTTTCCAACAAGCCAAAAATCTCAAAAATCCGACGGTTGGTTCGTACGTTATGCTCATTTTACGTTTAAATTTCAATTTGAAACTGTAGCGATTTTACAATGAATGGAGCCTTCAAACTCCAGGCATTGCAAGATCATATTTCCCTCTAGCTGCAGTTCTAATTTCATTCTATTTCGTTGAGTATTTTGAAAGATATGAGTGTTTAAAGATTTTTATTCAAAATGAACTAGAGAAGATCTGGACCGTCTGATCGACGATCAGACGGCTCAGATATGGGTATACCGCGCGGCTTCCTCCAGGTTTGAACGTGGGTCATCCCACGGTATGGGAGGGTGACGTGGCGTCACGCCAAGCCGCCACGTCACCGTCAGCTGATTTGACCCAAATTTGAATAAAAAATGCTTTAAATGCTCCAAATCTTCAAAAATTCACAGAAAATCGAATATTCCACCAAATAGGGTGTTCTTGGGCTCGTTGGAAAAATAATTTATTGTAGTATTTATTAAAATTAAAATTATATTAATTTGATTTCCGTGTTGTGAGATATTTGAGTTTATGTTAATTTCATTTATTGTTATTTTCTCACAATCCAGTGATCAAATGAAGCCCAAATTTTAATGGATGATTATTGAGTATCTTAGGCATGTTTAATAATTTTTCTAGGTTCATATGCTCAATAGATTTCTGTGATATAAATTTTTAAGGTAAATGGTCTATTTTGGACCCTAAACTTTGAAAAGTCATAACTCCTTAGGGTTTTAGTATTTTGCTGTGATATTTCTGTGGTATGATTAAATGTATGTCAGGATTAGACACACCATGTTTCATGCCTATTTAAATTGTAGAGACACCTATGAAAAATAATTAAAGAAATGTCTAGAAAATTTAGAAAATTTATAGGGGATTGTACACACACCCAATATGGTTGAAACTTAAAAATAGTAAACTTAGTGACATCATATACCTTAGGTTTAAATTTGACTCAATTTGAAGCTCATTAGGTTAGAAAATCGAGCATGTTAAATTTCAGCCCCTTTAAGGACTTAGAAAACTCAATAAATCATCATAAGTTTATATTAATTCCAAAAAATACCCATAATACCTCTAATCAACCATATTTCAACTCTTAATCATTAAAAATTGAAATTCCTTTAATTTGACATTAAAATCCGCTTTAATTTAATTTTAATCAAAATCAATGTTTAATCAATTTTAATTAATTAAAAATTATTTAAAATCCCAAAAAATATTTAAACACTTGCTGATCTCTCCTTAGATCATTTTTTATCTTTGGAGTTGATTTCAAGAAGTTTAAGACTCATTTGGGTTCAAATCATTAAAATGGCCCTTAATTGAAACAATTTAATAATTTCAATAAATACCCAAACTTTCAAAATTCATAACTAATTATAGAAATTTCCAAATCAATCAAACTCAGTGGCTAATGACTATAATTAAAATCTAGTATTTTCCAAAAATTTCAAACCCCCAAAATCTGGTCAAAGTCAAAAAGTCAATATTTTGGTCAACTCTAGGTCAAAATCGGGTCAAAACTTCTAAAAATCATAACTTTTGATAAAAAACTCCAAATTGAATGTGCCACCTGTCTAAAAACTCATAATAAGGTCTAGTATTTTTTAAAAATCTGAAACCCTTAAGGTTAACTCTAATTTTAAAAGTCAAAATTTGACCCCTTTGTTAGCACATCCGAATAATCTCTTAAAACCCATTAACTCTCCCAAATTCCAGAATTTTCTTAATAGGCTAATAAAACTCTCAACTAATCTATTAAAATCAGTAACCAACTCCCTTTAATATCAATCTACTCCTTTAATTCCAACCAATTTAAATAACTTAATTAAACCCGATTACCACTAGGTAACCCAGGCCAACGAGGCTATTAGCTTAGCCCCAAGGAAGGTGAAATAAACTTCACGGTCTCGGTGTGAAATAAAGGTAGTAATCAATTAACTTTTAAAATTTTTTTAATTAAAATTCTTAATCTACTAATACTTAAATTTTAATCTAAATCCCCTTTTGAGCCTTAACAACTTCAGAACTTTTCTAGACAACTCTAACTAATCACCACCTTAGGATCTACCCCTGCCACACGACCTTTTACACACACTTTAGATGATGTGCTAGGACAACCAACTCTAAATCTAGGTTAGGCCGGTGTTTACTTTACTACTGTGTGCAGGATTTTTCGTGGTTTTCACTGCATGTTGTGGATGAAATTGTCTTGCTGTGTCTGCTTACTTTTCTGCACTATGTGGATGGATTAATATGTTTGGCGACTAGATTACCCTTAGGTTAGGTACGATCTAGATGTTCACACAGTTTTCTGCAGGTGGCCACGCTCATGTAGGGCAATAAAAGGGGGCTAAATCAATAAAAAAAATTATCAATTGTTATAATTGTTTGCACAGGTGCTTCAGCTGCTAAATCCCCCAAATAAAAAGACCGTGGCCAGTGTGTTTTACTTTCTTTTCTGCACATATATAACTGCTTGGGAATAACTGCATCTTATTTATTAACTGCTTAGGATAACCCTGCAGGTGCGTCTAAATTTTATTTTCAAATAAATGTAATTTGTATAATTATCAAGTGTTGTGAAAGTTAATTTTGAGTTGGGATACATAGGTCCAAAGCTTGGATTCCAAAGAGGAAAGGATGCCCTTTTGGGAAGTATTCCTTTTTTCCATTTGGAAATCCAATTTGGATCACACTTTTTCTATACCCAAAGAGGAAAGAGTGGCCTTCCCCTTAAAAGGGAAGTGCCCTCTCATCCATTTGGGTAGTTCACCACGAAGAATCCAAGGAGTTTGAAGAAAAGGAGTCCAAAGAAGAACAAGATTGAAGATTTGAAGATTGAGAATATCCCACTCAAAACTACTTGCGTAATTACTAGGTTTAGAATCCGGGTTGTTGTCAGTGGTGCCCGGCCACTTTACTTTCTACAAAATTCTGGTTTATAATAAGCAAGACAACTTTGCCTATGGACATTAATTAATTAATTAATTAATATTCAATATGTTGAATTGATTGCCTTTAGGATTGCCTATTTTTCTTAGTTTTTTGACGTTTGTGTGCCGCTTTTGTTTTCGCCTGGATACGGGAGGCTCGTGAGGGTGTGAAAATTTTATACTCATAACTTTAAAAGTCTAAAATTTTAGTGAGTATAAACAACATAGAAAGATAACAAATCTAGGGAATTAGCTGGGGATCGATCCCGGGGTCGCATGCATATTTTTGCATTACTCTTTCCTTGCTTTAGACCCTTCCCCACCTGCGGGTAGAGTTCAGATAGTCTGACCTATGAGGACGAGGTGCCGGACCTGAGGAAGTCCAGTCTTCTAAAAAAAAATTATTTTATAAGCCTATTTTTAAAATTTCAAACATACTTGATTTGGAAGTTGTCGACCAGCATGCATTGCATTATATACAAATTAAAAGAGTCAAAATTTTAATTTCATAGTCCTTAGCATTTTGCACCCAACATAAGTCAAAGGGACCAATTAGGAGAATCTCTAGATATCGGCCCCAACTCTCCAAAATCTTAAACAAAATGTCCCTACAACTCTTTCATAAAAGACTGGACTCATTTCTTTTAAATCGATTAGGTGGTTAGCTGGCTCCCCAATCTAGGCCGCGGTAAATCCAGATCTTGCACTGCATTAGTTAGGATCGGACGACTGTGGTCCAGTGTCCAAAATAGATTTAGGATCTGGGGCAGATCTTTGATTATAAGACCCCAAATTTTGGGAATATAGTCTCAAATTTCTAATAAAATACTTAACTCTAATTAAAGCTTCATTTCAATCCTAAAATATAAAGCCCAACACATAGATTAAGTTGGGACACTTCCAGATGGTTCTAGAATCTTAAAGTGTCCCCTACCTCTCCTCCTTTAACTCCGTTAATAACTGCTCAATTCTTATCCATTCTCTTTTGAGTTTACAAAATTCATCTCTTTTTGATATCACTCCTAGAAAATCTGACAAAATGTTTCCACTATTTTAATCGAGAGTTTTTGTAGGGGATTTTGTCTCCCTACGATGTAATTAACTACGAGGGCTTGCGCTCGTAGGAGATTTAAAACCCAACACACCTGATTTTAAAATTGATTTTTCAAAGTTCAATTGGATTTCTTTGGGAAAACTTAAAATACTAGTGATCGTTATTATAATAATCAAAGAATTATCATCGAATAGTATTTTCTCCCTACAGGGAGATACACTTTTCTTTGATAAGGCTTTGGATGTGAAATCAACGATCACACTTCTTGAATATTGTGGTTGGATATTCAGTAGAACCGCATTTTGACCCTTCGGGGCCATATGAAGTTCTCTTTAGCATCCGATCACGATATTCAAGTTGAATTTCATAATTCTAAATCTGAATAGTGTTATGAAATTTTATTTTCACCTCTCGAGGTGAAATACTTTTTCTAACGAGACAATTTGATTTTAGAATTAAATTTTAAGTCCTAAAGAAAACTAATATTTTTAAAATATGATTTTAAAATTCCACCAATAAAAAAATGGCACGCCCGGTGGGACTAAATCTCTCTTTCCATCTTTAATATTGGCAAAATTTTGTCTCATCAGTAGTCTTAACTACCTTTCTTCCGTTGGTCCCTCTACCCATTTCTTTTTTGGGTGAGTGTGGCCAACATCTAAAAAAAAGACCTATAAAATAGAGAGGTGAGCGAGGAAACTTTTATCCAAGTCGGGCTTTGATATTTTGCCTCCAAGTTAATTGGTAGAGCAAAAGGGTCAAGTCAAATTCTTTAAGATCTTTGTAAATGTTGCAAGCTTTCTTATCTGATTAAATGTTGAGTATGCTAAGTTTCACATTCTACGAAAGACCCTTCAGTCTCCAAATCAAAATTCAACTCTCTCTCTAACAACTCCAGACTTTGACATTTCACCCCAAGTCGATTGGTGGAATAAAAGTGTTAAGCCCAATCCTAGCGATTTTTCATGTCAATTTTGTAAACTTGCATGTCCAAAAAAAAAAATTAACATGTTGAGTTTTAAAAATTGAAGAAAATCCATTTAATTTCAACATTAAGTTCAAATTTTCTCATCCAAATCTAAGCTTTGACATTTCATCCCTAGTTAGGTGGTGGAATGAGAGAGTCAAGCACAACTCTTGAGATTTGCTTATCAATTTTGTGAACCTTCATATTTAGTGAAAATTTAATATTTTGAGTTCCAAAATTTGAAGAAAATCAATTGATTTCAAGATTCCAATTCCATTTCAAAATCAATTGATTTAAATCACCTTTCCTTAATTCAAGGAAATCAAATGTACTCAAAAAGCTAGAAAGATTGCTGAATCATAAGCCTTAAGAGTAAGTCGAATTTGAGGCTAATGGAGGGTTCATTGCTCCTCTCACATGCCCCCCTCTTTGGTGGAAGCCACTCCCACCCTCTTCCTCATACTCAAGGTAGGGAGGTTGTGAGAATGATAGCGTGATATCCACTTTACCCTTTTGACTGTTTGAATAGTTGCTATTTGAATGATTTATATTTGTGCAACTTATGTAGTTTTGATGATTCCAAACATTATTGTTCAGATGTATAATTATCTCCTAACAATTTAGAAGATTTGCACTTGCTCTTGTGTATACTAACATTTCAGGAAAATCAGACTCCAGACTACGAAAACTTCAAATCAAATTCAACATGAGAAATTTTGTTTATTTGAAGTGTCTTTTCTTTGAATTAATTTTGAAAGGGAGTGATTGTAATTGAGTGAATAAAATCACACACACAAACTAAGGAGATCTTGAAATTCTATACTGATCGTACAGGACGATATATATCGTACTGGACGATCTGTCAGTTATCTCCTATAGAGCATTTGGAACGAATAGGAACTTGCTTCGAAAAATTTTTCTAAGTCCTATTCGTCCAGGACGAATTTTTATATCGTCCCCGGCGATGGGCGCTCTGGAAAATTTTCGTACAGACGAAAATAAATTTCGTACCGGACGAACAGCTCTCTGGAAAATTTTCGTCCAGACGAAACCATATTATCGTCCCCGGCGATGGGCGCTCTGGAAAATTTTCGTCCAGACGAAATAAATCATCGTCCAGGACGATCGGCTCTCTGGAAAATTTTCGTCCAGACGATCAAATTTTCGTCCAAACGATAAACCGACTTAGGACAGTTTTCAGCAGTTTCTAGAACCGACCTTGTAATAACCGTTCGTACTGGACGAACCTAGTTCGTACAGGACGATCAGCTGTACGAAGTCATTTCGTACACATATACAAATTGGGTCGTTTCAGATCGTTTAAGTAAAATCGTCCAGGACGATCCACGATCGTACCGGACGATCCACTGCGTACAGAATTGAAAACTTGCAGTTTTTGGGCGGTTTTTCTTGTCTTTTGTATAAATACTTCAAATTAGACTGCCACCCAATCTTTTTGTCATTTGATCTTCGTGCCTATTGAGAGAATAGTCAAGGGGAGAGTGGAAGAGAGCATTCAAAGGAGGATTCCTACCATTGGAGCAAGAAGGCTTCACTTGGATTGCTAAGGTAAGAATCTCTACTTGTGAAATTGGATTCCTTCACTCTTTTCTTTCTTTCTTTTAGGTTCTTGTGAGAAGATAATTCAAGAAGGTCCGGTTCTCTGCCGACACTTGGAGAGTGTGAACAGCCGTGGGTTCTCTGCCTACACTAGGAGAGTGTAAAAGGAAGAAGGTTCTCTGCCTACACTTGGAGAGTGTGAACAGCCGTGGGTTCTCTGCCTACACTAGGAGAGTGTAAAAGGAAGAAGGTTCTCTGCCTACACTTGGAGAGTGTGAACAGCCGTAGGGTTCTCTGCCCACACTAGGAGAGTGTAAAAGGACGACGGTTCTCTGCCAGCACTGTGGATTGTGTAAAAGGACGACGGTTCTCTGCCGCACCGGGGAGTGGTGAAAAGAGGGTTTTGTACAGGCTTCTCCGCCTTGCTGTGGGTGCTAAAGGAGAGTCACTTTGTGGTATTAGTGCAATACTCAGAGGGTGCCTCTGAGGAGTGGATGTAGGTCTGGTTATAGACCGAACCACTATAAATCTGGTGTCATTTACTCTATTGCTTTTACGTTTCCGCATTTTAAATTTCTGTTTTAACAACTCTGTGGTTGAAAAACATTTTTCTACAAACTTTAAAAGACAATTTCATTTCGGTTCAACTTTAATTTTAAGAGGGTTTAAAATTTTTTAAAAACTACCAATTCACCCCCCTCTTGGTAGCCTTGGGACATTTACTTAGGCTTAACAACCTAATTACTATACTCAACAAGTGGTATCAGAGCATTGTTTCAAAATCATAAGTTTGAACTACTTTTTGATTAACGTAGATGGCTACATTTGGAAACCGAAACACTCCTGAGGGTTACTCTATCACTAGACCTCCACTGTTTGACAATATTCCTTTTGATTTTTGGAAAACACGCATGTCTACTTTCTTACAGTCACTTGACTATCGCATGTGGATGTTAGTCCAGGAAGGTTACACAAAACCAACTAGATTAGTTGATGGAATTAGGGTAGATGCACCCTATGCAGATTGGACTATAGAAGAACGTGACTTAGCACAATTAAATGCAAAATGTTTAAATAGTTTCTTTTGTGCTTTAAAATCTGAAGATTACATGCGAGTTTCTACTTGTAAAAGCGGAAAAGACATATGGGATAGACTTTGTATTACTTATGAAGGGACAAATGAGGTTAAGCAATCTAGGCTAAATATCTTGTTACATGACTACGAACTATTTCGCATGAAACCTAATGAATCTATATCTGACATGTACACAAGATTCACTCAAATTGTCACCTCTTTGCATGCACTTGGTAGGGAATTAACTAATGCTGAAATGGTTAATAAGATTCTTCGTTGTTTACCTACTGCATACGATGCTAAAATTACTGCAATTACAGAGTCAAAAGATCTGAACATTTATTCTATTGACAATCTTCTTGGTTCACTCATTGCTTACGAGCAAGGAGTAAGTCAAAGAAAGATTGATGTAGGTGAACAAAGAAAGGACAAGAATATTGCACTAAATGTGGAAGAGTCAGAAAGTGAACACTCACAACCTGAGGATGAAGATGATATAGCACTGATGACTAGACAATTCAAAAGCTTTTTAAAGAGGAAGCAGAAGAGACGCCAGCAATGGAATAGAGGTAAGTATAATAGAAATGGCAAGGTTTCTAATGAAGTAATTTGTTATGAATGCAGGAAACCAGGCCATATAAAGACTGACTGTCCAAAACTCAAAGCCTCTCCTAGCAAGGAGAAGGTAGAGGAGAAACCAATGGTAAAGAAGGGCAAGAAGAAGTTTCAAAAGGCTTTTTGGGCGGACTCAGCTTCAGACTCATCTGAGACTGATAAAGAAGAAGAAGTCACCAACCTTTGCTTGATGGCAGATAAAGCTGAACAATCAGATCAAGAAGAGGTATGTGATTTAACTTATAATGAATTGTTTGAAGTTTCTGAACACATGCATGATGCATATAGGAAAACTAAAAAGATGCATGCTAGTATAGTTTTAGAATTGGAAGAGCTTAATAAGGAACACGAAATCCTTAGGAAAGATCATGCTTTAATTGATAGCAACCACATGAAACTACTTGATGAATATGATGACTTGAATAAAAATTTTGAGAATTTAAAATCATCCTACGTTGAACTTGAAAAAGAATTTGAGAAATTTAAGGATGAATCTGAGCACAAGACATATAGAGTCAATTATACAAATCGAATCTTGGAAGAAATGAATTCATTTTATAAACTTACTATAAGTGCTCTCGAGGATAATAGGATCCCCCCTAAACATGAAGATTTTACAAATCCTAAGTATTATCCTAAATTTATGAAATCCCTTAGAAGACAATCATATGAGAGAAAACATAGGAATATTTTTCCTAATGTTAAATGTAACAATTGTGGATTTTTAGGACATATATCTCACACCTGCACTTTAAAGATAAAACCTAATCTGGTGTGGAGATCTAAGATGCAAAAATCTAGACATATCACACATGCATCTGATTATAAATTTCATAAAGGTGAACCCAAACTAGTTTGGGTTCCCAGGTCTAACATTTGAGAATTTTGCAGGTATACTCTCACACAAGACCTCGTGAGAGTATATGGTACCTGGACAGCGGATGTTCTAAGCACATGACTGGAGATACTGCTCAATTCATAACGCTGGAAGCCAGGAGTGGAGGCAAGGTTACACTTGGAGATAATACCACAAAGAAAGTGGTTGGATCAGGTATGATTGGAAACTTGAAAAACTTTTTCATAGATAATGTTTTATTAGTTGAAGGCTTGAAACATAATTTGCTTAGCATAAGTCAGCTTTGTGATAAGGGCTATAATGTAAAATTTTTACCTACTAGCTGCATAATTAGCCTAAATGGAAAAATTGTTTTAAATGGAAAAAGGGTGAACAATGTTTACATGCTAGATTTAAATTGTATTCAATCTCCTACTGCTTTTTGTTTGAAAACTGTTTCTGATGAATCATGGCTTTGGCATAGGAGACTTTGTCATTCTAGTATGAAAAATCTTAGAAAAATTACCCAAAAGAATTTGGTGAGAGGATTACCTAAACTAGACTTTACTAAGGATCATCTGTGTGATGCATGTCAATTAGGAAAACAAGTAAGGTCCTCATTTAAGTCCATTAAAGATCTTAGGACAAGTAAACCTTTAGAAATTCTACACATGGATCTTTTTGGACCAGTAAGCACTGTTAGTCTAGGAGGAAAGGTATATGGTTTTGTTATAGTAGATGATTTTTCAAGATTCACCTGGGTTAAATTTCTTTTTCATAAGAGTGAATCATTTGAGAAATTCAGAAATTTTTCAACTTGGATACAAAGAAAACTAGGATGTGAAATAATCTCTATACAAAGTGATCATGGAGGAGAATTTGAAAATGAAAGATTTGAAGATTTTTGTAAAGAAAAGGATATTGATCACAATTTTTCTGCACCTAGAACTCCTCAACAAAATGGAGTAGTTGAAAGAAAGAACAGAACATTAATAGAAGCCGCCCGAGCAATGTTAGCAGAATACTCTCTTCCTAGGTATTTTTGGGCTGAGGCGGTTAGCACTGCATGCTATGTTCTGAATAGGGTGAATGTGAGATCTAATTTGAATAAAACACCCTATGAGTTGATAAAAGGAAGAACACCAAATTTGTCTCATTTGCATGTATTTGGTTGCAAGGTGTTCATACATAATAATGGAAAATCTGCCTTAGGAAAATTTGATCCAAAATCAGATGAAGGAATTTTTGTTGGATATTCAAGTGTTGGAAAATCTTATAGAGTATTCAACAAAAGAACTTTAGTCATTGAAGAAACCACACATGTTGTTTTTGATGAAATTGGAAACATGGAAGAGCCAAAAGTTGTTGAAGAAGAAATTGAAGAAAACTCTCAAAAGATAGATAGATTAAATTTGGAAGAAAATGTGGAAGAAAATTTAGAAAGAGAAGACCCTTTGCCTAGAGATTTGAGATTTTCTAAAAACCACCCAAAGGAATTAATCATAGGTGAACCAAGTGAGGGTGTTAGAACTAGGCGTGGATTAAACAAGGAAGTCAATCATTCAGCCTTTATTTCTACTGTTGAACCCACTAACATTGATCAAGCACTTTCAGATGAATTTTGGATATTGGCCATGCAAGAAGAGTTGAATCAATTTGTAAGAAATAAAGTTTGGGAACTAACTACAAGGCCAAAAGATCAAAGTGTTGTTGGAACCAAGTGGGTGTTCAAGAATAAAATGAATGACTCAGGAGTAGTCATTAGAAATAAGGCTAGATTAGTAGCTAAGGGGTATAACCAAATTGAAGGAATTGATTTTGAGGAAACTTTTGCCCCTGTAGCTAGACTTGAAGCAATTAGGGTTTTACTAGCCTTTGCCTGTTTTAAAGGTTTTAAATTGTTTCAAATGGATGTCAAAAGTGCCTTTTTAAATGGAATAATTGAAGAAGATGTTTTTGTAGAACAACCTCCAGGTTTTGAAAACTCTAAATTTCCAAATCATGTTTTCAAATTAAAAAAGGCATTATATGGATTGAAACAGGCACCTAGGGCTTGGTATGAGAGGTTAAGCACCTTCCTACTTGAAAGATCTTTTGAAAAAGGAAGTGTGGATACAACTCTCTTTTTAAGGAAAATTGGAAAGGATATACTTATTGTTCAAATTTATGTGGATGACATCATCTTTGGATCTTCAAATAAACATCTTTGTGATGATTTTTCTAAAACAATGAGTAGTGAATTTGAAATGAGTCTAATGGGAGATTTAAATTACTTTCTAGGTTTTAGCATTAAGCAACTTGAGGAAGGTACTTTTCTTAGTCAAACCAAATATATTAAGGACATCCTCAAAAAATATGAAATGGACAATGCTAAACCTGTTAGTACACCAATGAGTTCTTCAGTTCAGTTAGATAAAGACCTTAAGGGAAAATCTGTTGATCAAAAGAAATTTAGAGGGATAATTGGATCTTTACTTTACCTGACTGCTAGCCGACCAGATATTATGTTTAGTGTTTGCTTATGTGCTAGATTTCAATCAGATCCAAAAGAATCACATTTGACAGCAGTGAAAAGGATTTTAAGATATCTACTAGGAACTCAAAACTTAGGAATTTGGTATCCTAAGTTTAGCTCTTCATTTGAAATTATAGGTTACTCAGATTCTGACTTTGCAGGCTGTAGAGTGGATAGGAAAAGCACTTCTGGAACATGTCAATTCATTGGAAATTCATTAGTTTCATGGTCTAGTAGAAAACAAAATTCAGTGGCACTATCTACTGCAGAAGCAGAATACATTGCATTAGGAAGTTGTGTGGCACAAGTACTTTGGTTAAAACAACAGTTGATTGACTTAGGATTAACTATAGGCACTATTCCAATTTATTGTGACAATACTAGTGTTATTTGCATTTCCAAAAATCCTATTCAACATTCTAGAACCAAACACATTGATATAAGGCATCATTTCATAAGGGATCATGTATCCAAAGGAGAAATTGAACTCATACATGTTTCAACTGAAAATCAACTTGCAGACATTTTTACAAAACCTTTAGCCTTTGATACCTTTAGTACTTTAAGAACAAGGCTTGGTGTTATAGATTTGAATGCTTAACCAAAATGTCTTTGCAACATTGATATTTGTTGTATTTTGTTTTTGTGATTTTGTGAATTTTTGTGTTTTTGTATGAATTGTTTTTGAATTTATGTTTTTATCTTATGTTTTCTGTGTTGTTGATTATTTTTTGTTGTTATGGTTTTTTTTTTTGTTTAAGTTCAATGTTTTTATGTAATTTTCTTTTTAATTAATGAAAGTTTGTTTGTCTTAGATTTGTTTTGAAATGTGGCTAATCTTTATGAATTTCATTAATATTATTTTTAATCTACATTGTGCTCAAATTTGATTGTAATATGAGATTATCTATATTAGAAAATCTAGACTTTCTAAATTTATAATTTGTTTATAACTTGTTGTAGTTAGAATTTTTAAGTTCATGTCTATTCATTTAGACTACATAAAATTTAATATTGTTATTGCAATTTTGATGTTATCTTATTTTGTATTTCTATGCTCAAATGATGTTTATGCACCTAGAAATATTTGAAATGTTAGATTATAGATTTTGGAAAGAATTGGTCAAATTACTCTTGAAAATTGTACAAATGTACAAAAATCAAAAGGGATTCGCAAAAATTGTTTAAAGTTAAAAAGAGGCACAAAATAAGCCCAACCAAAGACAAATGCACAAAAATGTGCCCCAAAACTTTGAAAAGATGTGCAAAGCACCACATGTGGTAATTCTCTTCTTTCCAAATTCGTTTAATCTCTTAATTCAAGTTGATCTAATGTTCATTTATATTCTATTGAACTTTGAAATATAGAATTTTTTTTACATCTCACTTGTAATGATTTTCAATAATCAAAATGTCTAAATTGAATCATGTCTTTGATAAATTCTTCTTACTTACAATGTTATATCATTTCATAAATTTATGAATTTCTATGATTGACCTAATATCTTTAGTTTAAAATTGCATACTCTATGTCAAATCACAATTTAGATTAAATTTTAACAATGAATTTCATATTATTATTTACATTTCTTGTCTTTTTCTTCTTCACTTTTTGTTGCTGTCAAAAAGGGGGAGAAATTATTATGTTTGTATTTTTGTTTTGTTTGTGTTTTGTGTTTTCTGTTAAAATTTTTGAAAAAAAAAAAAAAAAAAAAAAAAAAAAAAATTTAACAAACAAAAATTTTTGTTCTTTAATGCCTCCTTAATTTTTAATGTACTCATAAATTCAGGGGGAGTTTAGGAGATAAGAGATTATGTTTTAACTTGAAACCATACTAATAATAATTGTTTTGCCATCATCAAAAAGGGGGAGATTGTTTGAATAGTTGCTATTTGAATGATTTATATTTGTGCAACTTATGTAGTTTTGATGATTCCAAACATTATTGTTCAGATGTATAATTATCTCCTAACAATTTAGAAGATTTGCACTTGCTCTTGTGTATACTAACATTTCAGGAAAATCAGACTCCAGACTACGAAAACTTCAAATCAAATTCAACATGAGAAATTTTGTTTATTTGAAGTGTCTTTTCTTTGAATTAATTTTGAAAGGGAGTGATTGTAATTGAGTGAATAAAATCACACACACAAACTAAGGAGATCTTGAAATTCTATACTGATCGTACAGGACGATATATATCGTACTGGACGATCTGTCAGTTATCTCCTATAGAGCATTTGGAACGAATAGGAACTTGCTTCGAAAAATTTTTCTAAGTCCTATTCATCCAGGACGAATTTTTATATCGTCCCCGGTGATGGGCGCTCTGGAAAATTTTCGTACAGACGAAAATAAATTTCGTACCGGACGAACAGCTCTCTGGAAAATTTTCGTCCAGACGAAACCATATTATCGTCCCCGGCGATGGGCGCTCTGGAAAATTTTCGTCCAGACGAAATAAATCATCGTCCAGGACGATCGGCTCTCTGGAAAATTTTCGTCCAGACGATCAAATTTTCGTCCAAACGATAAACCGACTTAGGACAGTTTTCAGCAGTTTCTAGAACCGACCTTGTAATAACCGTTCGTACTGGACGAACCTAGTTCGTACAGGACGATCAGCTGTACGAAGTCATTTCGTACACATATACAAATTGGGTCGTTTCAGATCGTTTAAGTAAAATCGTCCAGGACGATCCACGATCGTACCGGACGATCCACTGCGTACAGAATTGAAAACTTGCAGTTTTTGAGCGGTTTTTCTTGTCTTTTGTATAAATACTTCAAATTAGACTGCCACCCAATCTTTTTGTCATTTGATCTTCGTGCCTATTGAGAGAATAGTCAAGGGGAGAGTGGAAGAGAGCATTCAAAGGAGGATTCCTACCATTGGAGCAAGAAGGCTTCACTTGGATTGCTAAGGTAAGAATCTCTACTTGTGAAATTGGATTCCTTCACTCTTTTCTTTCTTTCTTTTAGGTTCTTGTGAGAAGATAATTCAAGAAGGTCCGGTTCTCTGCCGACACTTGGAGAGTGTGAACAGCCGTGGGTTCTCTGCCTACACTAGGAGAGTGTAAAAGGAAGAAGGTTCTCTGCCTACACTTGGAGAGTGTGAACAGCCGTGTGTTCTCTGCCTACACTAGGAGAGTGTAAAAGGAAGAAGGTTCTCTGCCTACACTTGGAGAGTGTGAACAGCCGTAGGGTTCTCTGCCCACACTAGGAGAGTGTAAAAGGACGACGGTTCTCTGCCAGCACTGTGGATTGTGTAAAAGGACGACGGTTCTCTGCCGCACCGGGGAGTGGTGAAAAGAGGGTTTTGTACAGGCTTCTCCGCCTTGCTGTGGGTGCTAAAGGAGAGTCACTTTGTGGTATTAGTGCAATACTCAGAGGGTGCCTCTGAGGAGTGGATGTAGGTCTGGTTATAGACCGAACCACTATAAATCTGGTGTCATTTACTCTATTGCTTTTACGTTTCCGCATTTTAAATTTCTGTTTTAACAACTCTGTGGTTGAAAAACATTTTTCTACAAACTTTAAAAGACAATTTCATTTCGGTTCAACTTTAATTTTAAGAGGGTTTAAAATTTTTTAAAAACTACCAATTCACCCCCCTCTTGGTAGCCTTGGGACATTTACTTAGGCTTAACAACCTAATTACTAGACTCAACATTGACTATTACACAGAAAAGATCTACCAAATCTAAATTGAGCAATCAACAATAATAGACTATAGGCCCCTAGTTGAGGGTTATAACCCATCCACTCTACTAGATGAAGTTTGGTTGCGTTACTACACATGCCCCACTATATCATCTATAGAGGAGGAGGTGCAGAAACCACCTAGGGTGCCACTCTCATAATTGCTAGGTCACTAGTAATTAGGGAGGGGAATAATGATTGATTTGAGATCTTATCAGATAGAGACACCATCTTAAATTAACTTCTAGATGGGTCCTATCGTGATAGATCCTTAGATTGAAATGATGCAGCACTAGATAGGGGTAGTGCAGACCCCACAACAATCTCTTTCTTTAAAGAGATTGTGGAAATATAATTTATATTGATAGGGTCTTGCCACCTGGACTTACTATTTTAAAGGAAATCACACTATTTCTCAAGTGTACTGGATCAAAATTTTCAAGATAGTTGATCCATCTTTTTAATGAAAATTGACCTCTACTTTAAATCAAAAATAGGAGAGAGTCGTGGTTGACCCCACTGGATCTTCAAAGGCCCCTCCCTCCCACCGCTTTTGCGGGTTGATTTGATTTTTGAATTAAAATTTATATCAAACTTAAGTTGGTTTTAGAAATGAAAATCTTCTTAGTCTTCTCGTGATTTTTCATCTTATAGACTTCTCTTGCATGTTTTAAATCTATTCAATGATTTTCAAAGTCAAGTTGATATTTTCTTATCAAAAGATTGGGTCCAATTTGGGGATTATTCTTCCTTGGATAAGAAAATGAATTTCCTTCTCTTATGCTTACGATATAATCCTGGATTAAAAAAAAGAGCAATTATTTTAAGGTTTTAAAGAAAGTGAAGCCTCTTGTTAAAAAAAATTCAAAGGATGCACAAAGTGCATTAAAAAAATTCAAAATCAAAAGAAGCGTAAAGTGAGCCAAAGAAATAAAAAGATGTGCAAAGCATGTCACAAAAAAAGTGAAAGAGGCTTCCTTCTTTTTAAATCCTTAAATCTCAAAGAGCCTGATCATTTTTAATAGCTTGACTTTGAAAAATCTTGAATCTAGATTTATTGTCATGCTTGGACTGTTTATTAGATAGAAAATTCTATGCAAGAGAATTGAAAAGATTAAATTTCTCTATCCAACTTATGCCTTTTTGAAATTGATTTTAATTCAAAATTTCTATAAGGGAGAACCTAGTTCAATTTCTATGAAACTTGATCTGAGTCAACAAAATTCAAATCCTTGGCTCTTTTCACGTCGATTGGGGTCACTCTACTTCTCACTATACTTTTGAATTTGTTCCCACTTGTCGTTCTGACAGAGTCCAAATAATTAAGAGGAAATTTTCAATAAAAAGAATGAATCTTCTACTCTGGATAAGAATTCAAATCTCATTCTTGAGGAAAATACGTGAGTCCTTAAATATAGGCATCATTCCTTTTAAGATCCACTCAGTAAAATAACACTCTATGCTGGGTCTAAGATTGTTCTCATATAGAGGTGTGTTTTACATGGCTATAAATTGACTTTCAAAATTGAGTCACAATTAAGTAGAGTGCCTGACTCCAATTGGATGATCTCGAAGGCCTTGAAGAAAGTTGTTTTGAACTCAATAAAATTTGAAATTACATAAGTCACATATGATTCAAGCTCGTTATAAATTGTGTCACCTCAGGGCTTTCCAAGTAGGAGACTTGGCTATAGCCCTTTGGAGACCAATTTTAGTCCACCATAAGATCAATAGAAGCTTTGAATCAATGTTGACTAGATCGTCCACCTTAGAGATGATCTATAAGGAAGGTTCAGGGCAATGAATTAATTTTGAAGATACCACCAGATGCTTCCTTTCATTTGGGCAGTTCTTTAAGAAGTATCATGCCTAATGAGGATCAAATTAAACATCAAATTCACCCCTTCAAATTCAAAGAAATCAAATCAAATTCAAAATCATCAATCAATTGTTTTTAGTTTTCTTTTCCTTAAGGTTAGGTCCTTCCTTCCCTTGGGATTAGACCCGCTAGTGGTGGAGTACGCCCTCTGTGGCACCATCCTGGATTTTACCTGTGGATCAGTGGTGGAGTACGCCCTTCGTGGCACCATCCTGATTCTCATTCGCTAGTGGTAGAGTACGCCCCCCGTGGCACCACCCTGGCATTTGACTTGGGGATTAGTGGTGGAGTACGCCCTTCGTGGCACCATCCTGATTCACACTCGCTAGTGGTGGAGTACGCCCTTCGTGGCACCATCCTAGTTTGTCAGTTTTGGTCCTCTTTGTAGAGCAAGTTTCCTCCCCACATGACCATTCACTAGTGGTGGAGTACGCCCTTCGTGGCACCATCCTAGTTTGCCAGTTTCGGTCCTCTGTGTGGAGCAAGTTTCCTCCCCACATGACCATTCGCAAGTGGTGGAGTACGCCCTTCGTGGCACCATCCTAGTTTGACAGTTGATCCGCCTATTAGGAGTAAGTCTTCTATCAACATCCTATAGGCCTAAGGATTGGGTGATGCCCTTCTTTAGACCCAAGGCTAAGTATTCCCTACCTTGGTTTTTCAGTTAATTTGTCCATTAGGAGTAAGTCTTCTATCAGCATCCTATGGACCTAAGGTTGGGTGATGCCCTTCCTTAGACCCAAAGTTAGGTATTTCCTACTTTGGTTTCCCAGTTGATCCGCCTATTAGGAGTAAGTCTTCTATCAGCATCCTATAGGCCTAAGGTTGGGTGATGCCCTTCCTTAGACCCAAGGCTAGGTATTCCCTACCTTGGTTTTCCAGTTAATTTGTCCACTAGGAGTAAGTCTTCTATCAGCATCCTATGGACCTAAGGTTGGGTGATGCCCTTCCTTAGACCCAAAGTTAGGTATTCTCTACTTTGGTTTCCAGTTAATTTGCCTATTTGGAGTAAGTCTTCTATCAGCGTTCTATAGGCCTAAGGTTGGGTGATGCCCTTCCTTAGACCCAAGGCTAGGTATTCCCTACCTTGGTTTTCCAGTTAATTTGTCCATTAGGAGTAAGTGTTCTATCAGCATCCTATGGACCTAAGGTTGGGTGCTGCCCTTCCTTTGATCCAAAGCTAGGTATTCCCTACTTTGGTTTCCGGTTAATTTGCCTATTTAGAGTAAGTCTTCTATCAGCATCCTATAGGCCTAAGGTTGGGTGATGCCCTTCCTTAGACCCAAGGTTAGGTATTCCCTACCTTGGTTTCCCAGTTGATCTGTCTATTAGGTGTAAGCCTTCTATCAGCATCCTATAGACATAAGGTTGGGTGATGCCCTTCCTTACATTCCTAAAATTCTATTCAAAATTTTCATTCGGTCAACGCCAATGTGTGTAGCAAAAGTTTCTTCTACTACACACATTGGGGGTCCATTTGTTGACCTCATTTTTTTAAGAGGTCACTCTTAAATCCTCCTTAAGTTCTAGATCCTAGGATCTTCCTAGTTCCTAGCCCTTAGGCTCAATCCAAATCTTAACTCAATCCAAACCCAGAACTCATAGGCTAAAGACTTAGGTCTTAAAGCCCTTTCTAGGTGATTTTTCCATCACCTTGAAACCCAGTCTTTTGACCTCTGATTCAGGGTCTATCAATTTCATATTGATGTGACATGACTCTAGAGGCAACCCTCCAAATTTGAGCTCATTTGGAGGATTCTAACCCTTTAAACATAATCAAACTCCAAATGTTGCAAAACCTTTGAATATTTACAATCCATGCCACTAGGTCTTTCACCTAGTGGAATTTGACTTTGGATCCCCCTCCAAATCTTTTGATCCCTCTTAATACCTTGATATTAACTTATTAAGCAATGATCTACATCTTTTTAGATTCAATTTGACCCAGAAATGACTTGAGTCGAAAATGACCAAAATGCCCTTAAATGGCGATTTTTTGACTTTTGGCTAAACTCAACTTGATTTGACTTATCAACCTTTGAAATCTTCTTCAAATATCATTCTAATGGATCCTAAATGACTTTAGAAACACATGGAATCCAAACTTGACTCATGATTTGATCAGGTTGACCAAGTCAATCATGGTTAACCAAATCAACCTTTAACCTGCACACTTGTCAAATTCAATTATTCGACCCATTTGAATCAAATCAACCTTTCAAAATGATTTAATTGGACACCCATGACATGTCCAAAGACTTTCAAGTCAATCCTCATATTAGGTTGACTTGGTCAACTCATTTGGAGAGGTCAAAACCCTCTTTAACTTCATGTATTTACTTAAAAATTCAAATCCTTGATCTCAAACTCTTGGCCACATCATCAAGCCACCTTTTCAATCCATGACTTAGTCCAGAACCTGCTCAAACATGATGTGATGTGACACATTTCCTCCCCTAATAGAGCTTAAACCACCCCCCTTTAACAAGGCTTGGCATTGGTTCATCCAAATTGGAAAAAAGGTGTGGTTCCTCTTCACATGGACCAAGAGATGTCACTCTCAACCACCAATCCTATTCCATAGCTTTGGGCAGCAAAGGGGACACTTGGCACTCATCCAAAACCACTCCAAATCAAATCTCAACCATCCAATCCAAAAGCCAAAGGCAAAATGTGTAAAACTTGACCTAAAGGGGGCTTCTTGATCATTCCCTTTGATATGATCAAAAATATCCAAACTCCAGCAGCCCTCAACCTTCCAAGAGCTCCTCCCATACACTCCAACACATTCCAAGGCCTTCCCAAGCTTTTCTCAACCATTTCCAAGCCTCAAATCAGTATTTTAGTGAGGAGAGAGCATTCTAGAGAGAGAAAAAAGACTTTCTAATATAACTTTTGATCCAGAAAGATCCGGCTTTTGAAGTCTTCAGCAAAGTTGTAGAGGATTTTTTCAGCTTTCCAACAAGCCAAAAATCTCAAAAATCCGACGGTTGGTTCGTACGTTATGCTCATTTTACGTTTAAATTTCAATTTGAAACTGTAGCGATTTTACAATGAATGGAGCCTTCAAACTCCAGGCATTGCAAGATCATATTTCCCTCTAGCTGCAGTTCTAATTTCATTCTATTTCGTTGAGTATTTTGAAAGATATGAGTGTTTAAAGATTTTTATTCAAAATGAACTAGAGAAGATCTGGACCGTCCGATCGACGATCAGACGGCTCAGATATGGGTATACCGCGCGGCTTCCTCCAGGTTTGAACGTGGGTCATCCCACGGTATGGGAGGGTGACGTGGCGTCACGCCAAGCCGCCACGTCACCGTCAGCAGATTTGACCCAAATTTGAATAAAAAATGCTTTAAATGCTCCAAATCTTCAAAAATTCACAGAAAATCGAATTTTCCACCAAATAAAGCGTTCTTGGGCTCGTTGGAAAGATAATCTAATGTAGTATTTATTAAAATTAAAATTATATTGATTTGATTTCTTTATTGTGAGATATTTGAGTTTATATTAATTTCATTTATAATTATTTTCTCACAATCCAGTGATCAAATGAAGCCCAAATTTTGGTGGATGATTATTGAGTATCTTAGGCATATTAATAATTTTTTTAGGTTCATATGCTCAACATATTTCTGTGATATGAATTTTTAAGGTAAATGGTCTATTTTGGACCCAAAACTTTGAAAATTTATAACTCCTTAGGGTTTTAGTATTTTGCTGTGATATTTCTATGGTATGATTAAATGTATGTCAGAGTTAGACACACCAAGTTTCATGCCTATTTAAATAGTAGAGACGCCTAGGAAAAATAATTAAAGAAATGTCTAGAAAACTTAGAAAATTCATAGGGGATTGTACACACACCCAATAGGGGTGAAACTTAAAAATAGTAAACTTAGTGACATCATATACCTTATGTTTAAATTTGACTCAATTTGAAGGTCATTAGGTTAGAAAATCGAGCATGTCAAATTTCAGCCCCTTTAAGGACTTAGAAAATTCAATAAATCATCATAAATTTATATTAATTCCAAAAAATACCCATAATACCTCTACTCAATCATATTTCAACTCTTAATCATTGAAAATTAAAATTCCTTTAATTTGACATTAAAATCCGCTTTAATTTAATTTTAATCAAAATAAATGTTTAATCAATTTTAATTAATTAAAAATTATTTAAAATCCCAAAAAATATTTAAACACTTTCTAATTTCTCCTTAGATTATTTTTTATCTTTGGAGTTGATTTCAAGAAGTTTGTGACTCATTTGGGTTCAAATCATTAAAATGGCCCTTAATTGAAACAATTTAATAATTTCAATAAATACCCAAACTTTCAAAATTCATAACTAATTGTAAAAAATTCCAAATCAATCAAACTCAGTGGATAATGACTCTAATTAAAATTTAGTATTTTTCAAAAATTTCAAACCCCCAAAATCTGGTCAAAGTCAAAAAGTCAACATTTTTGTCAACTCTAGGTCAAAATCGGGTCAAAACTTCTAAAAATCATAACTTTTGATAGAAAACTCCAAATTGAATGTGCCACCTGTCTAACAACTCATAATAAGGTCTAGTATTTTTTAAAAATCTTAAACCCTTAAGATTAACTCTAATTTTAAAAGTTAAATTTTGACCCCTTAGTTAGCACATCCGGATAATCTCTTAAAACCCATTAACTCTCCCAAATTCCAGAATTTTCTTAATAGGCTAATAAAACTCTCAATTAATCTATTAAAATTAGTAACCAACTCCCTTTAATATCAATCTACTCCTTTAATTCCAACCAATTTAAATAACTTAATCAACCCCGATTACCACTAGGTAACCCGGGCCTACGAGGCTATTAGCTTAGCCCCAAGGAAGGTGAAATAAACTTCACGACCTCGGTGTGAAACAAAAGTAGTAATCAATTAACTTTTAAAATATGTTTAATTAAAATTCTTAATCTACTAATACTTAAATTTTAATCTAAATCCCCTTTTGAGCCTTAACAAATTAAGAACTTTTCTAGACAACTCTAACTAATCACCCACCTTAGGATCTACCCCTGCCACACGACCTTTAACACACACTTTAGATGATGTTCTAGGACAACCAACTCTAAATCTAGGTTAGGCTGGTGTTTACTTTACTGCTGTGTGCCAGATTTTTCGTGGTTTTCACTGCATGTTATGGATGAAATTGTCTTGCTGTGTCTGCTTACTTTTCTTCACTATGTGGATGGATTAATATGTTTGGCGACTAGATTACCCTTAGGTTAGGTATGATCTAGATGTTCACACAGTTTTCTGCAGGTGGCCACGCTCATGCAGGGCAATAAAAGGGGGCTAAATCAATAAAAAAAATTATCAATTGTTATAACTGCTTGCATAGGTGCTTCAGCTGCTAAAGCCCCCAAATAAAAGACCGTGGACAGTGTGTTTTACTTTCTTTTCTGCACATATATAACTTTTTGGGAATAACTGTATCTTATTTATTAGTTGCTTAGGATAACCCTGCAGGTGAGTCTAGATTTTATTTTCAAATAAATGTAATTTGTATAATTATCAAGTGTTGTGAAAGTTAATTTTGAGTTGGGATACATAAGTCCAAAGCTTGGATTCCAAAGAGGAAAGGATGCCCTTTTGGGAATTATTCCTTTTTTCTATTTGGAAATCCAAATTTGGATCACACTTTTTCTATACCCAAAGAGGAAAGAGTGGCCTTCCCCTTAAAAGGGAAGTGCCCTCTTATCCATTTGGGTAGTTCACCACGAAGAATCCAAGGAGTTTGAAGAAAAGGAGTCCAAAGAAGAACAAGATTGAAGATTTGAAGATTTAGAATATCCCAATCAAAACTACTTGCGTCATTACTAGGTTTAGAATCCGGGTTGTTGTCAGTGGTGCCCGGCCACTATACTTTCTGCAAAATTCTGGTTTGTAATAAGCAAGACAACTTTGCCTATGGACATTTATTAATTAATTAATTAATATTAAATAGGTTGAATTGATTGCCTTTAGGATTGCCTGTTTTTCTTAGTTTTTTGGCATTTTTGTGCCACTTTGGTTTTCGCCTGGATACGGGGGGCTCGTGAGGGTGTGAAAATTTTATACTCATAACTTTAAAAGTCTAAAATTTTAGTGAGTCTAAATAACATAGAAAGATAACGAATCTAGGGAATTAGCCGGGGATCGATCCCGGGGTCGCATGCATATTTTTGCATTACTCTTTCCTTGCTTTAGACCCTTCCCCGTCTGCGGGTAGAGTCCGGATAGTCTGACCTATGAGGATGAGGTGCCATACCTGGGGAAGTCCAGTCTTCTAAAAAAAAAATATTTTATAAGCTTATTTTTAAAATTTCAAGCATACTTGATTTGGAAGTTGTCGACCAGCATGCATTGCATTAGATACAAATTAAAAGAGTTAAAATTTTAATTTCATAGTCCTTAGCATTTTGCACCCAACATACGTCAAAGGGGCCAATTAGAAAAATCTCTAGATGTCGGCCCCAACTCTCCAAAATCTTAAATAAAATGTCCCTACCACTCTTTCATAAAAGACCGGACTCATTTCTCTTAAATCGATTAGGTGGTTAGCTGGCTTCCCAATCCAGGCCGGGGTAAGTCCAGATCTTGCACTGCATTAGTTAGGATCGGACGACTGTGGTCCAGTGTCCAAAATAGATTTAGGATCTGGGGCAGATCTTTGATTATAAGACCCCAAATTTTGGGAATATAGTCCCAAATTTCTAATAAAATACTTAACTCTAATTAAAGCTTCATTTCAATCCTAAAACATAAAGCCCAACACTTAGATTAAGTTGGGACACTTCCAGATGGTTCTGGAATCTTAAAGTGTCCCCTACCTCTCCTCCTTTAACTCCGTTAATAATTGCTCAATTCTTATCCATTCCCTTTTGAGTTTACAAAATTCATCTCTTTTTGATATCACTCCTAGAAAATCTGACAAAAATTTGCCACTATTTTAATCGAGAGTTTTTGTAGGGGATTTTGTCTCCCTACGATGTAATTAACTACGAGGGCTTGCGCTCGTAGGAGATTTAAAACCACACACACCTGATTTTAAAATTGATTTTTCAATGTTCAATTGGATTTCTTTGGGAAAACATAAAATACTAGTGATCGTTATTATAACAATCAAAGAATTATCATCGAATAGTATTTTCTCCCTACGGGGAGATACACTTTTCTTTGATAAGGCTTTGGATGTGAAATCAACGATCACACTTCTTGAATATTGTGGTTGGATATTCAGTAGAATCGCATTTTGACCCTTCGGGGCCATATGAAGTTCTCTTTAGCATCCGATCACGATATTCAAGATGAATTTCATAATTCTAAATCTGAATAGAGTTATGAAATTTTATTTTCATCTCTCGAGGTGAAATACTTTTTCTAACGAGACAATTTGATTTTAGAATTCAATTTTAAGTCCTAAAGAAAACTAATATTTTTAAAATATGTTTTTAAAATTCCACCAACAGGGAGATCGATATTGGAACACATTCTATTGGCTCAAGAGGTGTTTTCCAAATTAAGGCATTCGAAAGAAAACAATGATTATTTAGCTATCAAAGTGGACATGGAGCAGGCATATGATAGTATGAGTTGGGTAACTCTTGAGAAGATGATGTTAGATTTGGGATTCACATTCAATTTCATCAATTTGGTAATGGAGTGTGTATCAGATCTCAAATTTTATATTAATTTTAGTGGCTCTAGTTCTAATTGGATTGAGGGGAGGAGTGCATTCCAGCAAGGGTGTCCACTCTCTCCATTCTTATTTGTTTTGTGCTCACAACTATTATCAAATGCTTTCTTTAGTAGAGGATCAGATGTGGGAATTAAAATTTCTTCAAAGTCTCAAAAGATTTCTCATCTTCTTTTTGCAGATGATGTCTTGCTTTTTGTAGAAGTTAAAGTGAGAAGCATGAAGAAGGTTATAGACATTGTTGAAGATTATAATATCTGGACCAGCCAGAAAATCAATTTTCAGAAATCTTCCTTGATGTGTGGTAATTCAATTTTAAGGAGGAGGAGAAATCATATCTCAAGGATTCTGGGAGTCAGATTGGTGGGAAAGTTTGATTACTTTGGAATAAAGATGGCTCTAAGGAGATTAAAGAAGCTGGATTTCCAAATGCTACTGGATGAATCTATTAAAAAGATCAATGCTTAAGGAAATAGGTATACCTCTCTTGTTGGTAGACTGGTTTTGGTGAAAACAATCTATCTTTCTCCTCCTATTTTTCTCATGTCACATTCTCTCATTCCTTTAAGGTCATTGAAGGAGTTTGAAAAGTTGTATAGAGATTTCATTTGGAATAGAAGTGATGGATGCCATGGGATACATTATGTGGCATGGGATTTACTGTGTAAATTGAAGCAGTATGGTGGTTGGGGAGTTCAATCAACATTATCTAGAAGAGATACTTTGAGGGTGAAGTTTGATTGGAAAATTTTTGATAAACCAGACACTTTGTTGAATAGAAATTTATTGGCCAAGTATGGAGACAAATGGTGGGATAATGGGAATTCTAGAGGTGGTTCTTCCTATTGGAAGATCATATCTAGTGGATGGAAAGCTCTTAAAAATTTTGTTAGGTGGAATGTTGGGGCTAGATCCAAGATTAATGTTTTGAAGGATATTTGGATTTTGGATAAGAGTTTACTCAAATGGACAACATTTGTTTGAACTTTTGATGATGAAAATATAACTCTTGACTTCTTCATTTAAGATGGAAGATGGATCTTTGAAAACCTGAGCTTGTATTTTGGTGAAGAGTTGCTGAAAATAATTTGTGATGTGCAGATTTTTTAGACTTTTCAACAACATAGTATGGAGCTAAAGCTTAAGATGACTGGAAATCTTTATCAGCTTTACTAATGGAAGATGACTACAAATATGTGTAGAAAGACGTTCAGGTATCATGGTTAAATGCTCGGGTGGAAGTTTTCATTTGGCGGCATTGTAAGGATGATATACCAACTGAAGTCTTCTTATATAGGAGGAGGCTATCAGATACTTATTTGTGTCCATTGGGGTGTGGTGAAATAGAAGATGTAAACCATGTTTCTACTAGATGTTTTAAGCTTTTGAAGGTGATTGATGTTCTTAGAAGTTGGGGGTTCCAAATTCCAGATTTCAGGAATTGGGAGGATTGTTTGCTTGGTTTTATGAGATTGAAGGATTCTAATATGCTTATGGTTAGGATCTATTTTACTTTATTCTAGTTTGTTTGGAAAAATAGAAAGAAGGTGAAGCATGGTAAATCAAAAGACAGCAACGTGATGATTGCAATTTCTACTCTTGATTTCGTTGGCTCAATTAAATAAAGTTTATCCCTATCAGATCACTGGGTTACTAACCAGTCCGTTGGACTGTGTTTAGATAAATGGCAACACCTTCACCCGAGTGGGTTAAAATAAACTTTGATGCTTCAATAAAAGGTAATTATAAAGCAGGCATTGGTGGTATCGGGAGAGATTGTACATGGAGACTTCTTTTAGCATTTAGATTTGGAAAAGTGCATTGTGACATTGCTCATCTAGAGTTGTTAGCATTTTCAACACTTTAAGAAGTGTTGCAAATAAGACTTCAAGATGTTTAAGGCATTATTATGGAAGGTGACAATAAGAATGTTCTCCTTTTTCTTCAAAACTTGTACAGCTTAATGAAGAAAAAGGTCTGGAGCTTGGAAGATAAAGATTTATCTTTTTTTAGTGAGTACAATAATGTTTTATTTCATTGGGTCAATTGTAAATGTAATAAATTAGTGGATTACTGTGCTAACTTAGCTTTTTCTTACGAATTATTTTTGGACTTGTTTTGTGAGAGCAATCTTTCTTTTTCTTTTGTTAAGTTAGTAAAAGAAGAATGTGATAGTTTAGCTTCCTCATATTAGCTTGTATCTAGGCTTCTTTTATTTTATTCAAATTTACATTCTTCAAAAAACAAAACTAGTAATATTTGTCATCATCAAAAAGGGGGAGTTTATTACAACTCGAGCTTATGTGTTTATGATTTTGATGATAACAAATATTATGGCTCACATCTTGTTCCATATATATATATATATATATATAATGTTTTGTACTAACTTTTTAGGAATATCATGCACCATTCAATAAAGATTCAAGGCCCAAGATTAGGTACAATAAGTTATGTTGTAAGAATCTTTATAATATTCAATGATATATTTTTTTATTTCTTGAGTCAAGTCCTATAAGGGTGTATGCTTTCTTGGTGGCCATCCATATACACACTCAGGGGGAGTGAATTTGAGTCAAAACTAAAAGTTCAAGCTTTGAACTAATCATACTAGAGAATTTTTGTTCATCTAGGATGATCCTTTATGATCTTGGAAAATAAACGCCAACGATAATTTAGGCAAGGTTTTACAATTCAATTTTTATTCTAATCATCCCAGATGATTTATATCATCCTGGACAATCAATACCAATCATGCCTAAATTTATCATGTGATTAGGGAACTAATTATGGTTAAATTTTTCAATCAGATCATCATTGATGATTTGTATATCATACTGGATGATGTTTATCGATATATTTTATTTTCCTAAATCATCTATGATGAAATACCATAAGTTTTCTTCTAATCATCCAGGATGATCCCTAATATCATCATGGATGATCTGTATATATTTAAACTGATCATCCAGGACTATCCTAATATCATCCAAGACCATCAGGTCAAATTTTGCAGATCGTACTATATGTTCTTGCGATTATCCTGGACAAATTTTTTCACCAGAATTGAGTTTTTAGGGTTTTTGAAGCCATCTTTTTAAGCACATTGAACAGTATGATCCTTCAATCGTACTGGATGATTTTTGCAGCCAAGATTAATTTTTAGGGTTTTTAAAGCCCTTTATTTAAGCTTTTTCAAGGCACTTGGTAAGTGTCTTTGGCTGTCATTAAAGCTTCGTTCTTCTATAGAAAACTTGAAGAGTGAACTTAAAAGGGAGAGAGAAAAAGGTGGACTTTAAGAGAGGGAGAAGATCCTTAGTGGGGGTTTTAAGGGAGTGTAGAGGGGGTTTCATACGATTGCTCTGGAAAGCTTGCACCTTAGTACCATTGGATTCAAGATTCATCTTCAGAGAAGTTTTGGTAACTAGAAGATCTCTTTGGTGTCAAAGGACTAGGCTACTCCGCCGCACCAGAGAAGGTATAAGTGATTTTGTAAGGTCTTCTTTGCCTAGCTGTGGGAGTTGAAGGAGAGTCACAAAAGGTTTAGTGCAATACTCGGAGGGTGCCTCCGAGGAATGGATGTTGGTCACGTTGGACCGAACCACTATAAATCTGATGTGTTCTTTCCTTTATTATTTCCACACTTTATTTCCACATTTATTCTTTTTGTGATTAACCATGTGGGTGAAATCTATTATTAATTCTTTTATTATTGATTTAATTTATTTTCACTGCAAGATATAAAAAAAATTGTTCTTTTAGTTGAAGAATATTTTAAATATCTGATTCACCCCCTCCCCCCTCTTTATTAGCCTCGAGACTAGTTCATAAAGGCTTAGCATCCCTAACAAACTTTCAAGTGGTATCATAGCGGGATTCCTAAAATTGAGTTTTTGAAAACTTTTGAATTTCGATCCATGGCTAATTTTTGTAATTATAATATTATGGATGGTTATTCAATCAACTCGACCACCTTTATTTGAAAATATTACTTTTGATTTTTAGAAAATTTGCATATCTATTTTCTTGCAATTTATTGATTATCAAATGTGGCATATGATTCTAACTAATTATTTTGTACCATCATATATTATAGATTGAATTAAAAAGGATATTCCTTTTAATCAACAGAGTAGGATAGAACAAATCTATGCTCAGTTGAAGACTAAATCTTTAAACTATTGTTTTTCCTATTCTTTGAATTTTGAAGGTTCAATGTTAGTATCCATGTGCACTACTGACAAGGAAATTTGGAATAAATTACACACTATATATGAAGGCACTAGAGAAATCAAGCAATCCAGGTTGAATATTTAATGAATGATTATGAATTATTTTACATGAAATAATATTCAAATTATGTTTCAACATGAAAAAATATTTAAATTATGAGATGAACTTAGTCATATATACTAGGTTTATTTAAATTATGACATTATTACACGCTTTAGGTAAATAATTTTCTAACTTTGAAAAATTTAATAAAATTCTATGTTATCTACTTGATAAGTTTGATTCCAAACTTATTGCTATTTGTGAATCAAAAAATTTTAATGAGTATTCAATTTATAATTTGATTAGCTCATGCATTGCCTACGAGCAAAGTTTGGGTAAAAAACATTTGGATGCAGGTGAAATGATTGTGCTAAAATCTAAAGACTTGGAGAAAAGAGGCTTAGTAGATGACAAAAGTAATGACTTAACAAGCATGTTGTAAAGCCTACTAAAGCACAAGCAAAAGCATCAACAAAAGTGGAACAAAGGTAAAAATTATAAGAATGTTAAGATTTTAACTAATATTATTTGCTTTAGATATAGGAAACTTAGACATATAAAAAATCAATGTCATAATTTGAAAGCTCTTCTTGCAAAGGAAAAGGGTAAACCTAAGCAAATTTTAAAAAGGTTAGATCATAAAAAGTAAAAAAACTCCTGCGAAGACCTAGTTACTGAATCATCAGACCAGGAGTAAAGTAATGAGGTATAAAGTTTTGTTTGTGTGTTTAGTATTCAAGTTAATGCATGAATATGTGTCCTTTACTTTTTTATGTTTATTTTAATTATTTTTGTGCAATTTTTGATGATTTTTGTAGCCATTCTATTTTATTTTTCTTATATATTTTTTGTGATTTATCTCGGATTTATACACACAAATCAATGTTCATATTGTATTTCCTTAAGAGAATCAATTCACTTCTCTCAATTTTTTTTAAAATGAAAAAACTTCCTACTTTTTAGCTAAAAAATTAGTAAGCAGTTACTGACTTCCCCAAATTAGTTAAAGTAAGAAATATTGATAATTGTCTCACTTCTTCTAGCTCCTTTAGAGTTGTATTTTCTTTTTGAAGTAAAATTTATTTCAAATTTAAAGATAGACTTTGAAATTGAGACTTACTCATTATTCTTACAATAACTTATCTCATATGACTAATGCTTAAAGTATTTCTTTCAAGATTTCTTTATCAGGTTGTTACATTTATTATATAAATATAATTCTATTATGTAGTTTATTCTTCCTTATATAAGAGAGTGAGTTTTTCTTCTCTTATATCTAAAAGATAACCTCACAACTAAGTGTTTTTAATGCATTGGAAAGGGAGCAAGCTCATAAAAATGATAAGAGGCATAAATGAGCCCAAAAGAAATCTAAGAAGATGTGTAATGATTGCAAAAAAAAATTAAAGGAAACACAAAGTGTATCAAAAATTAAATGATGCACAAAGTGCACCAAAAAATTTACAATACGCACAAAATGAGCCCACAAGAAATCGAGCTTCATTCTCTTTCAAATCTATAAATCTTAGAAGAATTCATGTTCTACTTGATATCTTCAAACACTTGATTTTTGAAAATTATGATTTTGGTTGATTACTTTATAATATTATTATATCATATATTTTTCTGAAAAGAAGTTTGAACATATCACCTTTCTTATCTAATTTCTTATCTGAATTAGATATTTGTTTTAAAAAGAACTTTAACCTCTAAGGAGCTTTAGCTAGGGTTAATAAAATTCAAATTTCTAACTTTTTTATATATAAGTGGGGTAAATTTATTTCTTACTATTTATTAGAATAAAATCTAGAGGAAACTTTCTCATTTTAAGAAAATTTGCTGAAATTAATTGATCCGACTTAAACTTTACCATCATCCCCCAACTGATCAAGGGTCAGTTTAAACTTTTGTGTTTGTTTCATTTTTTTTATTTGTTTCTTTTTCTATGCTTCTCTTCATTTTGATAATGTCAAAGGGGGAGAACTAGTTGTATTTATGTTTAAGTTGCATATGTTCATCTTGCATTTGCTTTACCTTATCTGTTTTGTACTTTTTTAAATCATGAAAAAATAACTTTTTAAAATTCCCCTGATTTTAATGTTATTATCATAGTGAGGGGAGATTAGAAGAAATTGTTTTTAAATTTATAAATTTAACGAGTAATATTTGCCAACATAAAAAAGGTGGAGATTATTACAACTAGATCTTATGAGTTTATGATTTTGATGATAACAAATATAATGGCTCACATTCTGTTGGATACTTGTGTTTGTAATATATTTTTGTTTGTGTGTGTACTAACTTTTCTAAAATACCATGTACCATCCAATAAAGATTCAAGGCTCAAGATTGGATAGAATAAGTTATATTGTAATAATTTTTATAATATTCATTGATATATTTTTTATTGCTTGAGTCAAGTCCTGTAAGGGTGTATGCTTGCTTGGTTGCCATCCATACACGCTCTCAGGGGGAGTGAGATTGAGTCAAAACCAAAAATTCAAGCTTTCAACTAATCATACTTGATGATTTTGGATCGTACAGGACGATCATTTATGATCATGGAAAAAAGCTACCAATGATAATTTAGGCAAGGTTTTATGATTAAATTTTTTTCTAATCATCCAGGACAATCTAGATCATCCTGGATGATCAATACCAATCATGCCTAAATTAATCATGTGATTAAGAGACTAATTATGGTTAAATTTTTCAATCAGATCATCCTGGATGATCTGTTTATCGTACTGGATGATATTTGCCAACATATTTGATTTTCCTAATTCATCCAAGATGAAATACCATAATTTTTCTTCTAACCATCCAGGACCATCCATAATATAATCTTGGATGATCTTTACAAATTTGAACTGATCATCTAGGACTATCCTGTTGTCGTCCGAGACTATCAAGTCAAATTTTACACATCATATTGGATGATCTTGAGATCATCCAGGATGATTTTTGGTGCCCAAATTGAGTTTTTAAGATTTTTGAAGTTATCATTTTAAGCACATCATACAGGACAATCCTGTGATCGTCTTGGATGATTGTTGTCCCCAAGATTAATTGTTAGGGTTTTTCAAAGCCCTCTATTTATGATTTATCAAGACACTTAGTAATTATCTTTCGCACCATTGAAGCTTCGTTCTTCTGGAGATAACTTGAAGATAGAACTTGAAATGAAGAGAGGAAAGGCTGGAGTTTAAGAGAGGGAGAAGATCCTTAGAGGGTGTTTCAAGGGAGTGTGAAGGGGATTTCACACGGTTGCTCCGACAAGCTTGCACCTTAGTACCTTCGAATTCAAGGTTTGTATTGAGGGAATTTTTGGGAAGAAGATTATCTCTTTGGTGTCAAATGACCTAGCTACTATGCCGCATCTGGGAAGGTGGAAGTGATTTATAAGTGCATCTCCGCCTAGCTATTGGGGTTGAAGGAGAGTCACTTAAGGTTTAGTGAAATACTCGGAGGGTGCCTCCGAAGAGAGGATGTAGGTCAAGTTGGATCGAACCATTATAAATCTAATATATTCTTTACTTTATTATTTCTACACTTTATTTCTGCATTTATTTTTGTTATTAATAACTGCGTGGGTGAATTCTCTGATTAATCAATTTATTATTGATTTTATTTATTTTTAATGTAAGATTAAAAAAGATTGTTAATTTGGTTAAAGAATTTTTAAAATATCTAATTCACCCTCCCCCCCCCCCCCCCCCCCTCCCTCTTGGTTAGCCTCAGGACTAGTTCATAAGGGCTTAACACGCCTAACAAACTTTCACCTTCCAAGTAAGAGACTTAGTTTTAGTTTTTTGGAGAACTATTTTATCTGATCAAAATATTAGGAGAAAGTTTAAACTAACATGGGACAAACTGATGTCCATAGAGACTATCTAGGAATGAAATTCTTATCAACTAATTAATTATAAAGGGAACCACCCAATGCTTCTTATAAATGAACGATACTTCAAGAAGTATTAGGTTTGATGTAATCAAATCCATAATAAATGAAAAAGTTTTCAAGTTCAACTCTCTTCAAATCCAATTCTCAAAGTTAAAGATTCCAAGTATATAATTCTTTAAATTAAAATATTTATCTAAAATTAAATTCACTCAATCTTAATTAAAATTCAAATTCAAATACAAATTTAAATCAAAATTCCCAAGAGTAGTTTTTAGGCTTTAATATAATCATCTTTGATAAGGGTATGAAACTACTCATAATGCCAATCTTCATTCTATAGCTACCTATAATAATATGTATTCCCCAATGGGCATACAAATATGTTGCTCTAGATCATTGATTAAGGATAGATAAAAATCATCAATCAAAATCAAATTCTATATTCTTTAAAGATAGGTATGAGTTGTTGTGTTTTTTTTTTCTTCATAGGATTAGATCTACTAGTGTTGGAGCATGCCCTTGTGGCACTATCTTAGCATCAAAAATCAAACTCTCTAGTTTATTTAGTATATGTGTGCATCTTTGTCTTACTATTCTTAGGATTATATCTACTAGTATTGGAGCAAGCATCCTATGTTACCATCCTAGCATCAAAATTAAAATAAATTTAGGATTGGCTAAATTCCTCCTAATCTCTAATAGGTTGGGTAGAGTAGCCCATTAGATGGAGTATATTATGTAAATAGAAGAGCAATGGTTCTTAGTATAGATATTGAAAATCTAAACTAAAGCCCTGACAATTACAGTTTACAAAATCCTAGAGGTTAAAGTTGACTATCCCCTTGATTAGTTCTTTTTTTTAGATGTGAGCCCCCAAGATTTCTATCTAGGCTATTCATTGGAAACTCGAATGAAATTTTTGACATTTAGGAATGGGTTTGAGTCTCCCAGCATCCTATATGTTTAGAACATGAATGGCCAGTATTGAATTTAAGCTTGCTAGGCCCCATCATAGCTTAGTCACCTTTTGTATCTTAAGGATTAATGTTAGTCCTGGTGCTTCCTTTCCTTAAAATTAGAGGTAATTAAAATTAAAGAAATTTTAATCTTTTAGGACCAGGTGTGAGTTTCGGAGATTACTATTTCCTAGGATGCAGACTAATTAGTATTATATTTAAGCTTGTTAGGCCCATTCAAAGCTTAGTCACTTTTAGTATCTTAAGATTATGTGTGACTTTTTTCTTATATTGAAAGATAAATGAAGCTAAAAATAAAACTATTTATTTTATTTAAGTTCTTTCCTAACATCAATTAGCCTTGAGGATGGGTCTGAGTCCCTAAGCCTCCTTTCTTTAAAATTAACCAAATCAAAATTCCAGTATGTTTAGGTTAGGTATCAGCTCCCGTGCTTTCTTTCTTTAAGACTTCAATCATTATAATAGGATGAAGCCATCTAGGACCCTTTTTCTAGTGGTTTTTAAAATTTCCTATCAATTAACTTCTTTTCCTCTTTCAAGGCCCTAGTAGCATAAGAGCGAGCTAATACTGTCATTTTAAAATGAGAAAATTTTCTAAAGAAAATTCATTTGGAATTGAATTAATCATTTCAAATAAAAATAACATAATGGATTCACTCTTTGAAGCTCACCAAACCTATTGGGGGTCTATTTTTTGGATTCAATCCAAAAATAAATAAAAATTAAATCTCAAATCCAAAATCCAAATTTCATAATCCAAACCCTAAACCCATTGGTGTTTTCCCTATTTCAGGGGTTCTTTCCATTCCCCAAAAAATAAGTAAAATGACTCTTAAATCATGTTTTATAGTACCATTTAGATTAGGTATGTCCCAAGAGTCTTCCATGTCATTTTGGAGGCATTCATAACTCTCTAAACCCCAAAAATCTAAAGCATTCTCCAAGGTTATAATACCTTCAAATATTTATACTTAACCCCACTAAACGTTACATCTTATAAAAAATCACCTTGGAAACATTCCCAAAATTATTTAATAGATTCATATGCATTGTCATATTGATTTGAATCTCCTTAAGCCCATATTGGACCATAGTTAACCAAGAAACCTACAAACCCTAAACAAAGAAAATCAAACTTTTCCATAAAGTTTAAAATTACTCAATTAAACAAACCATGAAACCTCCTTCAATAAACTTCAAATCTCATTTGGAGTGGGTTAGACCCAAACCCAAGAATTTTTTAAGCTTGGTTGACCATGTCAATAATAAATAAATAAAAAAGAACCATTCACCCTCCAAACTTGCATTTCATATAAGGTGGCCTCACCATTGCATGATACCTCTTCCATTTACTTCAACAAGATATTTGAAATAAGTTAGTATCAACCCTAAGCCCTATTCAAATCTTATTGACCTAGTTCACCCAAGTTTAAAAAGTTATACTTAAACCTAATCAAACGCAAATCAACTTATCCAGGCATACTCAAATCAAATTAGGCCTTTCAGACACTCCATTGGGTCCCCATGGATAAATCCTAGATTACCCAACCCTTTGGTCTACATCGGTTACCCACAAGGCGTGACCTAAGTGGCCAAAATTGACCTTTCTATAAGCCATATCAAAACCTAAATCAAAGTGCCCCATGCTAAAATTTGTATTAAATTACCCTTAGTCATATTCATCTTCCATGGTCAGCCCAGCCCATGGGCTTGTGTGGGTCAGCCAATTGGGCTAACTTAAAGTGACCAAAACCACTAATCCTGAGTTATATTGCACATCCAAAGCCTACCTATGGCGATTTGACACCTACACTATGTTCAAAAACCTTCCAGACAACCTTCCACATCAGCTTAGGATATGTGGTGGATGGGGCTTTCCTCCTTTAAAGAAAATGTCCACATTTTTTTCTTTAACGAAAATGTCCACATGGCCCATGGGTTCAGCCTATGCTTTCTCCATATATACCCCCAAGCCTCAAAAGTCTTTGGAATCTCTCCACGTGTTATAACAAATAATCTCAAGCAACCTAGTGAACCGGAGGAGGTTTGAATCAAAATAATCTTCCATCCTTTTGCATCCCTAAAATCTTATAAATACAATTAATTCTTCTAAAGAATGGTTACTCATATGAGTTTAAAAGGCCTCAAAAGAAGGATAAATTTTCCATCTTCCCAGCCCCTCTATTAGGGATTTTAGTTGAGTTCAAGTGAGCACAAACAATATTCATCCAACCAAAGTTGATCTTCCTCCGTAATCTTCCTTTTGTGCTACCATCTAAAAGAGAATAATTCCATGGATCCAATCGATCACAACCCAAGCTATTCTTGATCCAATTGAGCTCTTTGTGAGGTTTTCCATCAATCACTCATCCTAAGAACTCTTGTCAATTATGATGTAAACCACCAATCCAAAAAGATTTGACCATTGATAGGACAAGAAATAACCTAGAACTTAAAATGGTCATGTATACAAATCCATGGGTTAGATGGTCATTGATTTTATCCCCCTTCCACATCTTATTTTCCAAAAATAAGTTCACAAATATATGGTTGCAATTATTTTTGTAATTGACTAAAATCCAAGGACTTCACTGGCCTTCAAATTTCTTGGGATTGAACCTCTAGTTATAGTAAACCTATGGTTTAAATTATAAATTTGAATATAATTTATTTTATCGATTAGAACACCGAAAATCACTATACATGGTTAGCTTAGAATTTTCTTAAACATAAATTAAATTCAAATTAAATCATTAGAATAAAAAGCAAATTTCTATTAATAATAAATAATATGCTCATTCAAGGAAAATTAATAGGCATATTAAATTCTTGAAAAAAAATAAAATAAAGAATCAATTAAATATAATAATTAATTAAATAAAAAATATAAATAGAATTAAATTCTTATATCTTCAATTACTCATAATCATCCTTAGAAGTCATCGGTGACATTTGGACAACATTTCATGAGGTCTGGATTTGATTTCACGCGTAAATAAAAAATCCCCTAATAACTAAATTAAATAATTATAATTTATTTGGTGAATTTGTAAAAATCATAATAAAATACAAACTTGGTAGCATTTAACTCCAAATTAAATCTAATATTTATTAAAAATAAAAATCATATAAGATCTTATATAAAATTAAAAATCAAACTTTGAATTAAACTTAATTAATAATAATACTTAAATAATAAACAAAATTTAATTACCAAAAATTTAATAAAAACCAACTTCATGAACAAAAAAATAGAACAAAAATAATAATAAAAAATAAAAATAAGGGTATATTATGTGAAAACCTTAGCACGTAGGGCTAGTGGTCTTAGGGGGGGTGAAACAAACAACATGGCTTTTGTGTAAATAATGGCCATTGCCACTTAACCTAAAAATTTATAAAGAAATATTTAATAAAATGAAGCTTTCATATCTAGTGTTTGATTCCATTTAGAGGATATAGTTATATTGGATTTAAAAATTCCAAAGTTTTAAATGGCTACTTAAAATGAAGGAGTTTAGATAACTAACCATTGATGAAGTTAAAATATTAAAATCTACCTTAAAATAAATCTTTTAATATTAAGACACTAAAATTTGAATCAAAACTAAATGTCCCCTGTCTTTAAACCAATAAAATCTA
This sequence comes from Dendrobium huoshanense, assembly GCA_016618105.1. Classification (NCBI taxonomy): domain Eukaryota; kingdom Viridiplantae; phylum Streptophyta; class Magnoliopsida; order Asparagales; family Orchidaceae; genus Dendrobium; species Dendrobium huoshanense. Next base: position 43,154,293 of record CM028359.1, read on the forward strand.
ACTAGTGAGCACTTCAATGATAATGAACTTAAGACATATTCAAACTACAAAGCCTATAACACACTATAAATTACTTGATAGGATAGTCAAATCTAGCTTAAGATTAGATTGTTATTCTTTCATATCTTTTTGGAATGTGGAATTTCTTTTGTATTGGTGTGTGAATGGTGTGGTATTTGTTTTGGTTGGATATGATATTCTCTATTATTCTTATGTTTTCATGATCTTATTCTATGATTTGTTAGGTGCATTTTGATTTATCTAGATTAGGAGCAATCGGATGTTTAATGCTAATAAGAATTTTCTCCATGTGGAAATGCATATGCAGAGTTATTATAAAAAGGGGGCTAAAATTTAATTAAATCCTTAAAAAATATTTTTTTTTTGTTCTTTTAAATCTAATCCCTTTGTTTGATTGAAAAATATAGTTTTGAAAAAGGATTAATTTTTTGGGGAAATATGTAATTTCTGGGATTTTAAATTTTAAAATTAAACTCTCATTATGAATGATATATCACCTCGAAAGGTGAACATATCATTCTCTAATGGGTTCAAATCTCAAAGTTTTAAATTCATCCCAATTATTATAATCAAACTCAAGAGTAGACAACATATGATCCAAAAGGATCAAAATGATGTTTGATCAAATGTTTAACTATAATGATTGGGATAGGGGATCATTAATTTCATAGTCAAAATAATAATAGAACGATATATCTTTTCGGAGAAAGAGGATATCACTTATTATTAATCATTTGAAAATGATAATAATAATCATAAAAGTTTAAGTTTCCTAAATATAATTAATTAAAGGTTTTCAAAAGTTTAATTTTAAAAATTTGGTCTGGGTTCTAAATCTCCTACGAGTGCAATCCCTCGTAGTTAATTACATCATAAGAAAATTGAAATTTTTCAATGAATACTCTTGATTAAAATAGCGGTACGAATTTTATTTATGATTTTTAAATATCGATATAATGGAGGAAAAGGGTAGGAATTTTCAAATGGGATTGGTTTGATATTGAACACTTATTTCTGGAGTCAAAGGAGGAAAGGTAGGAGGTGTTTTGAGATTCTGAATTACTTCAGAAACACCTCAATCTATCCGAAGTGTTGGGCCTGAATTTGATGGAGAGAGATTTAATATTTAAGTGATCACTTTTATTAGAAAGTGGGAACTAGATTCCTAGAGGTTGAGGGCTTACAGCCTAAGCTTGCCTCAGAACCTAAGTCTAAACTGGATATGAAAATCAGTGAATCGAATCTAGCTAATGTAGTGCAAATCCTGGTCTTACCCCGGCCTAGATTGGGGAGCCAACTAAACCACCTAATTGCTTCAAAATCACGATTCTAGTCTTTTATGCAAGAGTGGGTATGGACATTATTTAAGATATGTTTTAGGAAACGAAGCCGACATCTAGAGTGGTCCTTAACTTGACCCCTTAACACATATTGGGTAATATGCTTAAGCTAATGCATTTAAAGATTTAGACACTACAAAGTTTTTATATAATGTGATGCATGATGGTCGACTCAATTGAATATTTAAATCAGGATGAAGAAGTTTTAAAAAAGGCTTAAATAAATATTTTTCCCTAAAAGATGCATAGATCCCTTTGGACAGAACTGTGAAAGTTCGATGGGGATGTTAAGCCCTATGAACTTAGTCCCAAACTAACCAAGAGGGGGGGTGAATTGGTATTTTAAAAACTTCGTTTTTAAACAAAGAAATAAAGTCACATAAAACCAAATCACACCACGAAAATAATGCGGAATTAAACGTGCGAAAGCAAGAAAAGAAACACAGAGATTTATAGTGGTTCGGTCGACTCGACCTACGTCCACTCCTTGGAGGCACCCTCCAAGTATTGCACTAAACAAAAAGTGACTCTCCTTTAGCCCCCACGGCTAGGTGGAGAAACCCTCACAAGGATCTCCTTTTTGCCACCCCGGCAAGGCAGAGAACCTATCTCCTTTTGCTTGCTCCTGAAGCTGGCAGAGAACCAGAACCAAAAGCACAACTCCTTACCTCTACCGACCCTTCCACGGACGAGAAACTCTAGACGAAGACGACGCAGAGAGATCCTTGAAGCAACCCTTGTGAAACCCCTCACAAGCTCCCCCTCACAAGATCCTCTCTCTCTCTTCTCTCTCTCTTTCTCTCCTCAAGGTCTTCTCAGGTCAAGGCAGCAGCCAAAGGTCTTGAAAAACGTTGAACAAGAGCTCTTTAAATAGAAGAGCTTCAAAAGAGCTCATTAATTGCAAGTTGCCGACTTTATCGTCCAGGCCGATCTGGACATCGGCCTGGCCGATCAGTACAAATCAATGAAGATCGGCCAGAGCATAGCCCTGAATGCTCATCTGGACGATTGAAAAATAGCTTGATCGTCCAGGCCGATCTCACGATCGTCCTGGCCGATAAGTTCAAATCAGAGGAAAATCGTCCTGACAATAGCCCTGAATACGGGCTGGCCGATACTGATCGTCCTGAAGTAACTTAAGGTTTTTGACTATATCGGCCTGGCCGATCCTGCGATCGTCCAGGACGATATGATCGTATCAATCATCCTTAATTACTTCCTTAATTTCCTGAACAATTATGGTATAATTTGTTAATATCGTCCAGGCCGATCCGATGATCGTCCTGGCCGATAATTTAAAGATACACTATACCATACTTGTCTATGGCGGCTACTTCTTTCTGTTTTGAGCTTATCGTCCTGGCCGATACACGTATCGTCCAGGACGATCGGTTAACGTTGGCTGCCTTAATCAAGAATCCTTAATTAGACTTTCTGTTTTAAGCTGATCGTCCAGGCCGATCAAAGATATCGGCCTGGCCGATATGAGTAAAAACAGAATTTCTAATTCTCTCAAGTGTGTGTGTGAAGGGTTACAAAGTATCAGTCTTTTTGACTATTACAAGAGGACTCAAAAAGGTAAAAAACAAAAGTACAGACTGACTCAACCCTAAACCTACGCATTCCTGAACTTGGCTCCTTTTTGATTGTCCGATCGTCGATTCCTGAAAAGTTAGAAGCTACAAGCTATCCAAGAAAAGTATTGTTTGTCAATCATCAAAACATAAGCCATGAAAAATAGATTTGCAACAATCTCCCCCTTTTTGATGATGACAGAACACAAGTAGGAAAATCAAAATAATTAAAAAAAAAAACAAAGTTACAACATCAACTTTTTCTTACCACATCCTATCCTACTCCCCCTTTTTGTCATCACAAAAAGAGAGTTAAAAAAAATTAAAAAAGAACAACAAACATCACGAAAGACTACTTAAAAAAGACAAGAAACAATAACTCAAAACACAAACTAAAAGAACGAGGGATCCTGATCATCAGATGGAGGAGGTGGAGGTGGCTGCTGAAAGTAGCTGGCAAGGGTAGTAAACTGAGCATTGAACCAGGCGATGTCCTGGTCATGCTGCTGCTGCTGGTGAGTGAGGAAACTGTCAAAACGAGCTAAGTCCTCAGCGCGGTGATGCTCGTAGCGGGCGATGTCCTCAGAGTGTTGCTGCTCTTGGGCAGCAACATATGCATCAAACCTGGTCTCCCAATGATCAAATCTTGCAATCAACTGATCTACCGGTGAATGTTGGTGGAGAGGGACAGGGTCAGGAAAGGGAGCTGGAGCGGGAGCCTCCTCCTCTCTAGCCTCCCGTGGTTCATCCGGGTGGAGACGAGTACTGTGAAGGTTGCTGAAAGAATTGTTTGAGTAGAAGGGAGTTGGGAGGTTTGGTGGATTGGGATATTGAAGTTGATATTTAGTTTCAAGGACATAGGCAATGATGTGTCCTAAGGCTAGATTTGGCTTTCTTCTGTGGCCTGGGTCGCGAATTGTTGTGAGGTGATCAACGTAACGAAAAAATAGATCTGCAGTGTTAAATTCCCTATGTGCCATGATGTAGAAGGTAGTGAGGGAAAGAAGAGGGGTAATGTGGACACGGTCGCCGGCTTTTGGAATGACAGAGGTGCGAAGGACATGTTGGATTGTCCTAGCATCTCTGACTAAAGAGCTAGTCTCTCCAACATGGTAACGGGCATTGGTCTGGCGAAGAAAGTGGTTTGCCGTGGACCAGTCAAAATCAGGGTCAGGGGCAATAAGGTGCAGCTTATCTCCGGTGGTGGATAGCTGTAAAAGTTCAACACAGTCCTGATATGTGATTTCGACAGGGCGTCGATTCACATAGGAGGACAGGGCTGTGAAGGTAGAGTTTATGCGGAGGTTTGCAAAGAATTCTAACAGGAGCTCAGAGTTAAAAGGGAAAATAAGAGATAGAATGAAGCAAAGGGAAGTGTGGGCAAAGAGATCCATTACCGGGTAGGAAATGTGGGTCGGATTGATAATTCTTGAAACGGTAATTCCACATTCCTTATAGCGATGATAAGCGGCTTCATCTTCTGCTTCACGGAACCGAGGGTCAACCCTTGCCCTCGAGGAACTTCCAGAGGTCTGACGGACGCGCTTCCCACCAGCCATATGAGAGAACTTTAAGCAGAAAATCAAAGGAGAAAGGATGAGTTGTGAGAAAACATGGCTGGATCGGCCTATATTTAAAGAATCATCCATATCGTCCTGGCCGATCGCGAAATCGTCCAGGCCGATATGTGTCAATAATTACGAACAGGCCGATTGGTCAAAAAGGCGGTCCAATCGTCCGGGCCGATCAGATATCGGCCAGGCCGATTAGACACAGGCTATCGGCCCGAGGAGTCAGTCCGGACGACCGTTGAAAAAGCAGATCGTCCGGGCCGATTAGGTGTATCGTCCAGGACGATGCACAATAATTGATCGTACCGGCTGAAGTTAAAACGTTTTAAATGCTTGCCACGTGTATCGTCCAGGACGAACAGTGGATCGGACCGGCCGATGGTCCAATAATGGATCGTCCGGGGCCAAATTTAAAGATAAAAACGTACTGACACGTGGATCGTCCGGGACGGTCCAGTGTATCGGCCAGGACGATGCACATAGAATGCATCGGCCAGACAAATATACTATCGGCCAGGACTATCACCATGAGTTTGATCAAATCGTCCAGGACGATACTGTATCGTCCAGGACGATGAGTTTCATTAAGCACAGAAAAAGGTCAGCAGATGGATTTTGGAAAGAATTTGTCCTATCGGCCAGGACGATATAAATATCGGCCAGGCCGATGTGACTTGAAATTAAAATCAAGAAAGGAATGGTGATGATCAAGTCCCTCAAAAATAAAACAAAAGAAAAGACAGTCAAAGAAATAAAAAATAAAACAAACATCGAATATTTTTTGGATTTTAATTTTTCAATCAATTTTTTTTTTTTTTTTTTTTTTTGTTTTAAAAAGGCATCATATGAGAATTCTTTTCTTGAATTTAAATTTCTGAAGTTTCTAGGAGATCAAGAGGTTTAACAAAATCCAATTAGAGGAAGGTAGAGAAACTGATTTCATTAACCCTAAATCGGACATTCTTCAGCGTAAAAAAAATCTTTTAAAAACAACAGAGTCCTAATATGGAATAACACAAGAGGATTTAAGAGATCAATCAAGACTTATTAACAACTAAAATATCTTATAAATAATAAACCAAAATAGTTTTTCTCAATCATGGAATTTGAAATCAAATCTTTGAACGTATCACATAATCAATGAGTTTTCTAAGTTTTAAGAGTTTTACCAAAGAGATGATAGCTTGCACTTAGTGGGCTAATTTTATGCCTCTTTTCACTTTTATTGGCTCTTTGAGCATCTTTTGATTTTTATACACTTTTGTGTATATAGTTTTCTTTTCAATTTGGCTTCATTGGCCTCTTTCCTTTTTATCTCTTGCAAGCTAATAACTCTTTAATATACCCTTAAAAAAAATACTTAGTTGTGAGTATATCCTCCAAATATTAGAGAATAGGGGCTCTCTCTCTAACATAGGGAAGAACAATCCACAACACAAAATCAAAAACACGTGATAACTACAATGGTAAGATTTCAAAAGCTTGAATGATATCAAAGAATTTTGACTATTACGCATAAGATGATTTAATGTAGCAAGATTAGAAGGATATCTTAAAAAGTCATTGGTTAAACTGAGTTTAGACTTTTGTTTTATAAAAGAAAAATCATGCCACTAAACAAAGTCAGAATAAGGAAAAACATCAACAGTTTACTTCCTTTAACTAATTTTAAAAGGCTAAACCCTATCTCCAAGAAACTCTAGTATTTAAAAGCTTGAGAAGTTTTATCATATGGAAGCCCAAAAAATAAAGACCAAAGTGAAAGAACAAAAACACAAAATAAGCAAACTAAAGACAACAAAAAGTAAACACAAAAACCAAAAAAAAAGTCACAAAAAAATATCAAGCAAGTGATAAAAACAACGGATTTTAGCAATTGAGCTGCAAGCCTCCTTATGTTCAGTTATCCTATACTCCCACGAGGTCTTTGGTGAGAGCACTCCTGCAAGACTCAACAACAGTCAGTTTTAGGAACCCAAACAGCTTTGGGCTCCTTCTTACGAAATGTAGAGTGCAATGCAGATGAGGTATGTATTGAATTATGCATCTTAGGTCTCCATACCCAATGTGTACTGCGGTGAACTGTGCAAGTGTGTGAGATGTGTCCTACCATGCCACAAGAAAAACATTGGATTCCAGGAAAAGGTTTTCTTAAATGATTTGAGTAAAAATGCCTCTTCCTAGGTTCTGGCCTTTGATTAAAAGTTGGTGTCATCCTAGCTTTCTTACATGTTTCCAAATCATTTTGAGTTCTCAAGTTAGTTCTTTTCAATGCATCATTCTCAATCCTCAAATTTTTCTCAATCTCTTTAGATTTCTTAAGATCATCATTAAGTGAGGTGTGTGAAGCTTTTAATGCATTGCTTTTATCAACTAATTCCAAATGCTTCTTGTTTAATTCATCAAATTCATCAAGGAGAGCCATGTGATTTGAATCAATCGTTGCATGATCTTTGAGAAAAACTTCATGCTCTTTTTGTAGATTTGAATGTTCTAATTTTAGCCTAGCATGAGTTTTCTTTAATTTCCTATATGATGCATGGATTTTTTCACAAATTTCAAATAATTCATCATAGGTTGGTCAACATACCTCTTCCTCATCACTTTGATTTTCTCCCATGAAACACAAGTTTGTAGTCTCTTCCTCTGGTTCAGTCTCAGAGGAATCAGTACCAGATTCTGCCCAGAAGCCTCTTTGGATTTTCTTATTCTCCTTCCTAGACTTAGCTTTTTCCTCACCTTTTTCCTTTTCCTTGCTTGAATGATCTTGAAGTGTAGGACAATCGGCTCTTACATGTCCCGGTTTCCTGCATTCAAAACAAACAACATCAGAAGATCCTTTAGTATGTTTATGATCCTTACCTTTTCTCCAACTTTGATGATGCTTTTGTTTCTTCCTTAGAAAGCTTTTGAATTGCCTTGTGATGAAGGCAACTCCATCGCTTTCAGACCCGGAAGATTCAGAATCCGATTTGTGTGCCTTCAATGCAATTGTTTTCTCCTTTTTCTTCTCACCTGTATCAAGATTTCTTTGATTCACCCCTTGCTCGTAAGCAATGAGTGAGCCAAGCAAGTTATCAATAGAATAGGTGTTTAAATCTTTAGATTCAGTGATTGCAGTAATTTTTGCATCATAGGATGAAGGCAAGCATCTCAAAATCTTGTTAACTTTTTCATAGTTCGAGAGTTCTTTTCCTAGTGCATGCAATGAGGTAGCAATCTGAGTAAACCTAGTGTACATGTCAGAAATTGATTCATGAGGTTTCATACGAAAAAGTTCGTAGTCATGCAAGAGAATGTTTAAACGGGATTGTTTAACTTCATTAGTGCCTTCATAAGTAATGCACAATTTATCCCAAATTTCTTTACCAGTTTTGCAAGTTGAAACACGCATGTAATCCTCAGATTTTAAAGCACAGAAAAAACAATTCAAACATTTTGCATTTAGTTGAGCTAAATCTCGTTCATCAAAAGTCCATTCGGTAAAAGCAACTTCAGTTTTAAAACCGTTAATTTCACGAGAAGGTGGAGAATAACCTTCTTGAATAAGCATCCACATGCGATAATCAGTAGATTGTAAAAAAGTTGACATGCGAGTTTTCCAGAAATCAAAAGGTAGGTTATCGAACAGAGGAGGTCGGGTAATAGAATACCCTTCCGTAGTGTTGCGATTCCCAAAGTTAGACATGGATCAAATTCAAAAAGTTTTTAAACTTTAATTTTCGAAACAAGCTCTGATACCACTTGAAAGTTCGATGGGGATGTTAAGCCCTATGAACTTAGTCCCAAACTAACCAAGAGGGGGGGTGAATTGGTATTTTAAAAACTTCGTTTTTAAACAAAGAAATAAAGTCACATAAAACCAAATCACACCACGAAAATAATGCGGAATTAAACGTGCGAAAGCAAGAAAAGAAACACAGAGATTTATAGTGGTTCGGTCGACTCGACCTACGTCCACTCCTTGGAGGCACCCTCCAAGTATTGCACTAAACAAAAAGTGACTCTCCTTTAGCCCCCACGGCTAGGTGGAGAAACCCTCACAAGGATCTCCTTTTTGCCACCCCGGCAAGGCAGAGAACCTATCTCCTTTTGCTTCCTCCTGAAGCTGGCAGAGAACCAGAACCAAAAGCACAACTCCTTACCTCTACCGACCCTTCCACGGACGAGAAACTCTAGACGAAGACGACGCAGAGAGCTCCTTGAAGCAACCCTTGTGAAACCCCTCACAAGCTCCCCCTCACAAGATCCTCTCTCTCTCTTCTCTCTCTCTTTCTCTCCTCAAGGTCTTCTCAGGTCAAGGCAGCAGCCAAAGGTCTTGAAAAACGTTGAACAAGAGCTCTTTAAATAGAAGAGCTTCAAAAGAGCTCATTAATTGCAAGTTGCCGACTTTATCGTCCAGGCCGATCTGGACATCGGCCTGGCCGATCAGTACAAATCAATGAAGATCGGCCAGAGCATAGCCCTGAATGCTCATCTGGACGATTGAAAAATAGCTTGATCGTCCAGGCCGATCTCACGATCGTCCTGGCCGATAAGTTCAAATCAGAGGAAAATCGTCCTGACAATAGCCCTGAATACGGGCTGGCCGATACTGATCGTCCTGAAGTAACTTAAGGTTTTTGACTATATCGGCCTGGCCGATCCTGCGATCGTCCAGGACGATATGATCGTATCAATCATCCTTAATTACTTCCTTAATTTCCTGAACAATTATGGTATAATTTGTTAATATCGTCCAGGCCGATCCGAGGATCGTCCTGGCCGATAATTTAAAGATACACTATACCATACTTGTCTATGGCGGCTACTTCTTTCTGTTTTGAGCTTATCGTCCTGGCCGATACACGTATCGTCCAGGACGATCGGTTAACATTGGCTGCCTTAATCAAGAATCCTTAATTAGACTTTCTGTTTTAAGCTGATCGTCCAGGCCGATCAAAGATATCGGCCTGGCCGATATGAGTAAAAACAGAATTTCTAATTCTCTCAAGTGTGTGTGTGAAGGGTTACAAAGTATCAGTCTTTTTGACTATTACAAGAGGACTCAAAAAGGTAAAAAACAAAAGTATAGACTGACTCAACCCTAAACCTACGCATTCCTGAACTTGGCTCCTTTTTGATTGTCCGATCGTCGATTCCTGAAAAGTTAGAAGCTACAAGCTATCCAAGAAAAGTATTGTTTGTCAATCATCAAAACATAAGCCATGAAAAATAGATTTGCAACAAACTGCACCTTCATTAGTCAGGTGGTCTGCCAGAACCTGCAAGCGGGGAAGTGCTTAACAAGTGGAATGAACAATGTAGCAAGTATATATATGCAACCCCCGATGTTTCGGGCTTACTTCTTAAATTCATTAGAGTTTCTATGTTAGCTTAAATGTTTTAATTTTGTTTAAATAGAAATAGTTTTAAGTGAGTCCTTATGAGCCTACGATCGGGTTCCAACCTAAATCAAAATACGATATGCAAGAGAGCCAAAAAAAACTACTAAAAGCAGGTAATCCTATTATGTAATCAACATTAAATTTTAATCATATATATTGAATTAATATTCAAACTAAAAGTCCATAGCTAAGTGCCTTTTAATATTACATCACGGGGTCACCAGAAAAGTAAAGTGGTCGGGCACCACTGACAATAACCCGGATTCTAATTCCTAAAAGACAAATGACTTTGAGAATTGGGACCCTTCTCTTCTCAACTTCCTCTTCTTTATATTCCCACGAGCTTCTTGATCCATCGGTTCGGGATATCCAAATGAAAAAAAGCTCCCCCTTGGAAAGGGGTGTTATCTTTCCTCTTTGGATATTTTCAAAATCATCCAAATTTGGAAATCCAAATGGAGAGGGACCCTCCCCTAAGGGATGTCCCTTCCTCTTTGGATTCTAAATCGGATGTTTTAACATCCCATTCTAAAATCACTTAACATTACAACTTATTTTAAATTAAATTATATCAATTTAAATAAAAATCTACACTCGATCCTACAATTTTATCCTAATAATTAGCAGTTATATATATAATCCCAAGTAGTTAGAATTAATCTCAAGCAGTTAATATTTGAAATTTAAAATGCTCAATCACTCACAATACAAAGTGTAGAAAATAAATAGATAATCAATCAAATCTATGCTAGCAACCAGCATGTTGTGAAAACTACAGAAAACACGGCACAAAACTACATAAAAGTAAACACCGGCCTAACCTAAAACTACATTTGGTGATCCTATCAAACCATTTAAATTGTGTGAGATAGGCTGTGTGGCCTGGATATGTCCTAAATAGGATGATTAGTTGAAGTTATTTGATGTTTTGATTGGTTGAAAGGCTTAAGGGAATTTTTTAGTTAAAGTTTAAATATTAATGATTTAAAATTTTAAATATTTATTTTAAATGTTTGATGAATACCACCTTTGTTGCTCAATGAGGCCGTGAAGTTTATTTCACCTTTCTTGGGGCTAATTTAATATCCTCGTAGGCTTGGGTACTCTAGTGGTACCCGATATAATTAAGTGCTTTGATTTGACTTAAGATTTAAGAATTATTTAATTTTACTAAAATTTTGTTTGTTACTGATTTTAAAGTTTTATTTATTTAAGTTTTCCATCAAATTAGTTCGTGGCGTTATGCCACCAGGCTCGAGGAATAAAGCCTCCTTAGTACATGTAGCCCCGCAGCCCGGAGTAGTCCAGCCGATAAACTAGATTAATGTAGTTAAATTAGGTATTTTAAATGGTTACATAATTAATAATTAATCTATTTTAAGGTTTAACAATCCTTAGAATCCATTCGTGGCGTTGTGCCACCAGGCTCGAGGAACAAACCTCCTTAGGACACATATCCCCGCAACCTAGAGTAGTCTAGCCAATAAACTTTATCTTTAGGATCGTTATTGTGTTTTAAATCTCTTAATTCAAATTAATCTTATGTTCATTTATATTCTATTGAAGTTTGAAATATCAAAGAATTTTTTGCATTACATCTCTCTTGTAATGATTTTCAATAGTCAAAATGTCTAAATTGAATCATGTCTTTGATAATTATTCTTCTTACTTGGAACAATGTTATATCATTTCTTAAATTTTATGAATTTCTATGATTGACCTAATACAATCTTTAGTTTAAAATTGCATACCCTATGTCAATCACCATTTAGATTAATTTTTAAAAATGAATTTCATATAATTACTTACATTTCTTGTCTATTTCTTCTTCACTTTTTGTTGCTGTCAAAAAGGGGGAGAAATTATTGTGCAAGTTTTTTGTTTGTGTTATGTTTGTGTTAAAATTTTTGAAAAAAAAAAACAAAAATATTGTTCTTTAATGCCTCCTTATTTTAATGTCTCATCAATTCAGGGGGAGTTTAGGAGATAGAAAAATTGTTTAACTTGAAACCTTATTTTGCTCCAAATAATCCCAATTGTTTTGCCATCATCAAAAGTCAGGACCTTAAGGAGATTGTTTGAATAGTTGCTATTTGAATGATTTATATTTGTGCAACTTATGTAGTTTTGATGATTCCAAACATTATTGTTCAAATGTATAGTTATCTCCTAACAATTTCAGAAGATTTGCACTTGCTCTTGTGTGTACTAACATTTCAGGAAAATCAGACTCCAGACTACGAAAACTTCAAATCAAATTCAACATGAGATATTTCGTTTATTTGAATTTTGTCTTTTCTTTGAATTAATTTTGAAAGGGAGTGATTGTAATTGAGTGAATAAAATCTCACACACACAAATAAGGAGATCTTGAAATTCTATACTGATCGTACAGGACGATATTTATCGTACTGGACGATCTGTCAGTTATCTCCTGTAGAGCACTTGGAACGAATAGGAACTTGCTTGGAAAAATTTTTCTAAGTCCTATTCGTCCAGGACGAATTTTATTATCGTCCCGGACGATGGGTTCTCTGTAAAATAATTTGTCCAGACGAATTTTATCATCGTACGAGGCGACCAGTCCTCTGGAAAATTTTCGTCCAGACGAAAATAAATATCGTACAGGACGATTAGCTCTCTGGAAAATTTTCGTACAGACAAAAACAAATTATCGTCCGCGGCGATTGGTTCTCTAGAAAATTTTCATCCAGACGAAATAAATAATCGTCCAGGACGATCGGCTCTCTGGAAAATTTTCGTCCAGACGAACATATTTTCGTCCAAACGATAAACCGACTTAGAACAGTTTTCAGCAGTTTCTAGAACCGACCTTGTAATAACCGTTCGTACTGGACGAACCTAGTTCGTACAGGACGATCAGCTGTACGAAGTCATTTCGTACACATATACAAATTGGGTCGTTTTAGATCATTTAAGTAAAATCGTCCAGGACGATCCAGGATCGTACAGGACGGTCCACTGCGTACAGAATTGGAAATTTGCAATTTTTGGGCGGTTTCTCATATCTTTTATATAAATAGTCCAAATTAGACTGCCACCCAATCTTTTTGTCATTTGATCTTCGTGCCTCTTGAGAGAATAGCCAAGGAGAGAGTGGAAGAGAGCATTCAAAGGAGGATTCCTACCACTGGAGCGAGAAGGCTTCACTTGGATTACTAAGGTAAGAGTCTCTACTTGTGAAATTGGATTTCTTCACTCTTTTCCTTCTTCCTTCTAGATTCTTGTGAGAAGATCAGTCAAGGAGATCCGGTTCTCTACCGACACTTGGAGAGTGTGAACAGACGAAGGGTTCTCTGCCCACACTAGGAGAGTGTAAAAGGACGAAGGTTCTCTGCCAACACTTGGAGAGTGTGAACAGATGAAGGGTTCTCTGCCCACACTAAGAGAGTGTAAAAGGACGAAGGTTCTCTGCCTACACTTGGAGAGTGTGAACAGCCGTAGGGTTCTCTGCCCACACTACAAGAGTGTAAAAGGACGACGGTTCTCTGCCAGCACTATGGATTGTGTAAAAGGACGACGGTTCTCTGCCGCACCGGGTAGTGGTGAAAAGAGTGTTTTGTACAGGCTTCTCCGCCTTGCTGTGGGTGCTAAAGGAGAGTCACTTTGTGGTATTAGTGCAATACTCAGAGGGTGCCTCTGAGGAGTGGATGTAGGTCTGGTTATAGACCGAACCACTATAAATCTGGTGTCATTTACTTTATTGCTTTTACGTTTCCGCACTTTAAATTTCAGTTTTAACAACTCTGTGGTTGAAAAACATTTTTCTATAAACTTTAAAAGAAAATTTTATTTCGGTTCAACTTTATCATTAAGAGGGTTTAAAATTTTTAAAACTACCAATTCACCCCCCTCTTGGTAGCCGTGGGACATTTACTTAGGCTTAACAACCTAATTACTGGACTCAACAAAGGGTCTTAATAATCTCTAAAAAATAGTGAAAATTTTTCTTAAGCCTGAGAGTGTGACTAAGTTTAAGTGGTTCAAATTTCGAGTCAAAATAATGTATATCCTAATTTCTTGAATTTGTCTAATTTTTCTAATCATGTCCTTAATTATTGTCCTTAATGGTGTCACTAGGTTATATAGGTTTGAATCAAAGTTTTAACTAACCCTTAGACTTAACATAAACAATATGCAATCACACCAAACAGATCTTAAATCTAAGAGAGCCTAAATCTAAGTGGTGGGTGCACAACCTAAACATGTAAAGATTGACATTAATTAATATGACAAAATTTTGATTAGTGAATGATTAGAACATAATGACTCACTAATCATTCCCCAATGACTTCTATTCAAACATTCAATCTATGCTTAAGACTTCAAAGGAATTTTCAAATTTTTAAGATTTAAATACATATACATACATTTTAAAATAGATTTTAAAATACATAAGTATATATATATATATATATATATATATATATATATATATATATATATATATATATATATATATATATATATATATATATATGTTTTAAAATAAAATAATTAAAAATATTATTAAAATAAATTTTAAAGGGTTGAGAGATCCATTAATTTTCAAAGTCATTTGAAAATAATTAATATAGTATTTAATTAAATAGTAATTAAATATTAAGATATTCAAATAATTCAAATTAATCAAGAAAAATGAATATTTTAATTTTAAAATTAATGTTAAGTTAGAGTATTTTGAATTTAAAGAATTTTGATATATTATTTATAATTTTCTAAAATAATTTGAATTTAATATGAAATTTTAAAGTTTAAGGTTAAATATATAGTTTGAATTAATTTTAAATTGATTAATATTCAAAATACTTCTTAAATTAAATTAAATTAATACTTAAATATTTTTGGAATTTAAAATTAATTAAAATAGTGTTTAAATTTATGTTTAGTTAAATATTAATTAAATACTTAAATATTTAAATATTAAAAAAACTATTTAAGATATATATGTATTATATCTTAAACTAAATTAATTTTTAAATAAAGTTATATATATATATATATATATATATATATATATATATATATATATATATATATATATATATATATATATATATATATATATATATTAAATATTAAGAACATATATATACCTTAAATATTATGACATATTTTGAAACAAAATTTTAAATTTAATTAAGTATTTAAGATTATCTTAATTGAATATTAACCTAAAATAATTAATATTTAAAATATTAAGAAACATATTAATATTTTATCTTAAAAATTAATTTTAAATTAACATTTTATTTTTTGAAGATATTTATATAAAATAATTATTTCTAATAATTTTAAATTAATTTTAAATGATTTTTAGAAGAAATCTGTAATTAAAAATGATTTAAAATTAAATTAAATCATTTTTAATTAATTAACGGTGCCACTAGTGGCTGGAAGACGCGTGGCGCATTTTTAGTGACTGGGTTAAAAGGCGCAGCGGCGAGCCGCTGTTTACTTAACCACATCAGCCCAAAATAAGAGCCATCTGATCGAGCGCCATTAGAAATGGATGGGAAGGATCACATTGAACTGTGAGATCGAGCAAAAGTTCAGATTCGCTGTTCGATCAAATGCCGATATGGCTAAATCGGATCCATTGATCATAGCATCAACGGCTCGAATCCTACGCAAGTTAGA
The DNA here is from genome assembly GCA_016618105.1 of Dendrobium huoshanense. Taxonomy (NCBI): domain Eukaryota; kingdom Viridiplantae; phylum Streptophyta; class Magnoliopsida; order Asparagales; family Orchidaceae; genus Dendrobium; species Dendrobium huoshanense. The sequence goes on from CM028359.1 coordinate 43,169,847, forward strand.
CTTACGTAAACTGAGTCCTGGAATGGGTTTTTTGGTTCGTTCGCTCAATCCAATCAACCAAAACACTTAAAATTTTAAACCTAGGTTGAGCTAAAGAACAGAATTTTTGGGGATACTCTATCACAATTTTAAAAGTGCTTTCTGAGAAGCTAATTTAAACTAATTGAATCTGCCTAGGGTTTGAGTTTTAGGAGAAACTAACCATTAGATTGGATCAATTTTTACTTCTCTACACTTGTGGATTGTCAACGCTAATATTTGATGAAGAAACCACGGCTTGAAAGCTCTTGGATCGATGGAAAATTGGCTTGGATGGAATTTTCTTTCGATTTGCCAGGAAGCTCATTGCCAGCAGCCTCCAACCACCGGGTTTTGGCGTGGGAGATGAAAATGGAACCTCCAAAAGCTAAGATGACACTATCTCTGGCCTGAAGAGGGCTTGAGTTGTGAGAGAATGCTAGGGTTTTAAGCTCAAATGAGGGTTTACACCCTCTTCAAACATCCCCAGGTTGGATAGACGACCATGATTGATTTGAATACTCCTTTTATGCATGCCAGCTGTACCAAGGGTTTTTTGGATCAGAGCATCAAAGGACCAGAGAACACATGAGGTGGAAAGGCCTCTTGGTCCTCACATTGGCACGTGGGAGAAACCCAAGCCATTTGATATTGATCCAATGGCTTAGAATAGGCTTAAGAATGTTCTGGAATGACTCCAAATAAATAAAGCTGAATTTACATGGGCATGGAAGTAATTTGAGTTTGTTTGACCAATTTGACCCCTCATAATGCCTTAAATTGACTGTTTGACCAATCAAAGTCCAAGTGGATTAATGATGTGGCAATAGAGGTCTTGAGTGTTACAAATTCAGGTCTATGAACTATGTTTTGATGATTGGAAAATACTCTTACTTATCTTGGACTATCTTTTACTACTGACTTTTCAGGAATCAAAGATCGGACGGAAAAATGGAGCCAGCTCAAGAATGGGTAGATTAGAGTTGAGTCAGTCTGTAATTTTATTTTTCCCTTCTTGAGTCAATTATAATCTTTGGTGTGACTGATGCAAAGTAACCCTACACACACACACATACTCTTGTGAGACTTAGAATTTATGTTTTTACTCACATCGGCATGGACGATATTTACATCGTACTAGACAATCTAGCTTAAAACAGAAAATCTAATCAGGGCTTAATTAAGGCAGCTGTCATTATCAAATCGGTCTGGATGATACTTGTATTGGCCAGGACGATAGGCTCAAAATAGAAATAAATTACTATCATAAATAATTAAGGTATTCTGTACTTTTGTTAATCCGCCAGGACGATCTCTGATCGGCCAAGACGATATTCACTATTATCCCTAAATTGATCAGACAAACAAGGAGGTAATTAAGGATGATTGATATGATCATATCATCCTGGATGATTGCAAGATCGGCCAGGATGATCTATTCTAAAATCCTTAGTTGTTCCTGGATGATAAATATCAGCCAGCACAAATTCAGGGCGATGTGCTAGACGATTTGGATTGGACAGCTTGAATTCAGGGGATGCTCTGGACGATTTTCCTCTGATTTGAACTGATTGGCTGGAACGATCGTGAGATCGTCCTGGATGATCAAGCAAAATTTTCAATCGTCCAGTTTGCATTCAGGGCGATACTCTAGCCGATCTCATGGGATTTGTACTGATCGGCCAGGATGATTTCTAAATGATATAGTCAGCAACTTGCCATTAATGAGCTCATTTGAAGCTCTTCTATTTAAGACCTCTTGTTCAATGTTTTTGAACATTTTTGGATGCTATCTTGACCTGAGAAAACCTAAATGAGAGAGAGAGAGAGAGAGAGAGAGAGAGAGAGAGAGAGAGAGGGAAAGAGAGAGAGAGGGTCTTGTGAGGGGGAGCTTGTGAGGGGATTCACAAGGGTTGCTCCAAGCTTTGTTCCACTTCTTTTACCCTAGAGTCTCTTATCCTTGGAAGGGTTGGGAGAGGTAAGTTTTAATAAGTGATCGAGGTTCTCTTCCTGCTTCAGGAGGAAGCAAAAGGAGGAAGGTTCTCTGCCTTGCCGGGTGTGGCAAAAAGAGGTGTTTATAAAGGTTTCTCCGCCTAGCTTTGTGGGCTAAAGAAGAGTCACGTTTGTAGTGCAATACTCGGAGGGTGCCTTCGGGGAGTGGATGTAGGTCGAGTTGACGGGCCACTGTAAACCCTTGTGTTCTTGTTTTTTACTGCTTCCTCATTTATTTTCTTCCGCACTTATTTTTGTGGTGATTTGGTTTGTATTCGTGCTTTGCTTAAAGAAATTTTTTCAATACCAATTCACCCCTCCTCTTGGTTAGCCTTGGGCAAGTTCTATAGGGCTTAACATCCCTAACAAACTTTCATTGAGCTACTGGTGGAATGGGTTCAATGGAGTTTAATCGGGTGGATTGGATATATCAGCAAGTTAGTGAGTGTTGAATGAGATTTAACCCATTTTCAATAAGTTGACTTGATCAAATCAAATTAGATATGACTCACCACTGATTGGAGAATATTCAAGTCATGGAATAGACTTATTTTGAGAGATTAATGAAGCTCAAAGATATTGGTTTTATCACACAAAGTGATTTGACCTAAGTAAGCCAAAATTGACTAGACACGGGTCTAGTTGACCAAGTCGATTGATGATTGGGTCGACCCTGGTTGACTGGGTCAACTAGGTGAGCTCAGGGACTTGAAATGGTTTCAACAAATTTGATTTGACATTTAAAATTTTCTAGAAGAGGTTCCAAGCAATTTGGAGGCCATTTGATTTGAAATTAATGTTTAAACCCAAAAGGGGTATTTTGGTCATTTTGACCCCAGGTCAACTGGGGGTCAAAGTGGGTCCACCAAAATATAGTTTAATAATCAATGGGTCAGGATTAAGGGTTAAAAAGTGATCAAAGGGTTCTGAGATGGCTCCAAGGTCAGGATCTACTAGGTGGCAAGTCCAGTGGCAAAGGCCATAAATATTTGAAGTTTTACAGCCTTTGGATTTTGATTTAGTTTCTAAGGCTAGAAATCTTAGAATGGGCTCAAATTTGGAGGGTTATCTCTAGAGGCATGTCTTATAGTTGTGAAAGTTAAAGACTCTATAAGTGTTTGAAAATTTGATGGAAAAGGCTTTCAGGAGTTAGCCTTTTAGCATTGAGTTTTGATTTGGATTTCTAAGATCTATGTAGATCCCAAGGTCTGGATTGATCCAGGGTCTGGACAGATCCTAGTGTATAGATTTTTCTGGAGGAATCCTATTGTCTAGAGTAGATCCTAGGGTCTGTATTCTAGGAGGATTCAAGAGTCTAGATTTATCTGGAAGTTGAATTGATCTAAGCTCAAGATTGGTCCAATTAACCTCATATAAAAATGAGGTCAACACCTGTTAGAATAGTTGCTATTTGAATGCTTTTACATTTTTTGCAACTTGAATAGTTTTGCTGATTTCAAACATTATTTTTCAAATGTGTAGTTATCTCCTAACAATTTTAGAAGATTTGTATTTGCTCTTGTGTGTACTAACATTTCAGGAAAATCAGACTCCAGATTACGATAACTTCAAATCAAATTCAACATGAGATACTTTTTTAATTTGAAGTTTATATTTTTTCTTTGAATTAATTTTGAAAGGGAGTGATTGTAATTGAGTAAATAAAAAACATACACACACACATAAGGAGATCATAAAATTTTATACTGATCGTACTGGACGATATCCGATCGTACGGGATGATCAGACAGTTATCTCCTATAGGGCACATGGAACGAATAGGAACTTGCTTGAAATTTTTTTTCTAAGTCCTATTCGTCCAGGACAAAATTAATTATCATACCAGACAATTGGTTCTCTGTAAAATTTTTATCTAGACGAACTTTATTATCGTACGTGGCGACTGGTCCTCTAGAAAATTTTTGTCCAGACGAAATTTAAATATCGTCCAGGACGATCGGGTCTCTGGAAAATTTTCGTCCCGAAAAAAATAAATTATCGTCCATGGCGATTGGTCCTCTGAAATATTTTCGTCCAGATGAAGTAAATAATTGTCCAGGACGATCGGGTCTCTGGAAAATTTTCGTCCAGACGAACATATTCTCGTCCAAACGATTAACCGACTTAGAACAGTTTTTAGCAGTTTCTAGAACCGACCTAGTAATAACCGTTCGTACTGGACGAACCTAGTTCGTACAGGACGATCATCTGTACGAAGACATTCCATACACATATTCAAAAAGGGTCGTTTAAGATCGTTTAAGTAAAATCGTCCAGGACGATCCATGATCGTACGGGATGATCCACTGTGTACATAATTGAACACTTGCCGTTTTTGGGCGGTTTTTCTTATCTTTTATATAAAAAGTCCAAATTAGACTGCCACCCAATCTCTTTGCCATTTGATCTTCGTGTCTCTTGAGAGAATAACCAAGAAGAGAGTGGAAGAGAGCATTCAAGGGAGAATTCCTACCACGGGAGCGAGAAGGCTTCACTTGGATTTCAAAGGTAATAGTCTCTACTTGTGAATTTGGATTACTTCACTCTTTTCCTTCTTCCTTCTAAATTCTTGTAAGAAGATCAGTCAAGGAGATCCGGTTCTCTGCCGACACTTGGAGAGTGTGAACAGCCGAAAGGTTCTCTGCCTACACTTGGAGAGTGTGAACAGTCGTAGGGTTCTCTGCCCACACTAGGAGAGTGTAAAAAGATGACGGTTCTCTGCCCACACTAGGAGAGTGTAAAAGGACGACGGTTCTCTACCAGCACTGTGGATTGTGTAAAAGGATGACTGTTCTCTACCACACCGGGTAGTGGTGAAAAGAGTGTGTTGTAAAGGCTTCTCTGCCTTGTTGTGGGTGCTAAAGGAGAGTCACTATTAGTTTTAGTGCAATACTCAGAGGGTGCCTCTGAGGAGTGGATGTAGGTCTGGTTATAGACCAAACCACTATAAATCTGGTGTCATTAACTTTATTATTTTTACGTTTCCGCACTTTAAATTTCATTTTTCACAACTCTGTGGTTGAAAAATATTTTTCTACAAACTTTAAAAGAAAATTTTATTTCGGTTCAACTTAATCTTCAAAGAGGGTTTAAAATTTTAAAACTACCAATTCACCCCCCTCTTGGTAGCCTTGGGACATTTACTTAGGCTTAACAACCTAATTACTGGACTCAACAAGTGGTATCAGAGCATAGTTTCAAAATCATAAGTTTGAACTACTTTTTGATTAACGTAGATGGCTACATTTAGAAACCGAAACCCACCTAAGGGTTACTCTATCACTAGACCTCCACTGTTTGACAATATTCCTTTTGATTTTTGGAAAACACGCATGTCTAGTTTCTTACAGTCACTTGATTATCGCATGTGAATGCTAGTCCAGGAAGGGTACTCAAAACCAACTAGATTAGTTGATGGAGTTAGGGTAGAAACACCCTATGCAGATTAGACTATTGAAGAACGTGACTTAGCATAATTAAATGCGAAATGTTTAAATAGTTTCTTTTGTGCTTTAAAATCTGAAGACTACATGCGAGTTTCCACTTGTAAAAGCGGAAAGGACATATGAGATAGACTTTGTATAACTTATGAAGGGACAAATGAGGTTAAGCAATCAAGACTCAATATCTTGTTACATGACTATGAATTATTTTGCATGAAACTTAATGAATCTATTTTAGACATGTACACAAGATTCACTCAAATTGTCACCTCTTTACATGCACTTGGTAGGGAATTAACTAATACTGAAATTGTCAATAAGATTCTTCGTTGTTTACCTACTGTATACGATGCTAAAATTACTGCAATTACAGAGTCTAAAGATCTGAACATTTATTCTATTGACAATCTTCTTGGTTCACTCATTGCTTATGAGCAAGGAGTAAGTCAAAGAAAGATTGATGCAGGTGAACCTAGAAAGGACAAGAATATTGCACTAAATGTGGAAGAGTCAGAAAGTGAACACTCACAACCTGAGGATGAAGATGATATTGCACTGATGACTAGACAATTTAGAAGCTTTTTAAAGAGAAAGCAGAAGAGACGCCAGCAATGGAATAGAGGTAAGTATAATAGAAATGACAAGGTTTCTAATGAAGTGATTTGTTATGAATGCAGGAAACCAGGTCATATAAAGACTGATTGTCCAAAACTCAAAGCCACTCCTAGCAAGGAGAAGGTAGAGGAGAAACCAATGGTAAAGAAGGGCAAAAAGAAGTTTCAAAGGGCTTTTGGGCTGACTCAGCTTCAGACTCATATGAGACTGAAAAAAAGAAGAAGTCACCAACCTTTGCTTGATGGCAGATAATGCTGAACAATCAGATCTAGAAGAGGTATGTGATTTAACCTATAATAAATTGTTTGAAGTTTCTGAACACATGCATGATGCATATAGGAAAATGAAAAAGATGCATGCTAGTTTAGTTTTAGAATTGGAAGAGCTTAATAAGGAACACGAAATCCTTAGGAAAGATCATGCTTTAATAGATAACAACCACATGAAACTACTTGATGAATATGATGACTTGAATAAAAATTTTGAGAATTTAAAATCATCCTATGCTGAACTTGAAAAAGAATTTAAGAATTTTAAGGATGAATCTGAGAGCAAGACATATAGAATCAATTATACCTATCGAATCTTAGAAGATATGAATTCATTTTACAAACTCACAATAAGAGCTCTCGAGGATAATAGGAACCCCCCTAAACTTGAAGATTTTACAAATCCTAAATATTATCCTAAATTCATGAAATCCCTTAGAAGACAATCATATGAAAGAAAACATAGAAATATTTTTCCTAATATTAAATGTAATAATTGTGAATTTTTGGGACATATATCTCACACCTGCACTTTAAAGATGAAAACTAATTTGGTGTGGAGAACTAAGATGCATAAACCTAGACATATCATATATGCATCTGATTCTAAATTTCATAAAGGTGAACCCAAACTTGTTTGGGTTCCCAGGTCTAACATTTGAGAATTTTGCAGGAGTACTCTCACACAAGACCTCGTGAGAGTATATGGTACTTGGACAGCGGATGTTAAAAGCACATGACTGGAGATACTGCTCAATTCATAACGCTGGAAGCCAGGAGTGGAGGCAAGGTTACACTTGGAGATAATACCACAAAGAAAGTGGTTGGATCATGTATGATTGGAAATTTGAAAAACTTTTTCATAGACAATGTGTTATTAGTTGAAGGCTTAAAATATAATTTGCATAGCATAAGTCAGCTATGTGATAAGGGCTATAATGTAAAATTTTTACCTACTAGCTGCATAATAAGCCTAAATGGGAAAATTGTTTTAAATGGAAAAAGGGTAAACAATGTCTACATGCTAGATTTAAATTATATTCAATCTCCTACTACTTTTTGTTTGAAAACTGTTTCTAATGAATCATGGCTTTGGCATAGGAGACTTTGTCATTCTAGTATGAAAAATCTTAGAAGAATTATCGAAAAGAATTTGGTGAGAGATATACCTAAACTAGACTTTACCAAGGACCATCTTTATGATGCATGTCAATTAGGAAAACAAGTGAAGTCCTCTTTTAAGTCTAATAAAGATCTTAGGACCAGTAAATCTTTAGAAATTCTACACATGGATCTTTTTGGGCCTGTAGGCACTGTACGTCTAGGAGGGAAGGTATATAGATTTGTTATAGTAGATGATTTTTCATGATTCACCTGGGTTAAATTTCTTTTTCATAAGAGTGAATCATTTGAGGAATTCAGAAATTTTTCAACTTGGATACAAAGAAAACTGGGATGTGAAATAATTTCTATACAAAGTGATCATGGAGGAGAATTTGAAAATGAAAGATTTGAAAGTTTCTGTAAAGAAAAGGGGATTGATCACAATTTTCCTTCACCTAGAACTCCTCAATAAAATGGGATAGTTGAACGGAAGAACAGAACATTAATAGAAGCCGCCCAAGCAATGTTAGCAGAATACTCGCTTCCTAGATATTTTTGGGCTGAGGCGGTTAGCACTGCATGCTATGTTCTGAATAGGGTGAATGTGAGATCAAATTTGAATAAAACACCCTATGAGTTTTTAAAAGGTATAACACCAAATTTGTCTCATTTACATGTATTTGGTTGCAAGGTGTTCATACATAATAATGGAAAATCTTCCTTAGGAAAATTTGATCCAAAATCAGATGAAGGAATTTTTATTGGATATTCAAGTGTTGGAAAATCTTATAGGATATTCAACAAAAGAACTTTAGTTATTGAAGAAACCACACATGTTGTATTTGATGAAAGTGGAAACATGGAAGAGCCAAATGTTGTTGAAGAAGAAATTGAAGAAAACTCCCAAAAGATTGATAGATTAAATTTGGAAGAAAATGTGGAAGAAAATTTGGAAAGAGAAAACCCTTTGCCTAGAGATTTGAGATTTTCTAAAAACCACCCAAAGGAATTGATTATAGGTGAACCAAGTGAGGGTGTTAGAACTAGGCGTGAATTAAACAAGGAAGTTAATCATTCAGCCTTTATTTCAACTATTGAACCCACTAACATTGATCAAGCACTTTCTGATGAATTTTGGATATTGGCCATGCAAGAAGAGTTAAATCAATTTATAAGAAATAAAGTTTGGGAATTAGCTACAAGGCCAAAAGATCAAAGTGTTGTTGGAACCAAGTGGGTGTTCAAAAATAAAATGAATGACTCATGAGTAGTCATTAGAAATTAGGCTAGATTAGTAGCTAAGGGGTATAATCAAATTGAAGGAATTGATTTTGAGGAAACTTTTGCCCCTGTAGCTAGACTTGAAGCAATTAGGGTTTTACTAGCCTTTTCCTGTTTTAAAGGTTTTAAATTGTTTCAAATGGATGTCAAAAGTGCCTTTTTAAATGGGGTAATTGAGGAAGATGTTTTTGTAGAACAACCTCCAGGTTTTGAAAATTCTAAATTTCCAAATCATGTTTTCAAGTTAAAAAAGGCATTATATGGATTGAAACAGGCACCTAGGTCTTGGTATGAGAGGTTGAGCACCTTCCTACTTGAAAGATCTTTTGAAAAAGGAAGTGTGGATACAACTCTTTTTTTAAGGAAAATTGGAAAGGATATACTTATTGTTCAAATTTATGTGGATGACATCATTTTTGGATCTTCAAATAAACATCTTTGTGATGATTTTTCTAAAACAATGAGTAGTGAATTTGAAATGAGTCTAATGGGAGATTTAAATTACTTTCTAGGATTTAGCATTAAGCAACTTGAGGAAGGTACTTTTCTTAGTCAAACTAAATATATTAAGGACATCCTCAAAAAATATGTAATGGACAATGCTAAACCTGTTTGTACACCAATGAGTTCCTCAGTTCAGTTGGATAAGGACCTTAAGGAAAAATCTGTTGATCAAAAGAAATTTAGAGGGATAATTGGATCTTTACTTTACTTGACTGCTAGCCGACCAGATATTATGTTCAGTGTTTGCTTATGTGCTAGATTTCAATCAGATCCAAAATAATCACATTTGACAGTAGTGAAAAGGATTTTAAGATATCTACTAGAAACTCAAAACTTAGGGATTTGGTATCCTAAGTTTAGCTCTTCATTTAAAATTATTGGTTACTCAGATTCTGACTTTGTAGGCTGTAGAGTGGATAGGAAAAGCACTTCTGGAACATGTCAATTCATTGGAAATTCATTAGTTTCATGGTCTAGTAGAAAACAAAATTCAGTGGCACTATATACTGCAGAAGCAGAATACATTGCATTAGGAAGTTGTGTGGCACAAGTACTTTGGTTAAAACAACAATTAATTGATTTAGGATTAACTATAGGCACTATTCCAATTTATTGTGACAATACTAGTGTTATTTGCATTTCCAAAAATCCTATTTAACATTCTATAACCAAACACATTTATATAAGGCATCATTTCATAAGGGATCATGTATCCAAAGGAGAAATTGAACTCATACATGTTTCAACTGAAAATCAACTTGTAGATATTTTTATAAAACCATTAGCCTTTGATAACTTTAGTACTTTAAGAATAAAGCTTGGTGTTATTGATTTGAATGCCTAAACAAAATGTCTTTGTAACATTGATATTTGTTTTGTTTTGTTTTTGATTTTGTGAAATTTTGTGTGTTTTGAATGAATTATTTTTGGGTCTATGGTTTTGTTTTATGTTTTCTGTATTTTTTAAATGTTTAGTTTGATTTTCTTAATTTAAAAATCAAAATTAAAAAATTGGAGGAAATCGTCCGGGATGAATCTGGTTTCGTACGGGACGATATGTGAAAGAACAGTTTGCGCGAATTTAACTGTTTTGAGAGCAGTTTTTAATTAGATCGTCTGTACGATCTAACGATCGTCCAGGAAGAAAATATTTTTTCTCAAACGTCGGGACGATTGAATGGAGCGGTTGAGTGGATAAGACAGTTTTTAATATGGACTTCGTCTGTACGAATTTTTCGTTCGTCTAGACGAACAGATGTCGGTTCATTGTATGGGACGGATTTCAAGAGACATTAAAACGAGTTACTTTTTGATCGTCTGTACGAACATATTTCATTTGTACGATCGGTCAAGTCAAAAAGCCTGTACGAAGGGACGCATCGTAAGTTGTGTTGATTACGAAAAGCCGTTACATTTTGGACGAATTGGATCGTCTGTAAGAAATAACTTCGTCCAGACGAACGATGATTTTCGTCCTAGATGAATATTTTCATCCAGGATGAACGTATCATTTTTCTTTAAATATGAAGGCTTTCTAACTTAACAATCACAGTTCCAAACTTCACTTTCAATCCCTTTCTACTTCAAATCGACAATGGCCTCCTCAAGCAAGAGACAAAAGGTGTTGGTGAAGAAACCCAATAAGAATTCCTCAGAGAACTTCCTGTCTAAGGCGAATGAGGAATCCTTTCCTCATTTTGCATCCGCCAAAATAACTCCCTCTCGCATTTTAATCCAAACTGAGTTAAAATTCGAGTAATGCACCTCTTTGCCTCAACCCAATTTCATTTCATACTTTCTCTCGTCCACTTCTACAACAAGCAAACCTACCACTATTTCTTAGCGAACATGAGTTTTAATTCCGACCACTCCTCCATTAGTTCTTATGTCTTCAAGCAAAAAGTTGAAATCACAAAGCACGACCTTGGTGCCTTTTTAAACTTAAGAACTGAGGGATATAGAGCCAACACCCTAATGAGTGAAAAGAAATTCGAATGGTATGAAGTCAATAAGGTGATTAGAGAAATTAGCCTAACCTATCATGTTGCTAGAGTTTCTGGAATGACCAGGGATGCCCGAATCATCCAATATATCCTTCGATCTTCAATCATTCCTAAAGCTGGTGATAGGATTAATATTACCCCTCTCCTTTCTTCTCTTACTTTTTTAATTGTGGAAGGTCATCCTATTGATGAAGCCCAACTTATCATAGATCATATCTATGGGCTTTCAGATTTAGGACATGCAGATTAGAAGAGGAAAAAGAACATCTCATTAGGACACTTAATCACTTACATTTTGGAAAAGAAATACAACTTAGTGCATCCTGATGAAGAATACGAAGAGCCAGTATACTATAATGATGCTTCGTTCAGATTGCTTTTCAAGGAGGAAAAAGGAAAAACACATGCCAGTGCTTCAGAAGAGGAAGAAGAGGTTGTGCAAACTTCTGCTCCTCAGTCAGATTATCAGAATCTGATTGAAAGATTTGATAGATTAGAGACTCACATTGATCAAAGGTTTGATAAATTTGATGCTCAACTTACGCAGCAGCAACAAGACATTGGTAATATTAGAAATGAAGTACATGAAATTAATACCAATGTAATGTTGATGGCCTCCTACTTCAACCTTTTTGGCGGCATTCCTCCTCCTCCTCCTCCAGAATAGTAGAGATGAATTTCTGTGTGTTTGTTGTATTCGTATTTTATGTTTTTATTGTGTCAGTTTCAATGTTAAGTGTTTGTATTTATGTTTGTTTTTTCTTTTAAGTTCAATGTATTTTCTTACCTGTTTTTAGATATTATAAAATGTGTAATGCGTTCATTAATATCAATGGATGTTGTACTTGTTTCAAATTTGATTTTTTTTTTTGGAATGTGGTTAATGTTTATGAATTTCATTAGTATTATTTAATCTTCATAGTGCTTAAATTAGATTGTAATTTGAGATTATCTATATTAGAAAATCTAGTCTTTCTAAATTTAAAAGTTGTTTATAACTTGTTGTAATTAGAACTTTTAAATTCATGTCTATTCATTTAGACTACATAAAAGTTAATATTACTATTGCAATTTAGATGTTTTCTTATTTTGTATTTCTATGATCAAGTGATATTTATGCACTTAGAAATATTTGAAATTTTAGATTATTGATTTTGGAAAGAATTGGTCTCAATTACTCTTGAAAATTGTACAAAAAGTACAAAAATCAAAAGGAATTCGCTAAGATTTGCAAAGTAAAAAAGAGACACAAAATAAGCCCAACAAAAAAAAATGCACAAAAATGTGCCCCAAAATTTTTGAAAAAGATGCACAAAGCGCCACATGTGGTAATTCACTTCTTTCCAAATTCATTCAATCTCTTAATTCAAATTGATCTTATGTTCATTTATATTCCATTGAACTTTGAAATATAAATATTTTTTACATCTCTCTTGTAATGATTTTCTATACTTGAATGTCTAAATTGAATAATGTCTTTAAAATTTTCTTCTTACTTATAATGTTATATCACTTCTTAAATTTTATGAATTTCTATGATTGACCTAATATTTTTAGTTTAAAATTGCATACCTTATGTCAATCACCATTTAGATTAAATTTTAAAATTAATTTCATATAATTACTTACATTTCTCGTCTATTTCTTCTTCACTTTTTGTTGCTGTCAAAAAGGGGGAGAAATTATTGAAATTATTGGGTTTTCTGTTTTTGATTATTCTGTTTGCAAGTATTTGACTTTGTGGTTGTTTGTGTTAAAATTTTTTAAAAACAAAAATATTATGCTTTATGCCTCCTTATTTTAATGTACTCATCAATTCAGTGGGAGTTTAGGAGATAGGAGATTTGTTTAACTTGAAACCATACAAATAATAATTGTTTTGCCATCATCAAAAATGGGGAGATTGCTAGAATAGTTGCTATTTGAATGCTTTTAATTTTTTTGCAACTTGAATAGTTTTGATGATTTCAAACATTATTGTTCAAATGTGTAGTTATCTCCTAACAATTTTAGAAGATTTGTATTTTCTCTTGTGTGTACTAACATTTCAGGAAAATCAGACTCCAGACTATGATAACTTCAAATTAAATTCCACATGAGATACTTTGTTAATTTGAAGTCTGCATTTTTTCTTTGAATTAATTTTGAAAGGGAGTGACTGTAATTGAGTAAATAAAAAACATACACACACACATAAGGAGATCATAAAATTTTATACGGATCGTACTAGACGATATCCGATCGTACGGGACGATCAGACAGTTATCTCCTATAGGGCACATGGAACGAATAGGAACTTGCTCAAAAATTTTTTTCTAAGTCCTATTCGTCCAGGACGAAATTAATTATCGTACCAGACGATTGGTTCTCTGTAAAATTTTTGTCCAGACAAATTTTATTATCGTACGTGGCGACTGGTCCTCTGAAAAATTTTCATCCAGACGAAATTTAAATATCGTCCAGGACGATCGGGTCTCTGGAAAATTTTTGTCCCGACGAAAATAAATTATCGTCCGTGATGATTGGTCCTCTGAAATATTTTCATCCAGACGAAGTAAATAATCGTCCAGGACGATCGGGTCTCTGGAAAATTTTCGTCCAGACGAACATACTCTCGTCCAAACGATTAACCGACTTAGAACAGTTTTCAGCAGTTTCTAGAACCGACCTAGTAATAACCGTTCGTACTGGACGAACCTAGTTCGTACAGGACGATCATCTATACGAAGACATTTCGTACACATATTCAAAAAGGGTCGTTTCAGATCGTTTAAGTAAAATTGTCCAGGATGATCCATGATCGTACGGGACGATCCACTGCGTACAGAATTGAACACTTGCAGTTTTTGGGCGGTTTTTCTTGTCTTTTATATAAAAAGTCCAAATTAGACTGCCACCCAATCTCTTTGCCATATTATCTTCGTGCCTCTTGAGAGAATAACCAAGGAGAGAGTGGAAGAGAGCATTCAAGAGAGAATTCCTACCACTGGAGCGAGAAGGCTTCACTTGGATTTCAATGGTAAGAGTCTCTACTTGTGAATTTGGATTACTTCACTCTTTTCCTTCTTCCTTCTAGATTCTTGTAAGAAGATCAGTCAAGGAGATCCGGTTCTCTGCCGACACTTGGAGAGTGTGAACAGCCGAAAGGTTCTCTGCCTACACTTGGAGAGTGTGAACAGCCGTAGGGTTCTCTTCCCAAACAAGGAGAGTGTAAAAGGATGACGGTTCTCTGCCCACACTAAGAGAGTGTAAAAGGATGACGGTTCTCTACCAGCACTGTGGATTGTGTAAAAGGACGACGGTTCTCTGCTGCACCGGGTAGTGGTGAAAAGAGTGTGTTGTAAAGGCTTCTCCGCCTTGCTGTGGGTGCTAAAGGAGAGTCACTATTGGTTTTAGTGCAATACTCTGAGGGTGCATCTGAGGAGTGGATGTAGGTCTGGTTATAGACCGAACCACTATAAATCTGGTGTCATTTTCTTTATTGTTTTTACGTTTCCGCACTTTAAATTTTAGTTTTAACAACTCTGTGGTTGAGAAATATTTTTCTACAAACTTTAAAAGAAATTTTTATTTCGGTTCAACTTAATCTTCAAAGAGGGTTTAAAATTTTTAAACTACCAATTCACCCCCCTCTTGGTAGCCTTGGGATATTTACTTAGGCTTAACAACCTAATTACTGGACTCAACAACACCCTCTTAATTATGAAAAGCATGCTAAAGCTTATATGTTACTAAAAAATGAGCAAAATTCTTATGTCATTTTATGTGATATGATTTAAGATGCTTATATAAACTTCTTTACTTACTTCCAATGAGAATAAAGTAGTTTTTTTATTTTTAAATGTAATTTGTAAAAAGAATTTTGAAAGTAAAAAAATAATGCATTTTTTCTCAAAAAAGGACTAGGGATCCAAAGATTAAGTGGACTTTTGATATTCTGTACATTGCTATATGGATAGATGATTGAGTCTTTATAATTTATTGTGCTTAGAAATTATTTCTTTTTATAGGATTTTTCCTTGTAAATGCATGTTCCTAGATATTTTTTTATGCTATTAGGATATTAAAACTTTTTATACTCCTAACCAATAAAATATTTAAGATAACATAGAAAGATAATCACACTAGAAAGTAAGCTAGATCACATATGGGGTTGCATAAACTATATCCATCATTCTTTCTATGTTAGACACCTCTTAAAGATCAGGTTACTACCTAATAGTGCCCAACTTAGATCTAGTTTGAAAGGTAGGTCTTACATCTTAAGCCCTCACCCTCCAGAAACATAATTCCACCCTTTTTAACAAAATGATAACTCAAATATAAAAATATCTTGCTAAAATAATAAAACCTAATAAAGGATAGAATGGAACATTTCTGTGTGGTTTTAGAATCCTAGTTCTCACTACCTTTGATCCATTTGCATTTTCAAAGAATTATTTAAGATTGAAGTAATCCTTTCTAAAATCTCACACCCTTGACTTAATAATTGAAATCTATGAAAATATTTACCACATCTCAATCGATAGTGTTGTTAAGAGATTCATTTATCTTGTGGGGTACCTATAACTCCAAATTAAAATAAATCTTATCTTATTTTCATAATATAGGATAAAAATATCTATGAATGTGGATAATTTTTAAAAATTTATTTTTATAATTAAATATCTTTGTAGAACATCTTGATTTCCCATTGAAGTATATGATATTCTCTTCATTATATTTTCTTACAAAAATGAGGATTTTTCAAAACCCACTTATTTATCCAAATACCTTTATAGAATGTCATGCATGCCTTTTCAGGTGGTATGGCATTTTTATTATTATATTTATTTATAAAAATAATAACCTTTCACAACTGTATTTTCATGTTTAAATACTATTCTAGTGATGTATCTATCTTCCGAGATATTATGACATTATTTTTATTTTATTTAACAATAAAAAATGATAATTTTTCAAAATATCATTTTTGTCTTCTTAACCTCACTTATGTGTGAGATTAAAATTAAAATCTCAAACTCAAAATTCAAAACCAACTCAAATCCAATGAATAAGCCCAAAATTAAAACTCAAATCAAAAATCCAAATTCACTATAAAACCCCTTGGTCCATAACCAATTTCTACAGATTTTTCAAATAATTCAAAACTATATCCAGTAATTTTGGATTCATGATTAATCGCTTACATATTAATTAGAATTGTCCCTAGTGTCAATCACATCATTTTGAAGGCATTTATGTCCATCCAAACTTGAAAACTCAAAGCACTCCCCAAGGCTGCAAAACCTTTAAAATAATTATAGCCTCTTCTACATAACCTTGTATCTTATGAAAAATTATCTTGGGAACCTCCCCAAATCCATTGATCATGTCTATCATCAGTGACATAATGCATTGAACCATTGGTGGACAATGATTGACTATGGAAGCCACTCAAACCCTAAATTCAATATCCTCCTAAAATATTTTTTTTTTTTAACTTCAACATGGCTCAATCATACCAATCCATGAAACCTCTTCAAACAAACTCCAAAAGTGATTTAGAGTGGATTATACTATAATCCAATACTAGTTCAAGCTTGGTTGACCAAGTAGGTTTACCAAATCAACCATAAAAAATTCAAACATAAATTTCATATATGGTGACCTAATCATGTATGAAGAAATTTTCTAACATGTTTCAAATATTAATTAGAATGTGTTTGACTATACCCCAACCTTTTATGGAACCTTGCTAACCAAGTTAACCTTTGTTGACGAAGCACACCTAAACATAAATAGAATTCAAATGCATTGAATAAAGCTTCACCAAACCATGTTGAACCCATGGGACTATCCATTAGGTCCCTAGGGATTAACCCTAGGTGACCCAACTCTTGGGTCAACTTAGGCTAGCCATATGGCTTGACTTAGGTGGCCAAAATGACTTTCCTATGAGGAAAATTCATACACTAGTCTAATTGGTCAAAACCAATATATGCATTATATGACCCTTTGTAATATGCATATTCCATGATCATCCAACTCATGGGCTGATCTGGGTTAGCCGATTGGGCAAACCCAAAGCAACAAAAATAACCTTTCTTGAGTTACATTGCATACCTAAGCCTTCCCTTAGGAAATTAAAACTTGTATTGAACTCAAGAACATTCCATATAATTTCTAGCTTAGCCTCCCTCTATGTGATGGTCAAAGAGCTAAAATTCCCAATATTGTGCACACAGCCCATGGGTTCGATCGTAGCTTTCTCTCCATGGGACATCAATTATCCAAACTCTTTAAAAACTTCCCCAGCATCTCATTTGACCATACCCAACCATTTTGGTGCCATAAGATGGTCGAAGGTGGTAGGAATTAAGTCTTGATTCATTCTAAAAGAGCCAAGAAATACTCCAATTTTTTTTTAATAGGGGTTCCTCCCATCAATTCAAAAAGCTTCCCTAGACTTTAAGATCAATTTGCAACTCCCCAGCCTCTCTCATCATCACCTCCAGCAAGTTCAGATGAACTCAGTGAGCTCTTTTTAGGTAAAAATCTATTTTTGGATCTACTTCTCCTACTGTGTTGCTACCAAAAGGATAATCACTCCATGGATTTATACGAGTTTACCTGAGGTAAGGATTTTAGAATTGAAACATTCCCTAAGGTAATCTTCCATTCCTAATGCATCATTTAGGTTGGTTTGGTCAACTACGAAGTAAACTTTCATCTAACAAATCTAACTTATGATTGTAACCAAATCCATTTAGTTGATTATCCAAATTAAATCATTAATAGTCTCATTACAATTACTAAAAGAATTGATTGAGAATCCATATGGACTTTGATGGATTCCATTTTGGTGGCTTTGTAAAAAATGTTGAATTCAACTGATGTTTAAAATTTTACTTGATTTTGAATTTACTTGGTCTACTAATTATTGAACATAAGTTTAACACACAAAATTGTCCTAAGATTTTATTTAATTCATAATAAATAAAAAAAAATCCTAATAATGCATTTCCCACATGATCTCGTAGTATCAATTTTATTTAATTCATGATAATCTGATCTTTAATCAAATAGCTATGATTAATTATTGGTAACCCATTAGCCGTAATAAATAGTCAATTATTTTGTTGCTATTAAACGACATCGTATGGAAAGTGTTGGTTGACTATGTAGTTGGATAAATAATAATTCAAAAAAACATTCAAACTAAAAAAATTAATATCTCCACATTAAATTGGCCAAATACAGAGACTTTAGGCTCTATAGATTTAGATTGAAGTAGAATATAAGCCTTATCACTTGAAACCTTAATTATTCATGTATTAAAAATTTATTCATAATTACCCTCTTGTGTATTTTTAAAATTGTTCACAAATAAAACTCACCATGGCTCTAAACTTTTAGGGTTGGTTCTTAGTTATGTTTCACACAGTTTTAAATTTATTCAAGGCAAATTGAAACCCTTAAGGGCTTCAATTGAACACCTTAAGTTCATAGGTTAAACATTGACTTATAACTTAAAATTATAATTCATATGAATCCATATAGTTTTAGGACTTGATGTTTTGTGGATTGTTTATATTTTATGTAAGGGTTAGTTGGCTTATGATTATAACTCAATAAAAAATGTAGATTGTATCCCCAAAAGTATAGTTACATTTACTCTTGTGATTGATTATGAGTCTAACAGGACTTTAATGGTATCAATTTTGGTGGCTCTGAAACACAAGTTGAATAAGACATATCTTTCAAATTTTACTTGAATTGGTGTTCTCTTGGTCTACCAATTAGATAATAGAAGTTTAAAAGAAATAATTAACCTAAGATATTTTAATTCATAATAAAATAAAAAATAAATCTTTAAATTGCATTTTGAGCTCTAGGCTACCAAAACTTAAATGTTAACCAAGGAAAAAAAATCCCCATGAAACTCTTTAAAAATAGGTAATTTAAAAATTTTAGATAAATCATTAATTAATTAAATAAAAATTTTAAAAAAATTATCAAAAATCCTAAATAGTTCCAAATACTTTTAATCCTCCTTAAGAGTTATTTATGATATGTTGGGAAGATTTTATGAGGTTTGGAGTTGATTTGGATTTAAATCTAAAATCCCCCTTAATTAAGTAATTATTTACTTTATTAATGGACTAAACTTGTAAAAATCATAAATAATTTTAGAAACATTTAAATGATATAAACTCAATGGCATTGAATTCAAAATTAAATATAGTATTTATGAAAAATTAGAAACCTTAATAATCTTGATTAAATCAAAAAGTCAAATTTTGGTCAAATTAAAATAAAATGAATAAATAAATAATCAAGAAATTTAATAAAATAGAAAAAAATTCAAAAAAAATATTTAAACTAATCAAATTCAATGAATACAGATAAAAAAAAATCAATGATAAAAAATATGATGATTCTTGGATAACCCAAGCTCACATGGCTACTAGCTAATCCCAATGAGGATGAAGAAAATCTCATAACCCTGGTTTAATAAAAACAATTACTATTCAACATAAATAACTATTTAAAAATCAATAATAAAAACACTTTTATATTGAAGCTTTCATACCTTATGTTAGATTTTATTTAGAGGACATAAGTGTATTGGACTCATAAAGCTTAAAGGTTTAAATGGGTAATTAAAGTAAGTACTTTAGTACCCAATTATTAATCAACTTTAACATATAAAATCTACTAAAAATAAATTTCAAAATATTAAAATAATAAAACTTGAATTGAAACTAAACATCTTTTAACCTTACAAATAATGATAATGAAATGTTAGCTAATTTGAAATAATAAAGAACTTAGGATATATCAAATTCATACAACCTATTACACACAATTAAAATTATTTTTTAGGCAACCAACTTTAGCTATAGGCATAGTTTTTATTCTTTTATGTATTTTCTCTATGATGAAAAACAATATTGGTGTGTGAATGAATGTTGGTTGTTATAGTTTGTTATGTTCTATGATGTTTTTGTTTTGATGCTTATAATATGATTAGTAATGGACATCAAGATTTCCTTAAGATAGGAATGATCTAGTTGTTTAATGCTAATCAAAATATTTTATAAGTTCTTAAGCTTATGCAGGGAAATTGATTAAAAAGGTAGATAAAATAAATTAAATTTAAATTTAATTAAAATTTCTATAAGTGCTTTTAATTTTTATCCCCCTTAATTAAAAAAAAAAACATGCCAAGCTTATAGGTTCCTAAAAAATGGACAAATTATTATGATACTATGTGATTTGGATTTCATATATAAATTGCTTTAATATTTTTTAATGAGTATATAGAGTTATTTTCTCTTTCTAATTGTAATTTGATAAAAAAAATAGATCTAAAAATCTTAAAATAAGTTGTTTTCTCCATTGAAAGAACTAAGCTTCTAAAGGAGAAAGACCTTCTTTTCAAGGAATGTTTTTTTTCATTTAGAAGCTCTATTGGAGATACAAGTACAAGGCTTGGAGAGGAAGAAGAACTTGAACAAATATTAAATCAGAAGAAAAGAAGAGTTGAAGATTAAAAAAGTATTATTTTAAAAATATTTGGATCCTTTCATAGGCATAGAATCCATATTATTATTGGTGGGGCCTAAACATCTTTACCATTTAGTAGACCATTGTTTATATTTCGTGACACTTTCCACATGGACTTTGGACTTTATTTTTTTTATGGTTTAGTTAATTAATTTGTTTACATTTATTGCACTTTAGAAATAATATATTTTTTATAGTTTTGTTTCTTACATAAGCTTGTGCGTTGATATTTCGCTAAGCACTTGGGAAATAAAAATTATTCTATGCATAACCAAATAGAAATTTTAAGATAACATAAAAATATAACTTGACAATAAAGTAAGCCAAAACTCATCTGGGGTTGCATAAAAACATATATATCCATCTTTCCTTATTACACCCCTTCCTACCTCTTGATAAAGTAGACCACCAAACCTTTAACAATGTAGTTCTATCTCAGAGGAGATTATTCCTTATGATAAAATCTATTTTTTAAGACTTTTTAATAGTTCACATGCTAGTTATTGCAATAGAGTTATTTTGTATGCATTGTATTAGAAATAATTTTTAAATTTTTAAATTTAATTTTATTTATTTCTAGATGCATAATCTATTAAAAATTTGCATCCAAGGACTGTGATTTTGATGATAACAAAATTTAGTATTTCTTTATCACTACTATTATTGCACATCTATTTTAATTTACCCTGCTTACTAATCTTTCAAGTCCATAAGATTACTTGTAATACAAATCAGCTCAAGATTGATAGACTAAGATTGAGTTTATCTGTAATTTTAATTTCAATGTATTTTGTACTTTTCTTGAGTCAAGTCATGTATCTAGTAGACCTCAAGCTAATTAACCATGCACACACACACACTTAGGACAAAAATTTGGAGAGTTAAAGAATTCTCTATTTTTTGACATAATTATATAATACAATTTCAAATTGTATTGGACAATCACTTAAAAATAAAAACCCTAATTAGGTAATCCTAATTGATAAAGAGGGATTAAACTAATTGTGGGGTTACTGTGTGGTTTTTGGTTATCTTGTGTGGTTCCTAGGACTTTTCTTGTTATCTAAGTATCCTTATTTGGGTTGTTGGCTTAGGATTTTATTCTGGGTGGGTTGTTGGTGGTTGCCTAGGCTCTTTTAGGGTTTGTTTTGTTATATTTTGTGCTCCTTGACTTTTCTTTTATTCTAATTTACTTCTTTATCAAAGGTTTTTTATGTTAGTGTGTGAGAGGCACCTCTCTCTATGGGCCTATTTTGCTTCTTCTCAGAGCTGTTTGTCAGGATGTAGTTATATGGGCTTGTTGGTAGGATGGAGTGGCATTTGGATTACCCAAGTGATGAATGCTAGTTTCAATTTATCTTGGGCTCTATTAGCTTGTACCCTTATTTAGGTTTTAAGTGGTGGAATTGTTTGGAGTTTTTTATTAGCTTCCATGGCTTGCCCTACGACATTTTGCTCCTATTTTTCTATTTTATGTATTGCAGTAAGCATATCCTAGATCATTGCTATAGTGTTTTTAACATGTTTAATGTTATTTGGTGGGTGCATTTCTTGCTCAACTGTGGGTGGTTTTTGCACGAAAGCTTTATATTGGTAATATCTCTTATTGTTACTCTGTTATTAATTTAGTTAATTCCCAATTATATTTATATACTATTTTATGCTTTAACTTTTTATTTTGTAGCCTTATTCATTCTTAAGTGGATTTTCTTATGGTTGTGGTCATGATTTTATGCAGAAAGATGTGCTTCATGTTCCAATCAGTGTCTCTCTTTTTAGATGTTTGTTTATTTTACAAATCTTGTTTTATGAATTAGAATTTTAATGATAGCAATCATTCCTATTTTTCCTATGATTGCCTTGCCCACTAACATTTCTGATCAATAAGATCAAGTACAACTCAAGGCAGCTCAAGATTGGGTAGATTAGGTCTGAGTCAATTTGCAATATATTTTTTCCCTTTCTTGAGTCAATTGTAATCTTTGTGGTGCCTGATGCTAAGTAACCCTGCACATGCACACTTGGGTGAATTTTTTCTGTCTGACTTAAAGTTTTTTTATTTTGCTAACATCGTCTGGGATGATCCAAAAATTTCCCTAGATGATCGGTCAAAAATAAAAACCCTAATTACGGCATTCTGGTTATGGCGACCATCATTAAGCACATCATCCTGCACGATTTTTGTATCGTCTAGTTGATATGGTCAAATCAAATAGAATCAACTGCCAGATCTGTTTACGTAGTTTTATTTTTTAATCATCGTCCAAGAAATCATCTTGGATGATGGGGTTCAATTATGCCTAAATTTATATGGTGATTAAGGAAAGTAATTAAGGTTTATTTATTCGATCATATCATCCTGGATGATCGCAGGATCAGCCGGGACGATAAGTTCAAAAACCTTGATTTCTCTTGGACGACAAAAATTGTACATCATCTATTCTAAGCAATGTTTTGGATGATTTTGCACGGAGTTGAACAAATCGGCCGAGACAATCACGAGATCAACCTGGATGATCGCGATATCGACCTGGACTATCGCGAGATTTGGCCTTGATGATCGTGAGAATAGCTTGGACGATTAAGTCATTTTTTTTTCATCTAGACTCCCGTCTAGGGCGATGTTCTAGATGATATTCTCTGATTTGTACTAAACATACAGGATGATATCTTATCATCCTAGATAATAGGAACATAAAATCTTCTAATCATCCCAAGTCATCCGGGCTGATTGAGTTAAAATTCTACTGATCATACAGGATAATAGCAATATCCATCCTATACGATAAAGTTGGTTCTTAAAAATCTATTTAAAGGACTCATGTTTTCTCATGCATAAGGGTCTTTTACTGTAGCCTTAACCTGAGAGAGCCTAGAGGAGAGGAAGAGGGAGGGAGAGAGAGGGAGGAACTTGTGAGGGGGAGCTTATGAGTGGGATTCACAGGGGTTGCTCCAAGCAAGGGCCCAAGGTGTCTTCTCCAATCTTCATTCCTCATTCTTGGAGGCTTAAGGGAGGTCTTCTTTAGCAACTGATCGAGATTCTCTTCTTGCTTTAGGAGGAAGCAAGAGGAGTCGGGTTCTCTGCCCGCTTCTGGATGAAGCAAAAGTAGTCGGCTCTCTACCCACCGGGGTTGGTGGAAAGGAGTTTTTTTAAAGACTTTTCCATCTTGCTATAGTCGCTAAAGGAGAGACACTAAGTTAGTGCAATACTTGGAGGATGCCTCTAAGGAGTGGATGTAGGTCAAGGTTTAATCGAACCACTATAAATTCGGTGTTTTCTTTCTTTGTTATTCCTTTTTTAATTTCCACACATTGTTTTTATTGTGGTGGATTATGTTTTGATTTAACGTTTGTATTTTGATCGAAAAGTTTTAAAATACCAATTCACCCCCCTCTTAGTTAGCCTCGGGACTAGTTCATAAGGGCTTAACATTCATAACAAACTTTCAAGAGGTATAAGAGTGGGATTCATAAAAATATATTTTTGAAAGCTTTTGAATTTTGATCCATGGCTAATTTTGGTAATCATAATACTGTGGAAGGGTATTGTATTAACTGACCACCTTTGTTTGATAATATTATGTTTGATTTTTTTAAAACTAGCATGTCAATATTTTTATAATCTATCTATTATCGCATGTGGATGCTTGTTAAAGAGGTTATTCACCTCCATCACATAAAATTAATGGAATTAAAACTAAACTTTCTTTTACTGATTGGACTTTTGATGATAGAGATTTAGCACAACTTAATACGAAGTGTTTAAACTACTTTTTTGTGCTTTAAAATCTGAAGATTACATGCATGTTTGTAGTTGTTCTACTGGTAAATAGATTTTTGATCGATTGTGCATTACTTATGAAGGAATAAATGAAGTTAAACAATCTCGATTGAATATTCTTTTGCATGACTATGAACTTTTTCTTATGAAACCTTCTGAATCGATTTCTGATATGTATACAAGATTTACTCAAATTGTCACATCTTTGCATGACTTAGGAAGAGAACTTACTAACTATGAAAAAGTAAATAAAAATTTAAGATGCTTGTCTTGCTTTTTTTATGCCAAGATTACTGCAATAACTGAATCTGAGGATTTAAATACTTATTTAATTAATAACTTACTTGGTTCACTCAATGCTTATGAGCAAGGGGTGAATCAAAGATATCTTGATACAGGTGAGAAGAAGAAGGAGAAAATGGTGGTGCTTAAGGATAATGACTCGAACACTAATTCTACCAGATCTGAGAATGATGATGTTGCCTTCATCACTAGGCAATTCAAAAGCATTTTAAAGAAGAAGCAAAAAGACCATCAGAAGTGGAAAAGAGGTAAGGATAGCAAAAATTATAAAAGTTCTTCTGATGTTATTTGCTTTGAACGCAGGAAGCTTGGACATATTAAAGCTGATTGTCCTACTCTTAAGAAACACCCAAGCAAGGAGAAGGATGAGGAGAAACCCAGATACAGGAAGGACAAGAAGTGATCATAAAAAGCTTTCTGGGAAGATTCTGCATCTAACTCCTCTAAGCTGAAGCAGAGGAGGAAACCACAAACTTATGTTTAATGGTCGATAATCACTATGAACAATTTGATCAAGGAGAGGTATGTAAACCAACCTATGATCAATTAGTTGAAATTTGTGAGAAAATTCATGCATCATATAGGAAACTCAAAAAATCACATGCTCGTTTAAGATTGGAATTTTTTAATTTGCAAAAAGAGCATGAAATCCTATTAAAAGATCATTCCCAGATTGATAGCAATCACATGTCTTTACTTGACGAGTTTAATGCGTTAAAAAAAAAAACTATAATGAATTATCTGATGCACATGATTCTTTAAAGTCATTCCATGCTGAGTTAGAAAAAGAGTTAGAAAATTTCAAAGCTTCTAAAAATAAATTATTGCATGTATCACATAACTTTAAAAAAAAGCATCACCACATTAGTAGATTAGTACATCCTTTTTTTGGAGTTAGATACTTTTCATGTGGCGTGCTAGGATACATTGCACACACTTGTACCATTCATCATAGTACACATTGGGTATGGAGACCAAAATTATATGATTCGTAGCATAACAAAAATATATTGCATTCTTATTTTTATAAGAAGGGACCCAAACATGTTTGGGTTCCTAAATCTGACTGGTGATGATTTTTTGAAGGTGTGCTCTCACCAAAGACCTCATTAGAGTATAAGATATTTCGACTGCAGAGGCTTGCAGCTCATAATTTCTTAAACTTGTTACTTAATAAATTTTGAATTCCATATCTACTACTCTGTTGATTATTATTATTTTATGTTTTAGTTTGTTATGTTTGCTGTTGTTCTTTAGTCATTATATCTTTGATGTTTTTGGTTTTTCTTTTTTTAAGATGATATTTATTGTCTTGTTTTTTTTTTTTTTTTGAAAATTTGTAGTCAATATTTTACATCTCTTAATCCATTAAAGGATAAAAGCACCGTTAATTGTCTCTTTCCCTCACCTATTTTAGTGTATTAGTTTTTTTTCCCAAACAAATGTCTATCTTAAATCAATAACTAGACTATGCAATTAAAATCCTTTTCAATCTTGATATAGTAATCTGTCTTATATATATAATATTCAAAGACTTTATTTGACCTTCAAATTTTTTTAAATATTGTCATTGCATTTTTCATATGATTGTTTATTCTATTTTGTGATTCATTCTTCCTTATATTAGAGAGTGAGTTTTTCTTCTCTAATATCTGGAAGATAAAATTACAACTAAGAGTTTTTAAGAATTTTAAAAAAGGGGCCTAGCTTACAAAATTAAATGAAAAAAAAAGTGGCCAATGATGCCAAAATTAAAAGATGTGTAATGTCGCCAAACTGCAAAAAAAGAAACTGGTCAATAATGCCAAAATAAAAAGTTGCTCAAAGAGCGCCAATTAAATTGACAAGAGGCATAAAATGAGCCCATGAAAAGCAAGCTCCTTCCCTTTCAAAATTTTTAAATCTTAGAAGAATTCATGTGTCACTTGATAATTTTTCAAAGGCTTGATTTTGGGATTCTTGATTGTAACTAATTACTTTGATATAATATGTTATAAAATATTTTTTGAAACCAAGTTTTGAATGGATTTCTTTTTCTTATCCAATTGATTTTTTCTGATTTAGACCTTTATTTTCAAAAGAAGTTTTGCCCTGGGAGAAGTCCGAGTTAGGAATAACAAGATCAGTTGTGTTACCATTTTTTTGGATTCCGATGATGTTAATTCATTGACTTAAAAATCTTTCAAATCAATCACATAAAAACTATGTCATATTTCATACCTTGATAAAAAAAATTGTTTTTGTTCATTTTTATGTCTTTGTCGTATCTTATTTTTTTCATTTTCACGTAATTTTAATGTTTTTGGGCATTGTCTGATCATCTCCATCCATCCTCTATTTTAATTTTTTTTCTCACATCATCTTGAACGATATTGATATCGTCCTAGATGATCGGTTCAATTCACTTCTAAAATCCATCTGCTGGCTGCTCTGACCTTTCTGCTCTTTATAATTATGGACCATACATTATCATCCTTGATGATCTGATCGTCCTCTGCTTTAATATTCCTTGATCATCCTGGATGATCCTCTTTCATCTTGGATAATGCCTTTACTCCTTGCTCAATTATTGTAATCATCCCATATGATCCACCTGTTTTTCCTGGATGATTCACCTGGAAATATGTTTACTAAGCCTTAAATTTTGCTGGTACGATCAATTATTTGAGCATCATCCGAAACGATCCACCTGTTCATCCTGGATGATAAATGTGGCAGTGTGTTTAAATGTTTAAAATTTGGTTGGTACAATCCATTAATGATCATCATCCTAGATGATCCACTTCATCATCCTGGACGATCTGCTTTTTCAACAGTCGTCCGGATTATCGCCTCAAGATGATCGCTTGTGCATAATCATCCCGTATGATATCTGATCATCCCAGGCTATATCACAACATTTTTAACCAATCGTTCAGCCACAATTATTGCACTGGATCATCCTAGATGATTATGCGATTGTCCTGAACTAACTAGTCGATTCTTTAAATTTAGAGCCCATTCAGCCATTTTTCTCACACCATCTCCTTCTACTAGCTTTCTACTTCTTCTTTTCTTACTATTTGAGATCATGGCAGGGGACAAACAATCTCGCTAAGTGTTGGGAAATTCCTTGAGGGCCACTTTGGACCCTCGATTCATGGAGGTGGATGATCAAGCCGCTTACAAATGCTACAAGATAGCCAGCATTATTGTTTCCCATTCGATCAACCCAAACCACCTTTCCTATCTAGTACTTGACTTATTCACTCACACCTCTTTATGTTTCATTCTCACTCTCGTAATCCCCTTCAATTTCGAGCTTCTGTTTAAATTCTTCGCAATCCTTAGAAAAAAATTAGCCTTTACTTCTCTTGGATTATATGTAAATCGATGCCCCATCGAGATCATATATCAGGACTGCGCTGAATTCTTTTAATTCTCCACCACAGGGGATAAGCTTCACACCCTGTATTCTAACCCTCATTATGACTGGGCTTCGGCCAACCACTTTCTTCGCAACACCAATACCCATTTTTATGTTAGAGAGACTAGCTCTTTACTTAAATATGATAGGACGATCCAGCATGACCTTTGCACCTCTGTTATTCCAAAGCTGGTGATCGCGTCCATAATACTCCTCTTCTTTCAATCACCACCTTTTATATTTTAGTCCATTGCGAATTCAATGCTATTGATTTGATTTTCCATTACATTGAACAGCTGACCACTGAAAGTTCGTTAAGGAAGTTAAACCCTTAAGAACTGGCCCAAGGATAACCAAGAAGGGGAGGGGGTGAATTAGTATCTTAAAAAAATTTCTTAGGTAAATCACAACAATCATAAAACCAAAATCGCCATAGAAATCAAAGTGCGGAAAAATAAATGCGGAAGTCAAAACAAAGAGAGATCACACCAGATTTATAGTGGTTCGGTCAAACCTTGACCTACATCCACTCCTTGGAGGCACCCTTCAAGTATTGTACTAAACTAAGTGTCTCTTCTTTAGCCCCCTCAGCTAAGCGGAGAAGCCCTTACAAAATCACTTCCACCTTCCCCAGTGTGGCGGAGTTACCGGGTCCTTTGCCACCAAAGAGATCTTCTTCTTCTGTGATCTTCCCTCAATACGAGCCTTGAATCAGATGGTATTAAGGTGCAAGCCTACCGGAGCAACCGCGTGGAATCCCCCGCCACACTCCCTTGAGTCTCCCCTCATAAGATCTTCTCCCTCTCTCAGACTTCACCCGTTCCTCACTCCCTTTCAAGCTCTCTCTTCAAGTTTCCCCAAAATGAATGAAGCTACAATGGCTGCCAAAGACACTTACAAAGTGCCTTATCAATGATTAAATAGAAGATCTCAAAAGGAGCTCATTAATGCAACTTGCCAAATTTATCATCCAGGCAGATAGGAATATCATCCTATCCGATCTGTGTAAATTAAGCTCAATCAGCCTAGGATGATTTGGAACGATCAGAAGAAAATTGGTTACATCGTCCGGGCCGATGCAATATCTTCTTGGCCGATTAGTTTAAAATCAAGTACAATCATCCAGATCATCGCCCTGATTCGAAGCTGGCTGATGTTAATTATTAAGAAAGTTGCTATTTGCATATGTTACATTCTTACAACTTATATAGTTTTGATGATTTTAAATATTATTATTTTATGTGCAATTATTTCCTAACACATTTTGGAAGAATTGTTTTTGCTCTTGTGTGTACTAACATTTCAGGAAAATTGAACTCAAAACTATGAAGACTTCAAATCAAATTCAGCATATAATACTTTGCAAATTGGAGCTCTAAATTGTTCTTTGAATTAAGAGGGAGTGATTGTAATTGAGTGAATAAAAACACACACACACACACTTAAGGAGATCTTATAAAATTTGTACTGATCGTACGGGATGAACCTAGTTCGTACGGGACGATCGGGTCAGTTTTCTCCCCGTAAGAGCAATGGAACGAATAGGAGTTGGAGGAAATTTTTCTAAGTCCTGATCGTCCAGGATGAATTTATTTTCAACCCAAGATGATTTCTTCTCTATAAAAATTTCATCCAGATGAAATCCAAAATCAATTCAGGATGATTTCTTCTCTGTAAAAATATCATCCAGACAAAATCCAATTCATCTCAGGATGAATTCTTCTCTGTAAAAATATCGTCCAGATGAAATCCAAATCGTCCCAGGATGAATTCTTTTATGTAAAAATTTCATCTAGACGAAATCCAAATTGTCCCAGGATGATTTATTCTCTGTAAAATTTTATCCAGATGAAATCCAATTCATCCCAGGATGATGTGAAGTGACTTATCAAAATTGATTACGTCCATGCAGTTAATTGGGAATCGACCTATGGTATAACGGTTCGTACCGGACGAACCTAGTTCGTACGGGATGATGATCGTATCTGAACATATTTTGTACCAATATACATAAGGATCATTTCTGACACTTTAAGTAAAATTGTCTAGGACGATCCATGATGGTACGGGACGATTCATTTCTTGTTGACTTGAAAAATTTGCAGTTTTGGATGGTTTTTCTTGTCTCTCCTATATATAGTCAAATTTAGACTGCCACCCAATCTTTTTGCTAATTGATCTTCTTGCCTATTGTAAGAAGAGTTAAGGAGAGAGTGTGAGAGAGCATTCAAAGGAGGATTCCTACCACTGGAGCGTGAAGGCTTTGCTTGGTGCTCAAAGGTAAGAATCCCTACTTATGATTTTGGATTACTTCACTCTTTTCTTTCTTCCTTCTAGATTTATTATGAGGAGATCTGTCAAGGAGATCTGGTTCTCTGCAGACACTTTGAGAGTGTAAATAGATGGAGGGTTCTATGCCCACACTAGGAGAGTGTGAAGAGCTGAAGGGTTCTCTGTCCACACTAGGAGAGTATGAAAGGATGAAGGGTTCTCTGCCCACACTAGGAGAGTGTGAAAGGATGAAGGATTCTCTGCCAACACTGGGGATAGTATAAAATGAAGACGGTTCTCTACCGCACCGGGTTAGGGTGAAAAGTGTGTTGGTAAATGTTGACCTCGATTTTGTCAAAATCTAGGTCTAGTGAGTTTTGACTCAGTCAAATCGACCAAGCTAAGACCCAAGACCTCTCTCACTTGATTCAGTAGGTTGAACTGGGTATGTTGAGCCCAGGTCCAGGCCTCGGGTCAACCTGGTTGACCAGGTCAACCTAGGTTGACCTATTTGACCCTTTTAAACTCAAATTCAAATCGAAATCAATTTCAACTCTCCTATAGTTCGATCCTCCACCCACTTAGGTCTAATTGACCATGTTGACCGGATTGACTCATGCCTTAGTCAAATCTAGTCTTCCATGGTCAAACATGACCTATTTTGGTCAAATTCATCCAAATTTAATCTCATTTAAGGCCATAATTGATTCCAAATGTTTTGGAATTAAGAATCCCGCCCAAATCACTCATCCTTGCTCTGAATTTGGCCCTCGATTTCATCTCCACCGTCCAAGGGAAGGAGAGAGGTTTAAATAGCCAAAATTAGGTTTAGAAAAAGAATTTTTGCTCTTGCTATCTCCCTAGATCTCCATAAGCTCTGGGATTTTGTGAGAGGACTCCTGGACCCTTTCCCTACATTCCCTGACCAAATCCCGCTCACCTCGAGCCACCGCCGGAAAAATCTCCGGCCACCCAAGGAGATCTACGTTCCAAGACGTTTCGGGACTGATCCAAGGCGTTTCGAGACCTGGTTTCTTCTTCAAATAGGAGCGTGGACAGTCTACAAGTGCAACAAGCCTTTAAACGATTAATTTCGTCCAATAATCAAGGTGAAAACGCTAACCCTAGTTCACCACACTTAGGTTGAAATAGCGTTTTTTAAGTATTTTTTTAGGCCATGATATAGAGCCCCCACGATTTCTGTTCATACATGGATCTTACGTTTCAAATTTTGTGAAATTCCGTCGTGTATTTTGAGAGAACGAGGCGAATTTTGTTTTAGGGTTTCGGTTTCTACTAGCCGTACTCGGCGGATGATCAGGGTCGTCGATCGCGTGATCGACGGTCACGGTTCCGCGTGACCGCGCGGTCTTCTGACCGCGAATCTTCTTCCGCGGTTCCGCGGGACATGCGGCTCCATCCAGGCCGTCTGCCCGAACCGCGGTGATCCGACGGCCGAGATCCCTGTCCGACGTGGCTAAGTTGAATGCGGGACCGCCGCCGCGATGATTGGCTAATCATTGCCAATGATTTTGGCGGCACAATCATTGGCCCGCGACCGCGGAGCCTACCCGCTGCAGCCACGTGTCCCGCACCGAGCCGCCGTCTATTTTTTAAATAATAAATATTAAAAAATTATTTTAAAACCTATTTTAACTTTAAAAAATCACAGAAAATTCTTTTTTCGTCCGATTTTCGCGTACAATACCTCGAATTGATTGTATTTTCATTCTCTACACTATAAAAATTTAAAAAAAGTAAAAAAAAAAACTTTTTTATTATTATTTAAATAATTTTTTTTGTAATCATTTTTATATTATTATTTAATTATAGTTATTTGTTATAATTAGTAATGTGTTTTAAATGGTTAAGTTCACTATTCATCTTTATTATTATTATTCTTATTATTATTATTTTAAATATTGTTAATTTGTTATTTTGCTTTTAATTTTATTTCTAGTATTAGTTTAAATTAGCTTATCTAATATATTAGAATTATTATTATTTTTTTTTCTAGTATGTGGTGTTGAATTTCAGAGATCTTGGTTATATTTTAAAATTAATTTTGTAACAATATATGTATACTCATATTCATTTTAAATAATATCATTTTAAAACTATTTTAAAAATCCCTTTTATTGCTTTGAACTTACAAAAATCATAACATTTTCATTTTCGATCCGCTGTCGGCGCACAGCACCTCGTTTTGAACGTATTTAGATTCTGCACATTCTGGACTTAGCTTTACTCAAAATTTCTGGATCTATCTGCATTTATTTTGAAAACAGCCAAACAACATTGTTTTAAAGGACCCTTTTGATCGTTTTAAACTTCGAAAAATTATATCTTTCTTATTTTAAAACCGCTGTTGACGCACAACACCTGGTGTTAGGTGTATTTTGAATCCTGCATAGCCTTAGACTACTTTTGGATAAAAATGATATCTGTATTTTTTGTTATTACAAAAACAGTGAGATGACACTATTTTAAAATATTATATTATTGTTTTTAAACTTCAGAAAATCATATCTTCGTCGTTTTAAATAGGATTTTTACGTACAACCCCTCGTTCTTTTCAGAAAGACGAGCTTTATGTTTTGAAACCATTTCCAGTCACTGATTTTGGCTGTATGAATAGATTTCTATTTTGATCCTATTATTTGGGGATTTTGATATTTACATATTACTATAATAATTATTTTCAGGATACAAACTACTTTCAAATCGCTTGAGACTTCGTTAGAGTAGTCAGTGGGTCTCCCTATACTTATGTATTAGGAATCTAATTACTTTTCAATTATTCTTATTTTCCAAAAATATATTTATATCTGTAAGTACTTTTAAATTATTTTAAAAACTACTTATACATAAATCCTAATTTTGGGAGACCCGCTATCTCATGAAATTTTAAAAATGGGTTCTATGAATGAACAGTAATCATGGGGAAGTGGGTTAGTGAATGGTTGAGTCTCAATCATTCACTAATCCTTTCTTTAGGTGTCTTTCCTTTTTATCTTTCGTACATTGCATGTGTAGGTCGCACCACGAGCACTTAGCTTAGGCTCTCCTAGATCTAAGGACGTGGTGTGTTTATTTTATTATTGTACTCCCATACATTTATTACCTTGACGGTTAGACAAAACGCCACTTCAAACCCATATAACGTAGTGACATCTTAAGGATAAAAATTAAGGACATGTCTAGAGAATTTAGAAGTTTCTAGGAGCTAGGGTAGATCCTG
Source organism: Dendrobium huoshanense (assembly GCA_016618105.1). Lineage (NCBI taxonomy): Eukaryota > Viridiplantae > Streptophyta > Magnoliopsida > Asparagales > Orchidaceae > Dendrobium > Dendrobium huoshanense. The sequence goes on from CM028359.1 coordinate 43,203,630, forward strand.
GATTGACACGAAAGCATCAACACTTAAACTTAGTGACATCATAAACCCCCCAGAATTTTCTATGAATTTTTAGGAGTCTTTAGACCCCTTAGTTAACCAACCCTAATTAACCGGCTAAATAGGGTCTGGTAGACTTCTGAAAATTACAATAAATACACCTTAGGTCAGAAAATTACCCATAATGCCTTAAATTGACCAGAATCTGATCCTTGACCTTAGATAAATAGGGCTCCCTAGTTTGACTTCAGGTTGATCCCTAATTTGACCATAGGTTGAATTTACCGTTTTGCTCCTAATAATTCATTAAAAATTATTAAAAATCCCAAATTTTCCCCAAACACTTGGGATCACTTTATCAATTATCCCTGATCTTTGGGAGGGATTCCAATCAGTTTGGAGCTCATTTGGATTAAAACAGTAAAAAGGGCCCTTTATTAGGAAATTTAGAAAATTCCCTTAATTACCCCGATCTTTAGAAATCCATAACTAATTGTAGAAAATTCCAAATTAGGTAAACTCACTTGCATTAGACTCCAATTAGGGCCTAGTATTTACTAAAAATCTTAGGTTTCTAGAAAATGGCCTAGATTAGAATGTCAACTTTTTTTTGTCAACCGTAGTTCATTTATGACCCGAAACTTAGAAAATCCATAACTTTGCCTAGAGAACTCCGATTTCAGTCTACTACCTGTCTAACTTCTCGTATTAAGGTCTAGTAATTTCCTAAGATGATAGGAGACCCAGACTTAGACTATTTCCCATAGTGACTTTTTGGACCCTTAGTCTAGTTCCTAAGAGGACCCATAACTTTCTAAAATCGGCTAATATCACTTAAACTTTAAATATCATTATCCTAAACTCTTAAAACTTATCAACAAATTGAAACAATTAAAACACACTCTAATTCACTAATTTTTGAATTTCAACAAAAATTTTCTTTTCTGGCCTACAACAGACCTGAACTTTAGACAAGTTTAACTAATTACCCCACTTAGGATCTATCCAAACCACACTAGCCTTACACACACATAGAATGGTTTGCTAGGGCACCACTTCTAGATCTAGGTTAGGCCGCTGGGTTTTATTTTCTGCTGTGTGCCGGAGCTTTTCGTAGTTTTCACTACATGCTGTTTGAAAATTGAATTGTTGTATTTGCTTACTTTTCCTGCACTCTGTGATGTGATGGGCGCTAGATTTACCCCTAGGTTAGGAACGTCATATATATATATATATATATATATATATATATATATATATATATATATATATATATATATATATATATATATATATATATATATATATATATATATATATATATATTGTTCTTCCATGCAGGTGGCCATGCTCAAGCTAATAAAAGGGGGGCACCGTTATGATTTCTAATGTTGTCTTATGCAGGTGCTTGCTCAGCCCCCCTGATATAATGAGGGCTAAAATCATTAAATAATTATAATTGCTACAGATGGAGCTGCTTAGCCCTCAGAGCATGGCTTGGCACAGGGTCAATGGTGTTAGCATTTTCATTTTCATATAAACTGCTTGGGATGATTTTTATTAGGATAACCTTGCAGGAATTCTTAGATTTATTGTTTTTAATTCATGTAAAATTTGTAATAATTGTTAAGAGTTGTGAAAACAACTTTTGAGTTGGGATATTCTTATCCAGCTCGGATTCTAAAAGAAGAAGGCATCCCTAAGGGGAGAGTCTTCTTCCATTTGGAAGATCGAGCTGGATGGCTTTAGATATCCAAAGAGAAGAGGCAATACCCCCATACTGGGGGAACTGTCTCTTCATTTGGATATTCAAGCCACGACGGATCCAAGGAGTCCAAGGAGGAGAGATCCAAGGAGTCCAATGAGGAGAGATCCAAGAAGTCCAGGGAGAAGATATCCAAAAGACTAAAGATTTGAAGACCCAATATCCCACTCAAAGTTGTTGGCGTCTGTCATAGGCTTAGAAATTCGGGTTGTTGGCAGTGGTGCCCGGCCACTTTATTTCCTGTATACCCTGGGTTATAATAAGGGCAGTTTGCCTATGGACATTTAGTTGATTATTTTTGTGGATTTATATTGATGTGCTTACCTGATTGCGCTTAGAAATATCTGCTTTTTTCTAAGTTTCTTTCTTGCATGCCGATTTTGTTTTCGCCTGGATCGTATTAGGCTCATTAAGGACTATAAAATTTTTCTACTCGTAATTAATATCTAAAAATTTAAGTTTTAAATCACATAGAAACCTAACGAACCTAGGGAATCGTCGGAATCATCCGGGGTAGCATGCATATTACTGCATTTCTTCTTTCCTTACTATAAGACATCTCCCTGCCTGCGGGTAGAGTCTGGATAATCTGGCCTATGTGGATGAAGTGTCGGACCTAGGGAGACCCAGTCTTTTCTAAAAATTATTTTATACTAAGCCTGTTTTTAAAATCCAAAGCATTCATGAGCTAACATTTCAACTAGCATGCATTGCATTAGAAATCAATTTAATTAAAATTTAATTGCATTAGTTAGGGGCATTCACCCAACATAAGTCCAGGACCACTTAGAAAATTCTCTAGATGTCGGTCCTATTTCCAATAAACTGTACCTCCCACCCATCTTTCATAATTGACTTGATAGCATGGTTTTGAAGCGATTAGGTGCTTAGCTGGCTCCCCCAATCCAGGCCGGGATAAGTCCAAATCTTTGCATCGCATTAGCTAGGACACTGGTCTAAGTGTGTGTCGAACACTAACGTCCAAACTAGATTTAAGATTCGAGGCTACTACATTTGGTCTCGTAGTATGCCTTAAATAGTAGGTAGGTCCCTTCTTTTCAGGGACCCTAAATCCTATTTATCCGCGTCACAGGATGACGCCACCTCCATCCTTCTCTCACGCATGTGATTGGATGTCTTGACTTTTATTTTCCCCGGTTTCTCTTTAGTACCCTAGAGCCTCCGAATGTTGGTTTGAGACACGCATGTCGATTCAGCCCTTCGAACCTTTCTTCCATTTGAGTAGGATTTCCTAGTCTATACCATTGTGCTGATCCCACTTTAGGAGAGGATAATGTATGATCCTTAATCGAGAGTTTTCTCAGGCTCCAGCCTGGGATGTAATTAACCACGGGGGCTTACGCCCGTGGGAAACTCGGTCCCACATCTACGAAACCCCATTTGAGCTCCTTCATCGGGTGGGGGAAACCCGTGATTAGGTCGTGTATATTGCTACCCATTTGGGTATGTTGGAGATAGCATCTATCCTCAATGGTTAGTCGTATGCACGATCAAATCTGTCCCTTCCAATCGACCCATTCGCACGGTGTTCTTTCGGAGGTCCACAGTAAAGTCTTCTCCGCCTTGCAGTGGGTGCAAAAGGAGAGACACTATTGGTATTGTTGCGGATCTATGGTTTATGATTTTCATGATAGCAAACAATTCTTGTTTCTCTACGACTACTTTCTACTAACATTTCAGGTTCACACGATCGGACTAGAATTTGGAATCAGCTCAAGATTGGGTAGACTAGGTCTAAGTCAGTTTGTACACTTTTTCCTTTCTTGAGTCTATTGTATTTGGAGTGGCTCCTGATTATTTGTAACTTGGTAGATTCACTATTGTTCCCTAAAATAGTTATAGTTTTGGTAATATCATCCGGGATGATATTTATATCATCCTGGACGATTTGTCCAAAAGTAGAAACCCTAATTAGGGCATCTTCATTAAAGCAATCGTCATTATGAAAATAATGTCGTCCTGGACGATTTTGTATTTGCTAGGATAATAGGCTCAATTCAGAAAGAATCTGCTGCCATATCTATTTAGAAATAACCTATTTTTGGATATCGTCCAGGTGGATCGTCCAGGACTATAAAATATCGTCCAGGACGATCCATGTTAATTTTTCCAAAATTTCTCTGAAATTTAAGGAAAGCAATTATGACTTGATTTCATGATCAAATCATCCTAGACAATCGCCAGATCATCCAGGCCGATATACTGGATAATTGGTCATCGGATAGTTGTTTTTCAGGATGATGTCGAGGATGATATTCCATAATTTGTACTGATCCTCTATGATGATATATTATTATCCAGGATGATATGAATATTTTTCTTATGATAGTCTCAAATCATCACAGCTGATTGGGCTTAAATTGTACTGATCGTACAGGATGATATGCATATCATCCTGGACAATAATGTTAGCAACATGCATAAATGAGCTTATTTTTAGAGCTTCTATTTAAGCTTTATCATGGCACTTTTGTAAGTGTATTTCGCAACCATTATTGTAGCTTCGTTCTTGTGGGGGAGACTTGAAGAGAAAGCTTAAAAGGGAGTGAGGAACGGGTGAAGTCAGAGAGAGAGAAGATCCTGTGAGGGGGGACTGAAGGGAGTGTGGAGGGGATTCCACACGGTTGCTCCGGTAGGCTTGCATCTTAATATTGTCGGATTCAAGGCTTGTCTCGAGGGAAGTTCACCAAAGAAGAAGATCTCTTTAGTGTCAAAGGACCCGATGACACCGCGACACTGGGGAAGGTGGAAGTGATTTTGTAAGGGCTTCTCCGCCTAGCTGTGGGGACTAAAGGTGAGACACTTAGTTTAGTGTAATACTTGGAGGGTACTTCCAAGGAGTGGACGTAGGTCAAGGTTTGACAGAACCACTACAAATCAAATGTGTTCTTTCTTTATTACTTCCGCATTTAATTTCTGTATCGTTGATTTCTTTGTGATGTTTTGGTTTGTAGTTTTAATTTAAAAGATCTTTAAAAACCAATTCACCTCTCTCTTAATTAACCTTGGGCCAATTCATAGGGCCTAACATCCCTAACGGACTTTTAAGTGGTATCAGAGCACTTTCAAGTGTCAACTGAGCACTTTCAAGTGGTATCAGAGTCGAATTCATAAAATCTAGTTTTTAAAAGCTTTTGAATTTTGATCCATGGCTAATTTTTTAAATCATACTATTGCGGAAGGTTATTCAATCACAAGACCACCTTTGTTTGAAAATATTGCTTTTGATTTTTGGAAAATTCACATGATTACTTTATTGTAATCGATTGATTTTCGAATGTGGCATATGATTTTAACTGGTTATTCATCACCGTCACGTATTATTAATGGAGTTAAAATTGATATTCCTTTTAATCAATAGAACAGGGAAGAACAACTCAATGCTCAATTGAATGCAAAATCATTAAATTGTTTTTTCTGTGCTTTAAATTTTGAAGATTTATGTTAGTATCCACGTGCACTATTGGTACGGAAGTATGGGATAAAGTACACACCATATACGAAGGCACTAGTAAAATCAAGTAATCCAAGTTGAATATGTTAATGCATGATTTTGAACTATTTTCCAAGAAACCTTATGAGATGATCTTAGACATGTATACCAGGTTCATTCAAATTATAACATCATTGTATGCCTTAGGAAAAGAATTTTCAAATTTTGAAAAAGTTAACAAAATTCTTCATTGTCTACTAGATAAGTTCAATGCTAAAGTAGTTACTATTTGTGAATCAAAAAATTTGAATGATTATTCTATTGATAATTTAATTGGCTCATTCATTGCCTACGAGAAAAGTTTGGGTCAAATACTTTTGGATGCAGGTGAAATGATTTTTCTAAAACCTGAAGATACAGAAAGAAATAGCTTAGTTGGTGACGAATGCAATGACTTGTCAAGCAAATCACAAAGCTCACCAAAATATAAGCAAAAATGGAAAAAAGGTAAAAATAGAAAGTATGTTAATATTCCTTCTGATGTTATTTGCTTTTGATGTAGGAAGCTTGGACATATGAAAAATCAGTGCCCTAATTTAAAAATTCTTCCTACGAAAGAAAAGGGCAAGGCGAAAAAAAAATTAAACTGGGGAAATAATGAGGCAAAAAATCTCATGGGCAGATCTGGTTTCTGAAACATCGGACAAAGAGAGAAATAATGGTTAAAAGCCTTTCGTGTTTTTATGTTATTTTTTTGTTTTTATGTTTTTCATTTTTATTTAGTGTTTTTGTTTTGTTTATTCTTTGAAATTTTTGTTTTCGTGAAAGTTTTTCTCTGATTAACACACACATTCACTTTTTCTAAAAATGAAAAATATACTTCCTGATTTTTTTTGAAATCTTTGGTAAGTTGTGTTTGACTTCTCTAAAACATTCAAAGGAAGGAAACTCATGTTTTTGACTCTCAATCACTATTTTCTAAAAGAGGTTATTCTACTTTTGATTTAAAATCTTCATCATATTTTAAATTGAATTTTGAAACTAATTTTTTTCATCTCCCTACATTTTTTCTATCGCATGGAAATCTTTTGCAAGATTGTTGAATCCACCTTAAAATTTTCTTAATCAAGTTGTTCGTGTTGTCAATAATTTGGGTTTACTTTAATTTTGAAAATATAAGAAATAAAGCATATTTTTTTAAAATAATAAAAAAAATTAGTCAATGATGCCAAACTAAAAGATGCGCAATGATGCCAAATTAAAAAAAATACACAAAGTGCATTAAAAATCAAAAGATGCTCAAAGAGCTATTCAAGTGATAAAAGGCATAAAATGAGCCCACAAAAAAAATATGCTTATTTTTTCTTATACTACTGAAAGCCTAAGAAAATTCTTGATATGTTCGAAACTTGTGCTTGAAAATCTTGGTTCTTGATTCAGCAATTCGTCCATTGATCTTCTATTAGATATGTTTTATGAAAGGAGTTTTGAAAAATTAATGTTTCTTCTTCCCGTTTATTCCTTGATTTGGATATTGGATTAAAAAGTTTTTGAGCCTTTAAAAGAAATTGAGTTGGGATTATCAAAATCTAAATTTCTAACTTTTTCTGAGCTATGCGTTGTCAATACAATTCTACTAAGTTTTTTATTAAAACTAAGAGGTAACTTTCTCATTTTAAGAACATCTATTTTGTTCACTAGATCAGGGATTATTTCTGTCTTTTAATCATTTTGTTTTTGTTCCCCTTCTCTTTTTGATAATGTCAAAGTGGGAGAACGTACTGTTGTTGAATTTTTGTACTGTTGTCAAATTTGTATCTTTTTTTCTTTAAAAAAAATTATTAACAACAAAAATATTTTTATCTCCCCTAATTTTAAAGTGTTATTCTAGTGAGGGGGAGATTAGGAGAAAATGTTCCTTTTTAAAAATTCTAATTGAAGTGTTTGCCATCATCAAAAATGGGGAGATTGTTGCGGATCTATGGTTTATGATTTTGATGATAGCAAATAATTCTTGTTTCTCTATGACTGCTTTCTATTAATATTTCAAGTTTTCACGATCGGACTAGAATTTGGAATCAACTCAAGATTGGGTAGACTAGGTCTGAGTCAGTTTGTACACTTTTTCCTTTCTTGAGTCTATTATATTTGGTGTGGCTCCTAATGATTTATAACTTGGTAGATTCACTATCTTTCGCTAAAAGAGTTTTAGTTTTGGTAATATCATCCGGGACGGTATTTATATCGTCCTGGACGATCTGTCTAAAAGTAGAAACCCTAATTAGGGCATCCTCATTAAAGCAGCCGTCATTATGCAAATCATATCATCCTGGACGATTTTGTATCGGCCAGGATGATAGGCTCAATTCAGAAAGAATCTTCCGCCAGATCTATTTAGAAATAACCTATTTTTGGACATCGTCCAGGTGGATTGTCCAGGACTATAAAATATTATCCAGGACGATTCAAGTTTATTTTTCCAAAAATTTTCTGAAATTTAAGGAAAGCAATTATGACTTGATTTCATGATCAAATCGACCTGGACGATCGCCAGACCATCCTGGCCGATATGGTGGACGATTGGTCATCGGATAGCTATTTTTCAGGGCGATGTCGAGGATGATATTCCACAATTTGTATTGATCATCCAAGATGATATATTATCATCCGGGATGATATGAATAAATTTTTATGATAGTCTTAAATCATCCCGGCTGATTGGGCTTAAATTGTACTGATCGTAAAAGACGATATGCATATCGTCAAAAATTTGAAAAAGATGCGCAAAGCCCCACTTGTGATAATTATTTCTTTCCAGACTCTTTAATCTTCTCATTCAAATTGATCTTGTGTTTATTCATGTATATTGAATTTTGAAATATGCAATTTTTCTTTTCATCCTCTTTGTAATGATATCTCTATCTAAATGTCTAAATTGAATCATGTTGTTTGAAAAAAAAAATTATTATCTAAGTTATGTTTCTTCTTGAATTCTATGAATTATTATGATTTGTCTAATGTACTAATTTCATTTGCATAACTTTATTCCAATCACTTTTAAGAATGAATTATCAAATGATTTTCATATGTCTGCTTGCATTTCAAGTTCTTTTTTCTTCATGACTTTTTGCTGTTGTCAAATAGGATGAGAAATGATTGTTTGTTATTTGTTGTGATCGTGTCGTTTGGTTTTGTCTGTTTTATCTTATTTTGTGTTTTATTCATTGTTTTGTTCGTTGTTGGATGTTTTTGAAATTTTTTAAAAATAAAAATTTAAAAAAAAAATTGTGTTTAAAAATTTAAAAAAAAATCTTTTCAATGATCCCTTATTTTGACGTGCTCATTAATCCATGGGGAGTTTAGGAGATTCTTAGAATTTGAAATTTGACAAACAAAAATTATTTTGACATCATCAAAAAGGGGGAGATTATTAAGAAAGTTGCTATTTGCATATGTTACATTCTTGCAACTTGTATAGTTTTGATGATTTCAAATATTATTGTTTTATGTGCAATTATTTTCTAAGACTTTTTGGAAGAATTGTTTTTGCTCTTGTGTGTACTAACATTTCAGGAAAATTGAACTCCAAACTATGAATACTTCAAATCAAATTCAGCATATAATACTTTGCAAATTGGACCTCTAAATTATTCTTTGAATTGAGAGGGAGTGATTGTAATTGAGTGAATAAAAAAAACACACACACACACACACTTAAGGAGATCTTACAAAATTTGTATTGATCGTACGGGACGAACCTAGTTCATACGGGACGATCAGGTAAGTTTTCTCCCCGTAAGAGCAATGGAACGAACAAGAGTTGGAGGAAATTTTTCTAAGTCCTGATCATCTAGGACAAATTTATTTTCATCCCAGGACAATTTCTTCTTTGTAAAAATTTCGTCCAGACAAAATCCAAATTCATTTCAAGACAATTTCTTCTCTGTAAAAATTTCATCCAGACAAAATCCAAATCGTAACAGGACAATTTCTTCTCTGTAAAAACTTCATCCAGACGAAAACCAAATCATCCCAGGATGAATTCTTCTCTGTGAAAATTTCATCCAGACGAAATCCAAATCATCCCAGGATGATTTATTCTTTTTAAAAATTTTATCTAGACGAAAATAAATTCATCCCAGAACGATGTGAACTGACTTACCAAAATTGATTACGTTCATACAGTTAATTAGGAACCGACCTATGGTATAACGGATCGTACCAGACGAACCTAGTTCGTATGGGACGATGATAGTGTACTAACATAGTTCGTACCAATATACATAAGGATCATTTTAGACACTTTAAATAATATCGTCCAGGATGATCCACGATCGTATGGGACGATTCATTTCATGTTGACTTGAAAAATTTGCAGTTTTGTATGGTTTTTCTTCTCATCCCTATATATAGTCCAATTTAGTCTGCCACCCAATCTTTTTGCTGATTGATCTTCGTGCCTATTGGAAGAAGAGTCAAGGAGAGAGTGTGAGAGAGCATTCAAAGGAGGATTCCTACCACTGGAGCGTGAAGGCTTTGCTTGGTGTTCAAAGGTAAGAATCTCTACTTGTGATTTTGGATTACTTCACTATTTTCTTTCTTCCTTCTAGATTTCTTGTGAGGAGATCTGTCAAGAAGATTTAGTTCTCTGTCGACACTTGGAGAGTGTAAACAGACGGAGGGTTCTCTGCCCACACTAGGAGAGTGTGAATAGCTGAAGGGTTCTCTGTCCACACTAGGAGAGTGTGAAAGGATGAAGGGTTCTCTGCCCACACTAGGAGAGTGTGAAAGGATGAAGGGTTCTTTGCCAACACTGTGGATAGTGTAAAAGGAAGACGGCTCTCTACCGTACCGGGTAGTGGTGAAAAGAGTGTTTGTAAAGGCTTCTCCACCTTGCAGTGGGTGCAAAAGGAGAGACACTATTAGTATTAGTGCAATACTCGGAGGGTGCCTCCGGGGAGTAGATGTAGGTCTGATTTAGACCGAACCACTATAAATTTTGTGTCTTTTATTTTTACTGCATTTTATTTTCTGCATTTTGTTTTGTTACAAAAAATTGTGGTTGAAAAACTTTTTCTAAAAATCTTTTAAAGTTTAATTTCGGTTTAACATACTCAAGAGGGATAATTTTTTTTAATACCAATTTACCCCCCCCCCCCCCCCCCCCCTCTTGGATAGCCTTGGGACATAAGCTTAGGTTTAACAACCTAATTCATAGTGAACGAATCTCAACATCAATCATCCACAAAATCATCTCGATCGATCCTACGATCATCCCAGATGATGTGATCAAATCAATAAGCCTTTAATGCTTTCCAAATATACCAAATTAATTTAGGCATAATTAAGTTAGATAGTCCAAGACGATGTGGATATCGTCCTGACTGATTTCCTAAAATAAAGAATACCTAAACTGATCATGGTGGCTAATTATTTCTTAATTGAGCCTATCGTCTTGGCCAATTCAAAATCATCCAGGCCAATGTGCTTAATGATGACCGTCTTAATGAGGATGATGCCCTAATTAGGGTTTCTAATTTTGAACCGATCATCTAGGCCGATATAAATATCTTCCCGGACAATGTTACCAAAAATAGAAAACTCTAGGGAACAGTCAGAAATTCTTCCAAGGTGTATGTGTGCAAAGATACATAGCGTAAGGAGCCACACAAATTATAATAGACAAAAAAAAGGAAAAAATGTACAAACTGACTCAGACCTAGTCTGCCCAATCTTGAGCTGGTTTCAATTTGTAGTATGATCTTGTGGAACTAAAATGTTAGTAGATAATGTAGTCGTAGGAAATCATGAATGTTCCCTATCATGAAAAGTCTAATCCATAATCTCATATTCGTAACAACCACTATTTGTGACCCAAGACATAGGAGGAAGTCAAACCTAGCCCTAGGACATATTATTGCTTATGTATTAGAATCCAAAATATAACATCTAATATCCTGCTCCTCCAAATTTTCATCCTGCCTTCGACTCCAATAATTCCTTCAGTGTCCTTCACAGTACCCGTCTTCACCAGGGGGATGAGGAAGCTCAAGGGGCAGAAGAGGAGGAGGCTCCCCCACCTATTCCTACACCTGCTCTACTTTGCCAACACTCTCAGCTAGATGAGCTGGTCGAGCGGTTCAACTAGTAGGAGGCATGCTTTGAGACTTATGTTGTTACATTGGAGCAATAACATGCTGAGGACCTAGCTCATTTTGAGTAGTGATGTGCTTAGGACTAAGCCCATTTTTACACCTATGTTGCACACCAGCAGTAGCAGTACGATCAGGACATGGCTTGGTTTGGAGCACAATTCTCCTCACTGTCTAGCAACTTTTAGCAAACACCACCATCACATCCTCCAGATGATCAGAGGCCATCATTTTACTAGTTTTATTTTTATATTTTTTTTTCATTGTAGTTTATTTCAATTTTTTTTAGTTTCTGCTTTGTTTTTATTCTGTTTTCCTCTTCCTTTTTGAGATGGCAAAGGGGGAAGTAGTGTGTTGCACTTGTACTATTCTATTCTAAAATTTGAATCTGTTATGTTTTCTATGATTGCACTGCTTCTAGTTCACTGTCTTGAATTGCTTAGATTATTTTCAATTTGCCATCTTTAAAAAGGGGGAGATTATTACAAATCTGTTTTTATGAATTAGAATTTTGATGATAGTAAAAATTCCTATTTTTTTAATGACTACCTTGCCCACTAACATTTTAGGTCAACAAGATCAAGTGCAATTCAAGCCAGCTTAAGATTTAGTAGATTAGGTCTGAGTTAGTTTGTAATGTATTTTTTCCCTTTCTTGATTCAATTGTAATCTTTATGATGCCTGATGCAAAGTAACCCTGCACAAACACTTGGGTGAATTTTTTCTATCTAACTTAGAGCTTTCTAATTTTCCTAACATCATCCAAGATGATTCAAAAATCATCCTAGATGATCAGTTAAAAATAGAAACCCTAATTAGGGCATCCTTATTAAGGCGGTCATCATTAAGCATATCGTCCTAGACGATTCTTATATCGGCTGGAACGATATGCTCAAATAAAAAAGAATCAACTGCTAGATCTATTTAGATAGTTTTATTTTTTAATCACCGTCTAGGACATCAACCTGGATGATGGTGTTCAATTATTCTTAAATTTATTTAGTTATTAAGGAAAGTAATTAAGGCTAATTAATTCAATCATATCATCTTGGACGATCATAGGATCGAACAAAACTATCAGTTCAAAAACCCTGATTGCTTTAAGATGACCAAAAATATACATCGTCTGTTCAGAGCGATGTTCTGGACAATTTTGTGCGGATTTGAACAAATCTGCCAGGACAATTGTGGGATCATCCTTGAAGATTAAGTCATTTTGTTTTCATCTAGAATCCCATCCAGGGCGATGTTCTAGATGATATTCCCTAATTTGCACTAATCATACAGGATGATATATTATCATCCTAGATGATAGGAACATAAAATCTTCTAATCATCCCAAGTCGTTCAGGCTAATAGAGCTAAATTTGTAATGATCGTACAAGACGATAGTAAAATAAACCTAGACGGTAAAGTCAGTTCTTGAAAATCTATTTAAAAGACTTATGTTTTCTCAAGCAGAAGGGTCTTTTGTTGCTACCTTAACCCTGAGAGAGCTTAGAGGAGAGGATGAGAGAGAGAGAGAGAGAGGGAGGAACTTGTGAGGCGGAGCTTCTGAGGGGGATTCACAAATGTTGGTCCAAGAAAGTTTCCAAGATATCTTCTCCAATATTCATTCCTCATTCTTGGAGGCTCAAGGGAGGTCTTCTTCAACAACTAATTGAGGTTCTCTGCCTGCTTTAGGATGAAGCAAAAGGAGTTGTGTTCTTTTCCCACTTCAGGAGGAAGCAAAATGAGTCGGTTCTCTGTCGCATCGGGGTTGGTGGAAAGTAGTTTTTGTAAGGGCTTCTCCGCCTAGCTTTATAGGCAAAAGGAGAGACAATAAGTTAGTGCATTACTCGGATGGTGCCTCCGAGGAGTGAATGTAGGTCAAAGTTTGACCGAACTACTTTAATTCTTGTGTGTTCTTTCTTTATTTTTCCTTTATTAATTTACGCACATTATTTTTCTTGTGGTGGATTGTGTGTTTGTTTAAAGTTCAAGTTTTGATCAAAAAGTTTTAAAATACCAATTCACACCCCCACCCCTCTTGGTTAGCCTCGGGACTAGTTCATAATGACTTAACATCCCTAGCAAACTTTCAGTCTGTAGCATCATTTGCATGTTACTAGGTCATCTTATTTTTTGGCTTAGTGGGGACTATCAGTATGTTAAAGTTTTTTTTTCTTTATTTTATATCTCTTTTGAGAATTAGGGAGTTGAGGATCCTGTTGCGTATCTGATTTTCAGAAATAGAATTTTCGTGATTGCAAACACTTCTGTTTTATTATGACTGGCTTGACAACTAACATTTCAGGTCCACAGGATCAAAATTGAAATTTGAACCATCTCAAGATTGCGTAGAATAGGTCTGAGTTAGTTTGTAATATATATTTTCCAATTCTTGAGTCAATTATAATCTTTGTGGTGCCTGATGCTAAGTAAACCTATATACACACACTTGGGTGAATTTTTTCTATCTAACTTAGAGTTTTTTTATTTTGCTAACATCATCCAGGACGATCAAAAAATCGCCCTAGACAATAAATCAAAAACAAAAATCCTAATTAGGGCTTCCTGGTTAAGGCATCCATCATTAAGCATATCATCCAGGATTATATTTGTATCGGCCAGGATGATATGCTCAAATTAGAAAGAATTAGCCGACATATCTATTTAGAAAATTTTATTTTTTAATTATCATCAAGGACATCATTCTGGACGATAGGATTAAATTATGCCTAAATTGATATGGTGATTATGGAAACTAATTAAGGTTGATTGATTGGATCATATCTTCTTGGACGATCGTAGGATCAGTCGGGATAATTACTTCAAAAAACTTGGATGCTCCTAAATGACCAAAAATTATACATCGTTTGTTCAGAGCGTTGTTCTGGATGATTTTGCATAGATTTGAACTAATCGGCCAAGATGATTGGGAGATCGACATGGACGATCAAGTCATTTTATTCTCGTCCAGACTCCCATCTTGGGCGGTGTTCAGGATTATATTCCTTGATTTGTACTAATCATACAGGATGATATATTATAATCCTGGATGATAGGAATAAAAATTCTTCTAATCATCGCAAGTCGTACGGGCTGATTGAGCTAAAATTATATTGATCGTACAGGACGATAGCAATATCATCCTGGATGATAAATTTTGTTTTTGAATATCTATTTAAAGGAGTCATATTTTTTTAAAGCACAAGCATTCTTTACTACTGTCTTGACTTGAGAGAGCCTAGAGGAGAGGGAGAGAGATGGAGAGAGAGGGAGGAACTTGTGAGGGGGAGCTTGTGAGAGGTTTCACAAGGGTTGATCCAAGAAAAGTTCCAAGGCATCTTCTCCAATCATCATTCCTTATTCTTGGAGGCTCAAGGGAGGTCTTCTAGCAAATGATCGAGGTTCTCTACATCAAGAGGAAGCAAAAGGAGTTGGGTTCTCTGCCCACTTTAGGAGGAAGAAAAAGGAGTCAGTTCTCTGCCGCACTGGGGTTGGTGGAAAGGAGTTTTTGTAAGGGCTTTTCTGCCTAGCTGTGGGGGCTAAAGGAGAGACACTAAGTTAGTGCAATACTCGGAGGTGCCTCCGAGGAGTGGACGTAGGTCAAGGTTTGATCGAACCACTATAAATTCGGTGTGTTCTTTCTTTATTTTTGCTTACACATTTAATTTTCGCACTTGTTATTTTTTGTGGTGGATTGTGTTTTGGTTTTAAGATCATGATTTGATCGAAAATATTTTTAAAATATCAATTAACCCCCCCCCCCCCTCTTGGTTTGCCTTTGGACTAGTTCATAAGGGCTTAACATCGCTAACAAACGTTTTAGTGGTATCAAAGCAGGATTCATAAAAATAAGTTTTTGAAAGCTTTTGAATTTTGATCCATGGATAATTTTGAAAATCGTAATACTACAGAAGGGTATTCTATTACCTGACCACCTTTGTTTGATAATATTCCATTTGGTTTTTGGAAAACATGCATGTCAATATTTTTATAATCTAACGATTATTGCATGTGGATGCTTATTAAAGGAGGCTATTCTCCTCCATTTCGTGAACTTAATGGCATTAAAATTGAAACTCCTTTTACTGAATGGACTTTTGATGAGGGAGATTTAAGACAACTTAATGCAAAATATTTGAACTATTTTTCTCTGCTTTAAAATCTAAAGATTATATACGTGTTTCAATTTGTGCAACTGGTAAAGAAATTTGGGATAGTTTATGTGTAACTTATGAAGGAACCAATGAAGTTAAACAATCTCGATTGAATATTTTTTTGCATGATTTACAAACTTTTTTGTATGAAATCTACTGAATCAATTTCTGACATGTATATAAGGTTTACTCAAATTGTTACTTCTTTGCATGCATTAGAAAGAGAACTCACAAATTATAAAAAAGTGAATAAAATTCTAAGATGCTTGCCTTCTTCTTTTGATGCTAAGATCACTGTAATTACTTAATCTAAAGATTAAACACTTATTTTATTAATAACTTACTTGGTTCACTCATTGCTTACGAGCTAGGGGTGAACTAAGAAAATCTTGATTCAGGTGAGAAGAAGAAGGAGAAAATGGTTGCGCTTAAGGCCAACGACTCGGATAATAACTCTTTCAGATCTAAGAATGATGATGTTTCCTTCATCTCTAGGCAATTCAAAAGCTTTTTAAGGAAGAAACAAAAAGATCATGAGAAGTGAAAAAGCGGTAAGGGTAGCAAAAATTTTAAGAATTTTAATGATATAATATGTTTTAAATGCAGGAAGCTTGGACATGTTAAAGTTGATTATCCTACTCCTAAGTAGCACCCAAGCAAGGAGAAGGGTGAGGAGAAACCCAAATATAAGAAGCAATCCCAAAAAGCTTTCTGGGAAGATTCTGCATCTGACTCCTCTGAGACTGAAGCAGGGGAGGAAACCACAAAAGTATGTTTAATGGTTGATAATCACCACGAACAATTTGATCAAGAAGAGGTAAGTGAACCAACCTATGATCAATTAGTTGAAATTTGTGAGCACATGCATGCATCATATAGGAAACTCAAAAAATCTCATGCTAATCTAATATTGGAAGTTTTAAATTTGCAAAAAAGAACATGAAATCATTTTAAAAGATTATTCCCAAATTGATAGCAATCACATATCTTTACTTGATGAATTTGATGCATTAAACAAAAATCAAACTAAATTATACGATGCTCATGATTCCTTAAAATTATCTCATGCTAATTTTTAAAAAATTCAAAAGATTAAAAAATCTAAAAATATTTGAAAACAACAAACCACCAGTGCATGCATTTCATAACTTTAAAAGGAAGCACCACAACCCGAATAGATTAAGAAATCTTTTTCCTGGTGTCAGAAGTTTTTGTTGCGCCATGCTAGAACACATCTCATACACTTGCACCATTCACCGTAGTACACATTGGGTAAGGAGACCCAAATTGCATGATTCATAGTATAGCTATATGCATTGCATTCTATTTTTCATAAGAAGGGACTCAAACTTATTTGGGTTCCTAAGTCTGACATTTGATGATTTTGTAGGCTTGCTCTCACAAAAGGCCCCGTGAGAGCATGTAATACCTAGAGAGCGGAGGCTCGCATCTCATAATTGTTTAAACTTGTTGCTTAATAAATTCTGGATTGCTTGTTTACTACTCTGTTGATTATTGTTGCTTTCTTTTTTTATGTTTGTTAATTTTCTAGTGGTTTCATCTCTAATGTTTTGTTTTCCTTTTAAATGATATTTTGTCTTGGTTTTTAATTTTTGGAATTTTTATAATCAATGTCTAAACATCCCTAAATCAATTAAAGGGAGAATTACAGTTGATTGTTTCCCTCCCTCAAACCTCTTTTAGTGGTGTAATTTTTTTTTCTAAACAAAAGTCTATCTCAAATAAACAACTGAACTATGCACTTATGATATTTTCTATCTTGTTACAGTAATCTACCTTATATATATAATATTCAAAAGTCTTTATATTACTTTCAAGTTCTTTGAAATCTTGTTGTTGCATTTATCATATGAATTTGATTCTATTTTGTGGTTTATTCTTCACTTTATTAGAGAGTGAGTTTTTCTTCTCTAATACCTAGAAGATATACTCACAACTTATAATATTTGAGAGTTTTGAAAAGAGATCTAGCTTAGAAAAATAACCAAAAAAAGTGGCCAATGATGCCAAAACAAAAGATGCGCAATGATCGCCAAAAATTGAAAGAAAAAAAATACACAAAGAGTATCAAAACTCAAAACATGTGCAAAGTGCGCCAATCAAATTGAAAAGAGGCATAAAATGAGCCCATAAAAAGAAAAGCTTCCCTCTCTAACAAAAATTCTTAAATCTTATAAGAATTCATGTGTCACTTGACATTTTTAAAGGCTTGTTTTCAAATTTCATAATTGTGATAAATCACTTTGGTATATTATTCTATAAGATATTTTTCTGGAACCAATTTTTGAATGGTCCTTTTTTTTATCCAATTGGTTTGTTCTGAGTTTGATCTCTTATTTTCAAAAGACAATTTTGCCCAAAGAGAAGTTCGAGCTAGGGTTAGCAGGATCAGATATTCTACCTTTCTTTTTTTTTTCATTGATATTATCACATTGGTCTAACAAGTCCCTAAATTCAATCACCTTGAAATTTTATTATATTCAAACCTTATTTTTAAACAAAAAAAATCCTTTATTTGTTTTTATCATTTTCACTTGATTTCTGCTTTGTGTCTGTTTTTCTCCTCCTTTTTGAGATGTCAAAAGGGGGAGTACTCTGTAGTCTGTTGTAGTTCTTGCTTTGTACTATGATTCTATTACTTAGTTGATGTATCTTTTCTTCATTGCTTAGATTTTCTTGTGTGTGTGTCATCATCAAAAAGGGGAAGATTATTGCATATCTGACTTACAAAAATAGAATTTTGATCATAGCAAAAACTTCTATTTTACTATGACTGGCTTCACAACTAATATTTTAGGTCCATAGGATCAAGACTAAAATTTGAACCAGCTCAAGATTGGGTAGATTAGGTTTGAGTCAGTTTGTAATGTATTTTTTCCCTTTCTTGAGTCAATTATAATCTTTGTGGTGCCTGATGCTAAGTAACCCTGTACACACACACTTGGGTGAATTTTCTTTATCTGACTTAGAGTTATTTTATTTTTCTAACATCATCCGGGATAATCCGAAAATCATCCTGGACGATCAGTCAAAAATAGAAATCTTAATTAGGGCATCCTGGTTAAGGCAGTCGTCATTAAGTATATCATCCTAGATGATGTTTGTATCGGCCGAGATGACATGCTCAAATAAAAAAGAATTAGCCACCATATCTATTTAGGAAGTTTTAGTTTTTAATTATCATCCAGGACATTGGCCTGGACGATAGGGTTCAATTATGCCTAAATTATTCAGATTATTAAGGAAAGTAATTAAGGTTGATTGATTCGATCATATCTTCCTTGACCATTGTAGAATCGGCCAAGATGATCAGTTCAAAAAACATTGATGCTCCCAGATGACCAAAAATCATACATCGTCTGTTCAGAGCGATGTTATGGATAATTTTGCACAGATTTGAACTAATCAGCTAAGATGATTGCAATATTGGCCTTGACAATCAACTCATTTTGTTCTCGTCCAGACTCCCATCCATGGCAATGTTCAAGATGACATTTCCTGATTCGTACTAGTCATACAGGACGATATATTATTGTCTTAGATGATAGGAATAAAAAATTTTCTAATCATCCCAAGTCGTCTTGGCTGATTAAGCTAAAATTATACTGCTCGTATAGGACAATATAACTATCGCCTTGGATGATAAAGTAAATTATTGAAAATCTATTTAAATGATTTATTTTTTCTTAAAGTACAAGCATCCTTTACTGCTGTCTTGACCTGAGAGAGCCTAAAGGAGAGGGAAAGAGAGGGAGAGAGAGGGAGGAACTTGTGAGGGGGACCTTGTAAAGGGTTTCACAAGGGTTGCTCAAGCAAGGTTCCAATACATCTTCTCCGATCATCATTCCTCATTCTTGGAGACTCAAGGGAGGTCTTCTTCAGTAATTGATCGAGGTTCTCTGCCTGCTTCAGGATAAAGAAAAAGAAGTTGGGTTCTCTACCATCTTAATGAGGATTAAAAAGAAGTCGGTTCTCTACCGCATCGGGGTTGATGGAAAGGAGTTTTGTAAGAGATTCTCCACATAGCTATGGGGGCTAAAGGAGAGACGGTGACTCCGAGGAGTGGACATAAGTCAAGGTTTAACCAAACCATTATAAATTCGGTGTGTTCTTTCTTTGTTTTTGCTTATGCATTTAATTTTTGCACTCATTATTTTTTGTGGTGGATTATGTTTTGGTTTAAGTTTGTGATTTGATCAAAAATATTTTCAAAATACTAATTCACCCCCCCCCCCCTCTTTGTTAGCCTTGGGACTAGTTCATAAGGGCTTAACATCCCTAACGAACTTTTAGATCCCCCTTATGGACCTTATAATTATTTTTTTATTTAAAGCTTAGGCCCCTCTGTGGGTTTTAACCAAAAAAAAAAGAGGGATTAAATTAATCATACTGGATGATCTCTATCATCCTAGATAATTAGTTCATATTATGAAAAATATTTGTCAATTATAATTTTGGCAATATTTTAATTTTCAAATTTTGTGTTAATCGTACAGGATAATATAGATCATCTTAGACAATTTAGGATAATCATGCCTAAACTAATCATGTGATTAGGAGAATAATTATAGAAAAACATAATTTGATATAATTATACAGGATAATTGGTGATGATCATACTAGATGATAAAGAATAGGTATGGGATGATAAGGGATTGCCACCCATCATACCAAATGAATACCATAATTTCTCAACTAATTATCCAAGATGATAGACACATATCGTACTAGACGATAGAAAAATTCATTGGATGATAAGGAAAAGCCAGGCATCATACTAGACAGTTTAAAAGTTTTCATCATAAAGGATGATCTGCCTATTTTTGTTGAACTAATTATGCAGTGCAATGTAATTCATGCTGGTTGAAAGGGTTATTTTATACTAATCGTACAGGAAAATCTATCGATCATATTGTAGGATCAATAGCCCAGAATTGAAAATTAGGGCTTCTTTTGGAGGTTCTCTATTTAAGCTCTCTAATTATCACTTGAGATAATCTTTTGCTATGAGGTGATCTTTGAAAGAGCTTAGGTGATCTTTGAAAGAGCTTAGAGATGGAAGAGAGAGAGCTTGGTAGAGAGAGATTCTTGTGAGGGGTAGTTATAAGGGATTCATAAAGGTTTCTCTATACATGGTGTTCATCTTCTTCTTTAAGTTGCTTCTCTGGTTCCTTGGTGTCTTTGGGGGAGATCTTCATCATCATCAGATCCAGGTTCTTTGCTTATCCTAGGAGGGAGTAAGGGATTCCATATTCTCTACCTCTACCAGATGGGTGAAAAATCATTTCCAAGTTCTCTGCATACTCAATGAGGGAAAAAGGATTCAAGATTCTTTACTACACCAGGTCAATGGAAAGATTTTATAAGTGCTTCTTCGCCTTAATATGGGAGCAAAAGGAGAGTCACTTTTATTTAATGCAATACTTGTAGAGGGAGTCTCCAAGGAGAGGACATTGGTCAGGATGACCAAACCACTATAAATTTTTATGTGTTCTTACTATTTACTTTCTAGTATTTAAATTTTCATATTATTCTATGGTCAAAATCTCTAATTTTTGTTATTATAAAATTAGTTTTGGTTCTGTATAAATAATTTTTTTTTAAATATTCAAAAATAATTCTAAAAGATTTTTTTGTAAATAAATTTTTAAATAACCAATTAACCCCCCCCCCCCCCCCCCCCCCCACCCCTCCCCTCTTGGTTAACCTTGGGACTAGTTTTTTAGGGTTTAACACCCTCACAAACTTTCATGATGTATCAGAGTGGGGTTCATAAAATTAAATTTAAAAAAAACTTTTGAATTAAGATTCATGGCTAACTTTGGAAATAGAAACATCGCAAAAGGATATTCAATTATTAGACCACCTCTTTTCATAATATTATTTTTGATTTTCAAAAAACTCACATGTCCACCTTTTATAATCAAATGATTATCATATATGAATGCTAGTTCATGATGGTTATTCTACACCCTTTAGATTAGTAAATGGTGTTAAAACTTAAATCCCTTTTTTTGAAAGGACTACTAATGATAAAGATTTAGCATAACTGAATGCAAAATATCTGGACTTTTTTTTTTCCTTCATAATTTGAAGATGATATGTGTGTTTCTACTTGTATAATTATTAAAGAGATTTGGGACAAACTGTGCATTACTTATGAAGGAACAAGGAAGTTGAACAATCTAGGCTAAATATTCTTCTTCATTATTATGAAATTTTTACATAAAAAACCTAGTGAATTTATTTCTAAAATGTATATTATGTTTATAAAGATTGTTACATCCCTGCATGCCTTAGGAAGAGAACTCACAATTATGAAAAAGCTAATAAGATTTTAAGATGTTTACCTTCTTTGTTTGATGCAAATTTAATGCATTACTAATTCTAAGGATATAAATGTTTATTCAATTGATAACATACTTAGATCACTTATTGCTTATAAGTAAAGAGTAAACCAAATGCAGCTTGATACAAGTGAGAAGAAAAAGGAGTGGACATAATTTCTCTACTGTTATTTGTTTTGAATATAGGAAGCCAGGGCATCTAAAATCTAATTTCTCAACTCTTAAAGCACACCTAAGCAAGAAGAAGGGTGAAGAAATACCTAAGTTCAAGAAGGGAAAGTAAAGAACCCAAAAGGCTTTTTTGGCAGACTCAGTATCAAACTCCTCTAAAACTAAAGCAGGAGAGGAGGTAACAAACATGTGCTTAATGACTGATGATCATCTTGATCACTCTAATCAAGAACAGGTATGTGAGCTTACCTATGGAAAATTACTTAAAGTTTCTAAAAAATCATTATTCATATAGGAAGCAAAAGAAATTACATGCTAGCCTCAAAATTTATTTTTTAAACCTATAAAAATAGCATGAAATCCTAAGGAAAAATAATTCCACTTTAGATATCAATTACATTACTTTGTTATATGAATTTGACTCTTCGAATAAAAAGCATATTTATTTAACTAAGAGCATGATTCCTTGAAAATATTATATGTTGAACTAAAAATGCATATTAGAACTTAGATATTCTTGCATCTGATTTAGATAGTGGGGAGCATGCATTGAAAATATAAAATTTAATTCTTAAAAATTCAAATATGTTTTTATAAGCTAAATTAACTGCTTTAAAGGAAAATAAAAAAACCACTTATCTTGGAAGAGTTTTATAATCCATCACATCAGCATGTATCATTCAAATATAGGAAGAGGCATCATAACCCAAAACTATTAGAAAATCTTTTTACTAGTACTAAATGATTTTCTTGTGACATGCTAGGACATACCACTCACACTTCCACCATTCACCATAGTACACATTTGGTCTCAAGACCAAAAGTTTATAATTTTTTTTTTTAATAATATGCAAAATTGCATTGTTAAAGATATCAAACGAAGTACAAGCTAAAGAAAAATTTAACCCAACCCCAATCCATCACATTCTTCCTTTAAAATAATAAAGAATGAATGTGGGATTTCCACATTATTTAGCTCTTCCAAAAAAATACTCTTATTGCAACCCAAATTAGCATAGAAATCGGCTAATTTGTTACAACACCTACTAGAATGAGAAAAAAGAACCTGGTTAAAGTCTTGAATAAAACCAAAAGTTTATAATTCACAGCATAGCATATATGTATTACATTCTTCTTTTAATAAGATAGGACTCAAACCTATTTGGGTTCCCAAATTTAATATCAGATGATTTTGTAGGTGTTCTCTCACAAAATGCCTCATGAGAGCATGTGTTACCTAGACAGTAGATGCTCAAGGAACATGACTGGAGATGTAAATTAGTTCATTTCATTGGAGGCTAGAACATGAGGCAAGGTAACACTTGGAGATAACACCACCAAGAGATTGGTGGGATCAGGCATAATTAGCAACTCTAAAAATTTCATCATTGAAAATATTTTAGTTGTAGAAGGCATAAAATATAACCTACTCAGCATTATTCAGCTCTATGATAAAGGCTTCAGCATAAATTTTTTTTCTACTAGCTGCATAATAAGCTTAAATAATAACATTATTTTGTTGTAAAAAAGGATCAATAATATCTATATACTTGATTTAAATTGCATTAAATATTACACTACTCTTTTCTTAAGAATAATTGCTAATGAATTGTGGTTATGGAATAGAAGATTCTATCATGCAAGCATGAAAAGCCATAGAAAGATCACCCAAAAAGACTTAATGAGAGGAACACCCAAACTATAGCTCACTAAGGATCACCTATGTGATGCCTATCAGTTAGGAAAGCAATTCAAAACCTATTTCCCTTCAATCAAAGACATTACCACTAGCAAACCATTAATAATCCTTTACATGGATCTATTTGAACCAGCTAGCAATGAAAGCCTAGGAGGGACAGTCTTTGGGTATGTGATTATTGAGGATTATTCGAGGTTTAATTAAGTTAGATTACTAGCTCATAAAAGTAAATTATTCGAGAAGTTTAAGTCTTCTTCTAGTTGGATTTAGAGAAACATTGAAAATCTAACCATTCATAATGATCATGATGGAGAATTTGAGAATAAGAAATTTGAATCTTTTTGTTAGGTGCATAGGATAGATCACAACTTTTTAGCTCCTAGAACCCCTTAGTCGAATGGGGTAGTTGAAAGAAAGAATAAGACCATGGTAGAAGGTGCTAGATCCATGTTTGATGAATACGCACTTCCTAAAATTATTTTGGTAGAAGCAGTGAATAAATCATATTGTGTTCTAAATAGGCTAAATGTTAAATCCAAACTAAACAATACACCCTATAATATTCTGAAGGGTAGGAAACACAACCTCTCTCAGCTTCATGTCTTAGGATGTAAAGTACTCACTCTAAATAATGGGAAATCTCTATTAGAAAATTTTGATCCCAAGTCTGATGAAGGAGTGTTTCTAGGTTATTCAAGTGATGGAAAATTCTATAGAGTTTTTAATAAAAGTACACTAGAAGTTTTTTTTTTTTTTTGAATAAAATATTTATATAGCATTAATACTAAAAAAATAAAAAAGGTACAAACTACTAAAGGAATATAAATTTATTACAGTTCTTCCTAATCAAGTCAACAATGCTTGATAGAAGTTATGTATCTATAAATGTTTTGCAATAAAAATCACCTAATAAAGCAAGATGGGAGCAATCATCTACCACCTTATTACATTCTCTTGGAACAAAATTAAAAATTATATTGTTAAAAACTTCAAGAAGAGAGAGGTCCACCTTTTGATCTTTATTATTCTTTTCTGAGTTCTTCTTTATCAAGTTTTGGAGATTATTCATGATATTTACATTGTTTCCTTTTGTAATTATTCCTTTGTATGCACTCATTCATTCTTGATTGAAATTTTCAAAAATCACTATTGATTTTAGCTCCAAAAAAGCAAGATCCCAACGTATTGACTTTTTGACAAAAGCATAAATCGTTCTCCCTTTATGGTCTCTTAGTACTCCTGTAATGAAAGTTCATTAGGGATGTTAAGCCCTATGAACTTAGTCTCAAGCTAACCAAGAGGGGGGGGGGGGGTGAATTGGTATTTTAAAAAATCTTTTCACAAAAGAAAAAAAATCGCATAAACCAAAATCACACCACGAGAAAAATAAACAAAGCGGAAATTAAAGTGTGGAAGCAAGAAAACAATAACGCAGAGATTTATAGTGGTTCGGTCAACTTGACATACATCCACTCCTTGGAGGCAACCTCCAAGTATTGCACTACAAACGTGACTCTCCTTTAGCCCCCACGGCTAGGCGGAGAAGCCCTCACAAATAACCTCTTTTTGCCACCCCGGCGAGGCAGAGAACCTATCTCCTTTTGCTTCCTCCTGAAGCTGGTAGAGAACCACAACCAAATGCTGACTCCTTACCTCTACCGACCTTTCAACGGATGAGAAACTCTAGACGAAGAAGAATAATAATGATCCTTGAAGCAACCCTTATGAATCCCCTCACAAGATCCTCTCTCTCTCTCTCTCTCTCTCTCTCTCTCTCTCTCTCTCTCTCTCTCTCTCTCTCTCTCTCTCTCTCTCTCTCTCTCTCTCTCTCTCTCTCTCTCTTTTTCTCCTCAAGGCCTTCTCAGGTCAAGGCAGTAGCAAAAAGGTTGTTCAAAATATTGAAAAAGAGATCTTAAATAGAAGAGCTTCAAAGGAGCTCATAAATTGCAAGTTGCCGACAATATCGTCTAGGCCGATATAGACATCGGCCTAGCCGATCAGTGTAAACCTCAGAAGATCGGCCTGGGCACCGCCCTGTTTTGGGTGCTGAACGATTGAAAATTTGCTTGATTGTCCAGGCCGATCTCGCGATCATTCTGGCCGATCAGTTCAAATTAGAGAAACATTGTCCTGAGTATCGCCTTGTTTTCAAGCTGGCCGATCCCGATCGTCTAGGAGTAACTAAGGTTTTTGAATAGATTTTCTTGGCCGATCCTACGATCGTCCAGGAAGATATGATTGTATCAATCATCCTTAATTACTCCCTTGATTTCCTGATCAATTAAGGAATAATTTGTGATTATTGTCTAGGCCGATCAATGATCGTCCTGGCCGATTATTTAAAAATATAGTATACCTTAATTTTCTATGGTGGAAACTTCTTTCTATTTTGAGCTTATTATCCTGGCCGATACACGTATCGTCCAAGACGATCTGTTATTGATGGCTGCCTTAATTAAGAATCCTTATTTAGACTTTCTATTTTAAGCCTGATCATCCAGGACGATTTAAATATCGTCCTGGCCGATATGAGTAAAAACAGAATTTCTAAGTCTCTCAAGAGTGTGTGTGTGTAGGGTTACTTAACATCAGTCTCTTTGACCATTTCAAATAGACTCAAGAAGAGAAAAAAAACAAAGTACAGACTGACTCAACCCTAGACCTACGCAATCTTGAACTGGCTTCGTTTGTTCGTCCGATCTTCGATTCCTAAAAAGTTAGAAGTAACAAGCAGTCCAAGAGAATCAATAGTGTTTGTCAATCATCAAAACATAAGTCATGAAAATATATTTGCAAAAATATTTCCCTTTTTGATGATGGCAAACACAAGTAGGAAAAATCTTAGAAAAAAAATAGTTCACTAGAATTTTAAAACTAGAAATTCAAAATTACAAGCACATACCCTTTTTCCTACCACATCCTACTCCCCCTTTTGTCATCACAAAAAGAGAGTCCTAGACACACAAAGAAAAAATAAAACACCAGACTACAAGATAAACTACAAAAAATAGAAAACACAGACTAGAAAATGAGAGATCCTGATCATCAGATGGAGGAGGTGGAGGTGGCTGCTGAAAGTAGTTGGCAAGCATAGTAAACTGAGCATTGAACCAGGCGATGTCATGGTCATGCTGCTGCTACTGGTGAGTCATGTAGCTGTCAAATCGGGCTAAATCCTTAGTGTGGTGCTGCTCGTAGCGGGCAATGTCCTCAAAATGTTGCTGCTCTTATGCAGCAACGTAAGCGTCAAAGTGGGTCTCCCATCGATCAAACATCTCAATCAACTGATTAACCGGTGAGTGCTGGTGGAGAGAAACAGGATCAGGAACAGGAGCGGGAGCGGGAGCCTCCTCCTCTCCAGCCCCTGACCTTCCCCATCTCTTGGATGGAGACGAGTATTATGAAGGATAATGAAAGAATTGTTTGAGTAGCAAGGAGGCTGAAGGTCGTGACGAGAAGGATATTGGAGATTGTATTTAGTTTCAAGAATGTAGCCTATGAGATGTCCAAAAGCAAGTTTGGGTTTCCTCCTATGGCCTAGTTCGTGAATAGTTATTAGATGATCAATGTAGCGAAAGAGTATATCAGTGGCATTAAATTCTCTCTGGGCCATAATGAAAAAGGTAGTCAAGGAAAGTAGAGGAGTGATGTGGATTCTGTCCCCAGCTTTTGGAATTATGGAGGTGCGAAGGACATGTTGGATTGTCCTAGCATCTTTGACTAAAGAGCTAGTCTCTCCAACAAGAAAGGGTATGTTGGTTTGGCAAAGGAAATAGTTTGTCGTGGACCAATCAAACTTCGGATCTGAAACAATTATGTGCAACTTATCCCTTGTGGTGGATAGAAGTAAAAGCTCCGCACAGTCCTGATATGTGATCTCGACCGGGCGTCGATTCACATAGGAGGTCAGGGCTGTGAAAGTAGAATTTATGCGAATATTTGCATAAAATTCTAGCAGGAGTTCAGAAGAAAAAGGGACAGCGATGGTGAGTATGAAACAAAGATAAGTGTGGGAAACGAGATCCATTACCGGATACGAGAGGTATGCGGGATTGATTGTTTGGGAAAGGGTAATGCCACACTCTTTATAGCGACGGTAGGCAGCATGTGTAAAACCCTTAAAAAGCTGATTTTTTTAGTGCAGTTCGTCTGTACGAACTGGATTTAGTGCAGGACGAACTGAAGAAATTTGTGAAGAATCTGTCATTTTCGTTTGTACGAACCTGGAGTGTCGGGATGATCCGTTTGTACGAAATCTGTCCAGAGAGCAAGTCGCCCGGGACGAATTTTAATTTCGTATGTACGAAATTTGTCCAGAGGACACATCGTACCAGGACGAATTTTGGATCGTCCGGGACGATCAGTGTTAATAAATATCGGATTCAAGATATTTTGAATCATTTGAAGAGAGAGAAAGAGAAGGCAGGAGAGAGAAAGAGAAGGAAGAGAAGGAAAAGCCGAATTTTGGAGGCCACGGAGCACTTTTCGTCCGACGACGCTGTTACAAGATTTGTTTATCTTGCGGTAAGGACTCCGAATCCTATTTCTGTTTTCAGAGATATTGATTTTTGATCGAGTTGTGCACTATTTTGTGTTTTTGTAGTCGAATTTTGGACTCGGTTTTGTATTGACACAACTTTCACCGCACAACTTTTAATATGTTATAGATATGAATATTGTACACGATTTAAGTATTTTCTACGATGATTTTACCAGTCGGAATTGGTTCTACGCGATTTTAATCGAATAGAAAAATATCATGATGTTTATTGATATTGATTCAGTAGAAGTATAGTCTTATATTGTTGTCGTGAACGTTCTATTGTAATTTGGTGAATTGTGATTTTGCAGGATTTTTGTGTAAATTTGATAGACTGCCGTTACTCTGCCCGATTTTCGTAGTTTTTCTTATTTGTCTAAAATTGATAGATTAGACTGATGTGCATATGGATATTGATGTAATTACTTTATATTGTTATTATATGGACTATTGAATATATTATTGACTATTGACTATTGACTTGATTATTGATACTAAAACACAAGTGAAACCAAGTTGAACGTTGGTTGGAGATTGAATTGACCTGTACAGGATGGTGGGCCGACGGGCTTTCCTTTAAACCATTGATCATTGATATAACGATTGGGATTCATAAGGTGTTTATAGATATGCCGACGGGCGGCCGACGGGCAATAGAGTGACGACTCTTTTTATTGAAACCAACGTATGGATATCTACAACAGCAATATGGATTCTACAACAGCAACATAGCCAGTTGATTGTACTTGTTCAGTATTATAGTATTGAATTGCATGTTTACTGTATTGACATACAAATTTATTGATTTATCGATATTGTTTTAGTGATTTGTCGGATTTACTGTTTCGTACGGATTTATAGATTTCATTGATTGATCTTTCAGCATGAATAATATTGATTATTAATTATTGACATTGATATGGATAGAATGGATATAGATTTTGTATAGACTCATTGATACTATTGATTCTGCATTGTACTGATTGCTACATTTGAGTTATTGATAGGATATCGTATTGCTTTTCGATTGATTTTATCGACTTGATAGTATAGATTTGATTTGATTGATTGATTTGACGGATTGATTTGACGGACGGATTGACTGATTTGACGGATCGATTGATTTTCTACTGTGTACGAATTTCTTCGAGATTGTCGTGGATTGATTGAGCTTGGTTTATTGATTTGCTTGCTGCTGCATTGACTGGATTTATTAACTATGGATTTCCGTATTGCATAGATTCATTGACCCTTGACTGATATGGATTTGATTGACTGACACGCATATTGATAGCATCGCCGTGCTTTGATTTCAGTTATAGGTATTAGGTGACCTGCTGGGCTTTGTAAAGCTTATTATATGTGGTTGATATTTTCAGGTCAGGGCAAGGAAGCAGAAGATAGGAATTGATTCGGATCCTCAGGTTTTTTGTTCTTTTGGTCGATTGGGAATTCTTTTGTACTCAGGACAGGATAGATTTCTTTACTTGTATTGATAGTATAGTTCCTGAGTATTGTACATGGACTTTTGGTGATATGAATCGACTTGTATATTGATGTTTTAAATTTATAGACTTTTGTTTAAACTGTTTAATTGAAGGTTTTAGATAACTCTGGTAAATTGTTGGAGAAATTAATTGAAATTCTTTCCAAGTTAGATCTTGGGGCATCACAGTTGGTATCAGAGCAGTGTTATTGGAAGAATGGATTGTTTCCAGAGTTATAGGTTTGGATTAAGAATTGGGTAGATTGGGTAGTTTTAAGAGCATCATTGGCATACATCGTTGCATGTGTGTATCATGTGTTCTGAATTGTGCAGGTGAAAAGATATGGATCCTCCAGCAGAATCAAGTATACCAAATGAGCAACACAGCGCAGCTCCAGTACATTCAGAGAGTATGATGTAGTTGGCTACTGCGATAGCACATGTTATGGGTGATGCGCAGAGCAAGATGAGTGGGAGCAAAGAGGAAGAAGCTGATAGACACTTGCAGATGTTTCATAAGCTGAAGCCTCCATTATTCAAAGGAGCTGTGGGACCCCAGGCTGCTGAGGATTGGATCATAAGGGTGGAAAAGATTTTTGACAGCATGCAGTGTCCTAGAAATCGAAAGGTACCATTGGTTGTATTCCTGTTTGAGGGTGAGGCGGAGAGATGGTGGATCGGACAGCAGAGAGAGAAATTCCAGGGAAAGACTAATGCTGAGATCTCCTGGGATCAGTTCACTGCAGTGTTCAGGATGTGGTTTGTACCACCGTCAGCTCAGCGACAGATGCAGGAAGCTTTCATGAGATTGGAGCAAGGCCGCAAGTCAGTGATGAAGTACGAGGCCGAGTTTACTGCACTTGCGAGGTATGCTGCTCATTTGATTCCTACTACCGAGGAAAAGTGTTATAGATTTCTGCACGGATTGAACAGAGAACTGAGGCATCCACTAGTACCTCTTCGGACACATGAGTTTTCTGAGCTGGTGGAGCGAGCCCGATTGATAGAGATTGATTTGGTGACACCGGTATCGAGGTATGAGGATACCAGGAGAAGGAGAGATGAGGTACGATGAGATGATTCTGTTAGAGATAGAGATAGAGAGAAAATAAGCAGGTACGAGGGCTCGAAGGGATCTGCATCGGGATCTGTATCGCGATCTGCATCAGTAGTATCGTCTGGTAGTTATGGAGTGTGCATTCACTGTGGTAGACGACATGCAGGTCGGTGCTACCTGTTGACGGGGCAGTGTTTTCACTGTGGACAGTAAGGGCACAGAGCAGCAGATTGTCCTCAGAAAGGACTGGGTGGAAGGACTGATTCTGGCACGGGTATAGGACAGCAGAGGACTGTTGGCTCGAGGGCTTATAGTGAGAGATCAGGGAACCGGATGGATGATAAGACTGTCAGAGATCAGAGGGAGACAGTTGCGCCACGACCTCCTGCACTTCCTCCAGTGGTGCCACACATCTATAGTCTATAGAGTTTACAGCATCGTGAGGATCAACAACGACCAGAAGGTTCTACTGGTAAGATTGATTTGACTAACCGATTGATATTGACATTTGATCATGCATATTGACATGTGATTGATTGCATTGTGTGTTTTGTATGGATTCCGACGAGTTTTGATTTTGCTTTTGATTTGATTTTGATTTTGATTTGAAATTTGATTGGACGGATTTGCTTTGTATCGATTTTGCATTCGATCCCTTAAGAGAAATGTCGAGGACGACATTTTTTTTAAGGTGGGTAGATTGTAAAACCCTTAAAAAGCTGATTTTTTTAGTGCAGTTCGTCTGTACGAACTGGATTTAGTACAGGACGAACTGAAGAAATTTGTGAAGAATCTGTCATTTTCGTCTGTACGAACCTGGAGTGTCGGGACGATCCGTCTGTACGAAATCTGTCCAGAGAGCAAGTCGCCCGGGACGAATTTTAATTTCGTCTGTACGAAATTTGTCCAGAGGACACATCGTACCAGGACGAATTTTGGATCGTCCGGGACGATCAGTGTTAATAAATATCGGATTCGAGATATTTTGAATCATTTGAAGAGAGAGAAAGAGAAGGCAGGAGAGAGAAAGAGAAGGAAGAGAAGGAAAAGCCGAATTTTGGAGGCCACGGAGCCCTTTTCGTCCGACGACGCTGTTAGAAGATTTGTTTATCTTGCGGTAAGGACTCCGAATCCTATTTCTGTTTTCAGAGATATTGATTTTTGATCGAGTTGTGCACTGTTTTGTGTTTTTGAAGTCGAATTTTGGACTCGGTTTTGTATTGACACAACTTTCACCACACAACTTTTAATATGTTATAGATATGAATATTGTACACGATTTGAGTATTTTTTACGATGATTTTACCGGTCAGAATTGGTTCTACGCGATTTTAATCGAATAGAAAAATATCAGGATGTTTATTGATATTGATTCAGTAGAAGTATAGTCTTATAATGTTGTCCTGAACGTTCTATTGTAATTTGGTGAATTGTGATTTTGCAGGATTTTTGTGTAAATTTGATAGACTGCCGTTACTCTGCCCGATTTTCGTAGTTTTTTTGATTTGTCTGAAATTGATAGATTAGACTGATGTGCATATGGATATTGATGTAATTACTTTATATTGTTATTATATGGACTATTGAATTGATTATTGACTATTTACTATTGACTTGATTATTGATACTGAAACACAAGTGGAACCTGGTTGAACGTTGGTTGGAGATTGAATTGACCTGTACAGGATGGTGGGCCGACGGGCTTTCCTTTAAACCATTGATCATTGATATAATGATTGGGAGTCATAAGGGGTTTATAGATATGCCGACGGGCGGCCGACGGGCAATAGAGTGACGACTCTTTTTATTGAAACCAACGTATGGATATCTACAGCAGCAATATGGATTCTACAACAACAACATAGCCAGTTGATTGTACTTGTTCAGTATTATAGTATTGAATTGCATGTTTACTGTATTGACATACGAATTTATTGATTTATCGATATCTGTTTTAGTGATTTGTCGGATTTACTGTTTCGTACGGATTTATAGATTTCATTGATTGATCTTTGAGCATGAATAATATTGATTATTGATTATTGACATTGATATGGATAGAATGGATATAGATTTTGTATAGACTCATTGATACTATTGATTCTGCATTGTACTGATTGCTACATTTGAGTTATTGATAGGATATCGTATTGCTTTCCGATTGATTTTATCGACTTGATAGTATAGATTAGATTTGATTTGATTTGATTGATTGATTTGACGGATTGATTTGACGGACGGATTGACTGATTTGACGAATCAATTGATTTTCTACTGTGTATGGATTTCTTCGAGATTGACGTGGATTGATTGAGCTTGGTTTATTGATTTGCTTGCTGCTGCATTGACTGAATTTATTGACTATGGATTTCCGTATTGCATAGATTCATTGACCATTGACTGATATGGATTTGATTGACTGACACGCATATTGATAGCATCATCGTGCTTTGATTTCCGTTATAGGTATTAGGTGACCTGCTGGGCTTTGTAAAGCTCATTATATATGGTTGATATTTTAAGGTCAGGGCATGGGAGCAGAAGATAAGAATTGATTCGGATCTTCAGGTTTTTTATTTTTTTGGTCGATTGGGAATTCTTTTGTACTCAGGATAGGATAGATTTCTTTACTTGTATTGATAGTATAGTTCCTGAGTATTGTACATGGACTTTTGGTGATATGAATCAACTTGTATATTGATGTTTTAAATTTATAGACTTTTATTTAGACTGTTTAATTGAAGGTTTTAGATAACTCTGGTAAATTGTTGGAGAAATTAATTGAAATTCTTTCCAAGTTAGATCTTGGGGCATCACAGCCTGATCCTCTGCCTCCCTGAATCGAGAGTCTAGAGTGGCCCTCGAGAAACTCCCAGAAGCCTGTCGAACTCATTTCACACCGACCATAGCAAGGGATTAGCAAGTAGACACAAGAGGAGAAGGGATGAGTTGGAAAATATGGCTGGATCGGCCAGAATTTAAAGAAACGGCCATATCGTCCAAGCCGATCGCAGAATCGTCCAGGATGATATGGCTCAATAATTGCGTACATGCCAATTGGTCAAAAAGGTGATCCGATTGGCCGGGTCGATCAGATATCGGCCAGGACAATTAGACAGTACAGGCGATCGTCCCAAGGAGTCAGGCTGGATGACCGTTAAAAAAGTAGATAGTTCGGGCTGATTAGGCGTATCGTCTAGGACGATGCATAATAATTGATCGTACGGGCCGAAGTTAAAACATTTTAAATTTTTGCCACGTGTATCGTCCAGGACGAACAGTGGATCGGCCAGGACGATTTTCCAATAATGGATCGTTCGGGGCCGATTTTAAAGATTTAAACGTGCTGACACTTGGATCGTCCAAAATGATCCAGTGTATCGGCCAGGACGATGACCATAAATGCATCGGCCAGGATGGAATATGTTATCGGCCAGGACTATCATCAAGATTGCAATAGAGTTCGATCAGATCATCCAGGATGATATAGTATCGTCCAGGATGATGAGTTACAACAAGCATAGAAAAGACCAGCAGATGGAATTTGAAGAGATTTTGCCCTATCGTCCAGGACGATAAAAGTATCGGCCAGGATGATGTGACTAGAATTTGAAAAATAATGAAGGATGGTGATGATCAAAGCCCCAAAAAAAATAAAACAAAATAAAAGCAGACAAAAACAAAGTAATAGAAAGCTAAAAACAACGAAAGTAAAAAAAAATGAAAAATTTTGAATTTTAAATTTTTTTTTATCAAGGCTTCATATGAGAAGTTCTCAAATAATTAAACTTTAGAGTTCCACAAGATTAAGGAGTTTAGCCAATCCTAATAAGATAAAGGTAGAATATCCAATTATTTTAACCCTGGATCAGACGTTCTTTATCGTACAAATTCTCTTTTGAGAAACGAAAATGCTTAACTCAGAATAAACCTAATGGGGCAAAAAGAAGATCCAATCAAAACTTATTTACAAAGAAAAAATCTCATATATAATAAAACAAAGTAATTTGTCTCAATCATGATATTTGAAATCAAGCCTTTGAAATCATTAAATAATCAATGAGTTCTCTAAGTTTTAAGAGTTTAGAGAAGAGATAGTAGCTTGAATTTAGTGGGCTTATTTTATGCCTCTTTTGTCTTTGAATTGGCTCTTTGAGCATCTTGATTTTTGATACACTTTTGTGTATAAATATATTTCAAATTTACATCTATTCATTTTCTTTCCTAATTCTTTCAAGCTACATTCCCTTTAACAAAACCCTTAAAAAGACCCTTAGTTGTTAGTATATCCTCCAAATATTAGAGAATAAGAGCTCTCTCTCAAACATAGGGAAGAACAAGTCACAAAACAAAATCAAAATCATGTGATAAAAGCAATGGCAAGATTTTAAATAACTTGAAAGATATATAAGAACTTTGGATATTATGTACAAGATAGATTATTGTAGCAAGTTAAAAAGAATCTTAGTTTCAAAAACCATTGGCTAAAAAGAGTTAGACTTTTGTTTAGAGAAGAAAATCATACCACTTAACAAGGTCAGAATGAGGGAAACAATCAATGGTGTTTCTCCTTTTAACCAATTTTAGAAAAGCTAAACACTATCTTCAAAACTACAAAATCTAAAATCTTGAAAAGATTCAACACATGAAAAACCAATTATAAAAGCAAAGTGAAAACAAAACAAATTAAAACAACAACAAAGCAGAAATAAAACACACACAAAATAAAAAAAATTTCAAGAAGTTTTTGAAGCAGCAGGTTTAAGCAATTATGAGCTGCGAGCCTTCATATGTCCAGTCATCCTATGCTCCCACAAGGTCTTTGGTGAGAGTACTCCTGCAAAACTCAACAACAGTCAGATTTAGGAACCCAAACAAGTTTGGGTCTCTTCTTAGGAAAAGTAGAAAACAATGCAGATATGGTATGCTGTGAATCATGCATCTTAGGTCTCCACACCCAATATGTACTACGGCGAATGGTGCAAGCGTGTGAGATGTGTCCTAGCATACCACATGAAAAACATCTAACTCTAGGAAAATGATTTCTTAAATGGTTTGAGTTATAATGCCTCTTCCTAGGTTCTGGCTTAGGATCAAAAGTAGATGTCATCTAATTTTTCTTACATGTATCAAATCATTTTGAATTCTCAAGTTAATTCTTTTTAATGCATCATTATCAGTCCTCAAATTTTTTTCAATCTCTTTAGATTTCTTAAGATCAAAATTAAGTGAGGTGTGTGAAACTTTTAATGCATTATGTTCATCAATTAATTTCAAATGCTTTTTGTTTAAATCATCAAATTCATCAAGAAGAGCCATGTGATTTGAATCAATCATTGAATGATCTTTATGAATGACTTCATACTCATTTTGCAAATTTACAAGTTCCACTTTTAAGCTAGCATGAGTCTTCTTAAGTTTTTTGTAAGATGCATGGATTTTCTCACAAATCTCAAACAATTCATTATAGGTTGGTTTACTTACCTCTTCCTCATCACTTTGCTCAAGATGATCTTTCCCCATTAAGCACAGGTTTGTAGTCTCTTTCTCTGGTTCAGTCTTAGAGGAATCAGTACCAGATTCTGCCCAGAACGCCTTTTAAACTCTCTTCTTGTCCTTCCTAGACTTAGGTTTCTCCTCACCTTTTTTCTTTTATTTGCTCGAGTGATCTTGAAGTGTAGGACAGCTCTCACATGTCCAAGCTTCCTGCATTCATAACAAATAAAATCAGAAGATCCTTTAGAATGTTTATGATCCCTACCTTTTCTCCAATGATGCTTTTGTTTCTTCCTTAGAAAGCTTTTGAATTACCTTGTGATGAAGGCAACTTCATCACTTTTAGACCTGAAAGATTCAGAATCTGATTTGTGCACCATCAATGTAACTATTTTCTCCTTCTTCTTCTCACTTGCATCAAGATCTTTTTGATTCACCTCTTGCTCGTAATCAATGAGTGAGCCAAGTATGTTATCAATAGAATAAGTGTTCAAATCCTTAAATTTAGTGATTGCATTGATTTTAGCATCGTATGACGAAGGAAAGCATCTCAAAATCTTGTTTACTTTTTCATAGTTTGAAAGTTCTTTTCCTAATGCATGCAGAGAAGTAACTATCTGAGTAAACCTAGTGTACATGTCAGAAATAGATTCATGAGGTTTCATACAAAAAAGTTCGTAATCATGCAAGAGAATATTCAAACAGGATTGTTTAACCTCATTAGTGCCTTCATAGGTGATACACAATTTATCACAAATTTCTTTACCAGTTTTGCAAGTGGAGACACGCTTGTAATCCTCAGATTTTAAAGCACGGAAAAAATAGTTCAAACATTTTGCATTCAATTGAGCTAAGTCTCGTTCATCAAAAGTCCATTCAAAAAAGCAACATCAGTTTTAACACCATTAATTTCACGAGAAGGTGGAGAATAACCTTCTTTGATAAGCATCCACATGCTATAATCAGTAGATTCTAAAAACATTGACATACGGGTTTTCCAGAAATCAAAAGGTAAGTTGTCAAACAAGGGAGGTCGTGTAATTGAATAATAACCTTCCGTAGTGTTACGATTCCCAAGGTTAGTCATGAATCTAATTCAAAAAGTTTTCAAACTTAAATTTTCGAATCCCGCTCTGATACCACTTGAAAGTTCGTTAGGTATGTTAAGCCCTATGAACTTAGTCCCAAGCTAACCAAGAGGGGGGGTGAATTGGTATTTTAAAAAATTCTTTTCACAAAGAACAAAATTCACATAAACCAAAAGCACACAACGAGAAAAATAAATAATGCGGAAATTAAAGTGCGGAAGCAAGAAAATAATAACACATAGATTTATAGTGGTTCGGTCAACTTGATCTACGTCCACTCCTTGGAAGCATCCTCCAAGTATTGCATTACAAACGTGACTCTCCTTTAGCCCCCACAGCTAGGCGGAGAAGCCCTCACAAAGAACCTCTTTTTGCCACCTCGGCAAGGCAGAGAACCTATCTCCTTTTGCTTCCTCCTGAAGCTGGCAGAGAACCACAACCAAATGCTGACTCCTTACCTCTACCGACCTTCCATGGACGAGAAACTCTAGACGAAGAAGAAGCAGAACGATCCTTGAAGCAACCCTTGTGAATCCCCTCACAAGCTCCCCCTCACAAGATCCTCTCTCTCTCCCTCTCTGTCTTTCTCTCCTCAAGGCCTTCTCAGGTCAAGGCAGCAGCAAAAAGGTTGTTCAAAATGTTGAACAAGAGCTCTTAAATAGAAGAGCTTCAAAGGAGCTCATTGATTATAAGTTGCCGACAATATCGTCTAGGATGATATGGACATCGGCCTGTCCGATCAGTGCAAAACTCAGAAGATTGGCTTGGGCACCGCCTTATTTTGGGTGCTGGATGATTGAAAATTGGCTTGATCATCCAGGCCGATCTAACAATTGTCCCGGTCGATTAGTTCAAATCAGAGAAAAATTGTCCTGAGTATCGCCCTGTTTTCAAGCTGGCCGATCCCGATCGTCCAGGAGTAACTAAAGTTTTTGAATAGATCATCCTGGCCTATCCTGCGATTGTCCAAGATGATATGATCGTATCAATCATCCTTAATTACTCCCTTGATTTCCTGATCAATTAAGGCATAATTTGTGATTATCGTCCAGACCAATCAATGATCGTCTTTGACGATTATTTAATAATACAGTATACCTTAATTGTCTATGGTGACAACTTCTTTCTGTTTTGAGCTTATATCCTGGCCGATACACGTATCATCCAGGATGATCTGTTAATGACTGTTGCCTTAATTAAGAATCCTGAAAGTTCGTTAGGGATGTTAAGCCCTATAGAACTAGCCCAAGCTAACTAAGAGGGGGGGGGGTGAATTGGTATTTTACAAAATTTCTTTTCATAAAGAATAAAAATCACATAAACCAAAATCACACCACAAAAATAAATGCGGAAATAAAAGTGCGAAAGCAAGAAAACAAGAACATAGAAATATATAGTGGTTCGGTCAACTCAACCTACGTCCACTCCCCGGAGGCGCCCTCCGAGTATTGCACTACAAACGTGACTCTCCTTTAGCCCCCACAGCTAGGAGGAGAAGCCTTTACAAAGCACATCCTTTTTGCAACCTAGGCAAGGCAGAGAACCTACCTCCTTTTGCTTGCTCCTGAAGCTAGCAGAGAACCACAACCAAAAGCTAACCTCTTACCTCTACCGACCCTTCCACGGACGAGAAACTCTAGACAAAGAACAAGCAAAGAGATCCTTGAAGCAACCCTTATGAATCCCCTCACAAGTTCCCCCTCACAAGATCCTCTCTCTCTCTCCCTCTCTCTCTCTTTCTCTCCTCAAGGCCTTCTCAAGTCAAGGCAGCAGCCAAAGGTCTTCCAAAACGTTGAATAAGAGTTCTTAAATAGAAGAGCTTCATAAGAGCTCATTAATTCCAAGTTGCCGACAATATCGTCCAGACCGATATGGACATCGGCCTGGCCGATCAGTACAAAACTCAGAAGATCGGCCAGAGCATCGCCCTGGATGCGAAACTGGATGATTGAAAATTGGCTTGATCGTCGAGGCCGATCTCACGATCATCCCGGCCAATCAGTTCAAATTAGAGAAAAATTGTCTAGAGCATCGCCCTGAATACGAGCTGGCCGATATTTATCGTCCTGAAGTAACTTAAGGTTTTTGAATGGATCGTCCTGGCTGATCCTACGATCGTCCAGGATGATATGATCGTATCAATCATCCTTAATTACTACCTTGATTTCCTGATCATTTAAGGCATAATTTGAGAATTTTGTCCAGGCCGATCAATGATCGTCTTGGCTGATACTTTAAAAATACAGTATACCTTAATTGTCTATGGCGGCAACTTCTTTCTATTTTGAGCTTATCATCCTGGACGATACACGTATCATCCAGGCCAATATGTTAATTATGGCTACCTTAATTAAGAGTCCTTATTTAGACTTTCTGTTTTAAGCCTGATCGTCCAGGACAATGTAAGTATTGTCTTGTCTGATATGAGTAAAAATAGAAATTCAAAGTCTCTCAAGTGTGTGTGTGTGTAGGGTTACTTAGCATCAGTCTCTTTGACCATTACAAGTAGACTCAAGAAGTTAAATATAAAAGTACAGACTGACTCAACCCTAAACCTACGCAATCCTGAACTGGCTTCGTTTATTCATTCGATCTTCGATTCCTAAAAACGTTAGAAGCAACAAGCAGTCCAAGAGAAATAGTGTTTGTTAATCATCAAAACATAAGCTATGAAAATAGATTTGTAACAATCTCCCCCCTTTTTGATGATGGCAAACACAAGTAGGAAAATTTCAAAAACAAGTTTATTAGAATTTAAAAAAGAGGGTCAAGATACATAAAAGACAACACCACAACAGAGAGAAAAAAGACTAAAAGCAAACTACATAAAACAGGAAACAAACAACAGAAAACATAGATTAAAGAAATGAGGGACCCTAATCATCTGATGGAGGTGGTGGAGGTTGCTGTTGAAAGTAGCTGGCAAGTGTGGTGAACTGAGCATTGAACCAGACAATGTCCTGGTCATACTACAGCTGCTGGTGAGTAATGAAGTTATCAAATCAGGCTAAATCCTTAGTGCGGTGCTGCTCGTAGCGGGCAATATCCTCAGTATGTAGCTGCTCCTGTGCAGCAACGTAGGCGACAAAGCGGGTCTCCCAACGATCAAACATCTCTATCAACTGATCAATCGGTGAGTGCTGGTGTAGAGGAACAGGATCAGGAATGGGAGCGGGAGCGGGAGCGGGTGCCTCCTCCTCTCCAGCCCCCCAAGGTTCATCATCCCCAGGGTGGAGACGAGTACTGTGAAGGGTACTGAAGGAACTATTTGAGTAGAAGGGAGTTGGGAGGTTAGGTGGAATAGGATACTGAAGTTGGTATTTGGTTTCAAGGATATAGGTTATGATGTGTCCTAAGGCTAGATTGGGTTTCCTCTTATGACCTGGATCACGGATTATGGTTAAGTGATCAATGTATCGAAAGATTAAGTCCACAGTATTGAATTCCCTATGATCTATGATGTAGAAAGTAGTGAGGGAAAGTGGAGGGGTGATGTGGATTCGGTCCTCGACTTTTGGATATATGGAGGTGCGAAGGACATGTTGGATTGTCCTAGCATCTTTGACTAAAGAGCTAGTCTCTCCAACATGGAAAGGTGCATTGGTTTGGCTAAGGAAGTGATTCGTCGTGGACCAGTCAAGGTCAGGATCTGAAGCGATTAAGTGCAGCTTATCCCCGGTGGTGGATAGGTGTAAAAGATCAACACAATCCTGATATATGATTTCGACATGGCGTCGATTCACATAGGAGGTCAGGACTGTGAAGATAGGGTTAATGCGAAGGTTTGCAAAAAATTCTTGAAGAAACTTGGTATTGAAGGGGAAAGCAAGAGACAGGATGAAACAAAGGGAGGTTTGAGCGAAAAGATCCATTACTGGGTATGAGATATGAGCAGGATTGATGATTCTGGAGACGGTTATTCCACACTCTTTATAGCGATGATAGGCAGTTTTATCTTCTGCCTCCCTGAAATGAGGGTCAATTCTAGCCCTCGAAGAACTCCCAAAAGCCTATCGAACATGTTTCTCACCAGCCATGGAGAGGAGTCAGCAAGAAAACACAAGAGGAGAAAGGTGAAGTGGAAAACCATGGCTGGATCGGCCAGAATTTAAAGAAACGGCAATATCGGCCAGGCCGATCGCAGAATCGTTCAGGCCAATATGGCTCAATAATTGCGTACAGGCCAATTGGTCAAAAAGGCGATCCGATCATCCAGGCCGATCAGATATCGGCCAGGACGATTAGACACAGGCGATCATCCCGAGGAGTCAGGTCAGACGACCGTTGAAAAAGCATATCGTTCGGGCCGATTAGGTGTATCGTCCAGGACGATGCATAATAATTGATCGTACCGGCCGAAGATAAAACGTTTTAAATCTATGCCACGTGTATCATCCAGGATGATCAGTGGATCGGCCAGGATGATTTTCCAATAATGGATCATCCGGGGACGAATTTAAAGATTCAAATGTGATGACACGTGGATCGTCCAGGATGATCCAGTGTATCGGCCAGGACGATGCACATAAAATGCATCGACTAGATGAATTATTCTATCGGCCAGGACTATCATCATGATTGCAACAGAGTTTGATCAGATCGTCTAAGATGATGACATACAGCAAGCACAGAAAAGAGCAGCAGATGGAATTTTGAAGAGATTTTGTCCTATCGTCCAGGACGATAAAAGTATCAGCTAGTATGATGTGACTAGAAAATAAAACCAAGGAAAAGATGGTGATGATCAAGGCCCTCAAAAAATAAAACAAAAGAAAAACAGAAAAAAAAAACACAGTAAAAAAAAGCAAAAACACAACGAGAGAAAAAAATGAATATTTTTGAATTTTAATTTTCTAATTTTTTTTTTTATGGAGGTATCATATGAGAAATTTTAAACTTTAGAGTTCCACAAGATCAAGGAGTTTAGCCAATCCCAATAAGACAAAGGTAAAATATCCGATTCTGTTAACTCTAGATCAGACGTTCCTTATGGTACAAATTTTCTTTTGAAAACAAAAAGGGCTTAACTCAAAATAAACCTAATCGGGCAAAAAAGAAGATTCAATCAAAACTTGTTTACAAAAGAATTCTCATAAATAATAAAACAAAGTAATTTTTCTCAATCATGAAACTTGAAATCAAGTCTTTGAAAATCTCATATAACCCATAAGTTCTTCTAAGTTTTAAAAGTTTTAAAAAGAGAGGATAGATTGCTTTTTAATGGGCTTATTTTATGCCTCTTGTATCTTTGATTTGGCTCTTTGAGCATCTTGATTTTTGATACACATTTGTGTATATATTTTTCTTTTTTAATTTGGCGTCACTAGCCTCTTTCCTTTTTAATTCTTGCAAGCTAAAAGCTCTTTTGCAAACTCTTAAAAGAAGCTCAGTTGTGAGTATATCCTCAAAATATTAGAGAATAGGAGCTCTCTCTCTAACATATGGAAGAATAAACCACAAAACAAAACTAAAGAATCATATGATCAGTGCAAGGGCAAGATCTCAAATAACTTGAGAGATATATAAGAACTTTGGATATTATGCAAAAGATAGATTTTTTTGTAGCAAGATAAAAAGAATCTTAGTTTCAAAAACCATTCGCTAAAAGTGAGTTAGGCTTTTGTTTAGAGAAAAAATTCATACCACTAAACATGGTCAGAAGCAGAGATACCATCAACAGTGTTTCTTCCTTTAACCAATTTTAGAAAAGCTAAACATAATCCTCAAAACTCCAAAATCTAAAATCTTGAAAAGTTTTAACATATGGAAAGGCAATTTTAAAAGCAAAGTGAAAACAAAACACATAAAAAAAAATAAAGCAGAGATAAAACACACTGAAACAAAACACATTTCAAGGAATTATTGAAGCAGCAGGTTTGAGCATGTATGAGCTGCGAGCCTTCATATGTCCAGTTATCCCATGTTCCCACAAGGTCTTTGGTGAGAGCACTCCTGCAAAACTTAACAACAGTCAGATTTAGGAACCCAAACAGGTTTGGGCCCCTTCTTAGGAAAAGTAGAATGCAATGCAGGTATGGTAAGTTGTGAATCATGCATCTTAGGTCTCCACACCCAATATCTACTACGGTGAACGGTGCAAGTGTGTGAGATGTTTCCTAGCATGCCACATGAAAAACATCTAACTCCAGGAAAAGGGTTTCTTAAATGATTTGAGTTATACTGCCTCTTCCTAGGTTCTGGCTTAAGATCAAAAGTAGATATCATCTGATTTTTCTTACATGTATCAAAATCATTTTGAATCCTCAAGTTAGTTCTTTTTAATGTATCATTATCAATCCTCAACTTTTTTTTAATCTCTTTAGATTTCTTAAGATCAGATTTTAGTGAGGTGTGTGAAACTTTTAATGCAATATTTTCTTCAATTAATTCCAAATACTTTTTGTTTAAATCATTAAATTCATCAAGAAGAGCCATGTGATTTGAATCAATAGTTGCATGATCTTTGAGAAAACTTCATGCTCTTTTTGTAAATTTAAAAGTTCTAATTTTAGGCTAACATGAGTTTTTTTGAGTTTTTTGTATGATGCATGTATTTTCTCACAAATCTCAAATAGTTCATCATAGGTTGGTTTACTTACCTCTTCCTCATCACTTTGATCTTCTCCTATTAAATGCAAGTTTGTAGTCTCTTCCTCTGGTTCAGTCTCAGAGGAGTCAGTACCAGATTCCTCCCAGAAAGTCTTTTGGATTCTCTTCTTGTCCTTCTTGAACTTAGGTTTCTCCTCAATCTTTTCCTTGCTTGTGTTATCTTGAAGTGTCGGGCAATCAGTTCTCACATGTCTGGTTTCCTGCAATTATAGCAAACAATATCAGAAGATTCTTTAACATATTTATGATCCTTACCTTTTCTCCAATTTTGATGATGCTTTTGTTTCTTTCTTAGAAAGCTTTTGAATTGCCTTGTGATGAAGGCAACTTCATCGCTTTTAGACCCGGAAGATTCAGAATCTGATTTGTGCGCCTTTAATGCAACTATTTTCTCCTTCTTCTTCTCACCTGCATCAATATTTCTTTGATTCACCCCTTACTCGTAAGCAATGAGTGAGCCAAGTAAGTTATCAATAGAATAAGTGTTCAAATCCTTAGATTCAGCAATTGCAGTGATTTTAGCATCATACGACGAAGGCAAAAATCTCAAAATCTTGTTAACTTTTTCATAGTTTGAAAGTTCTTTTCCTAGTGCATGCAGTGAAGTAACTATCTGAGTAAACCTTGTGTACATGTCAGAAATCGATTCATGAGGTTTCATACAAAAACGTTTGTAGTTATGCAAGAGAATGTTCAAACGAGATTGTTTAACCTCATTAGTACCTTCATCGGTGATGCACAATTTATCCCAAATCTCTTTACCAGTTTTGCAAGTGGAGACAAGCATGTAATCCTCAGATTTTAAAGCACAGAAAAAATAGTTCAAATATTTTGCATTCAATTGAGCTAAATCTTGTTCATCGAAAGT
This sequence comes from Dendrobium huoshanense, assembly GCA_016618105.1. Taxonomy (NCBI): domain Eukaryota; kingdom Viridiplantae; phylum Streptophyta; class Magnoliopsida; order Asparagales; family Orchidaceae; genus Dendrobium; species Dendrobium huoshanense. The sequence continues at coordinate 43,248,525 of CM028359.1, forward strand.
CCATTCAGTAAAAGTAACTTCAGTTTTAACACGATTAATTTCACGAGAAGGTGGAGAATAACCTTCTTTGATAAGCATCCATATGTGATAATCAGTTGATTGTAAAAATGTTGAAATGCGGATTTTCCAAAAATCAAAAGGTAGGTTATCGAACAGGGGAGGTCGGGTAATAGAATACCCTTCCGTAGTGTTACGATTCCCAAGCTTAGCCTTGGATCAAATTCAAAAAGTTTTCAAACTTAAATTTTTGAATCCCCCTCTGATACCACTTGAAAGTTCGTTAGGGATGTTAAGCCCTATAGAACTGGCCCAAGCTAACCAAGAGGGGGGGTGAATTGGTATTTTAAAAAAAAATTTACAAAGAATAAAAATCACATAAACTGAAATCACACCATAAAAATAAATGCGAAAATAAAAGTGCGGAAGCAAGAAAACAAGAACACAGAAATTTAAAGTGGTTCGGTCAACTTGACTTATGTCCACTCCCCGGAGGCGCCCTCCGAGTATTGCACTACAAACGTGACTCTCGTTTAGCCCCCACAGTTAGGCAGAGAAGCCTTTACAAAGCACCTCCTTTTGCCACCCAGGCAAGGCAGAGAACCTATCTCCTTTTGCTTGCTCCTGAAGCTGGCAGAGATCCATAACCAAAAGCTAACTCCTTACCTCTACCGACCCTTCCGCGGACGAGAAACTCTAGAAGAAGAACAAGCAGAGCGATCCTTGAAGCAACCCTTGTGAATCCCCTCACAAGCTCACCCTCATAAGATCCTCTCTCTCTCTCTCCCTCTCTCTCTTTCTCTCCTCAAGGCCTTCTCAGGTCAAGGCAGTAGCCAAAGGTCTTCCAAAACGTTGAATAAGAGTTCTTAAATAGAAGAGCTTCAAAGGAGCTCATTAATTGCAAGTTACCGACAATATCGTCCAGGCCGATATGGACATCGGCCTGGCCGATCAGTATAAAACTCAGAAGATCGACCTGAGCATCTCCCTAGATGCAAAACTGGATGATTGAAAATTGGCTTGATCGTCCAGGCCGATCTCACGATCGCCCCGGCCTATCAGTTCAAATCAGAGAAAAATCATCCAGAGCATCGCCCTGAATACGAGCAGGCCGATATTTATTGTCCTGGAGTAACTTAAGATTTTTGAATGGATAGTCCTGGCCGATCCTGCGATCGTCCAGGATGATATGATCGTATCAATCATCCTTAATTACTCCCTTGATTTCCTGATCAATTAAGGCATAATTTAAGAATTTCGTCCAGGCCTATCAATGATCATCCTGGCCGACAATTTAAAAATACAGTATACCTTAATTGTCTATGGCGGCAACTTCTATCTTTTTTGAGCATATCATCCTGGCCGATACACATATCATCCAGGCCGATATGTTAATGATGGATGCCTTAATTAAGAGTCATTTTTTAGACTTTCTGTTTTAAGCCTGATCGTATATGACGATGTAAATATCGTCCTGGACGATATGAGTAAAAATAGAAATTCTAAGTCTCTCAAGGGTGTGTGTGTAGGGTTACTTAACATCAGTCTCTTTGACCATTACAAGTAGACTCAAGAAGTGAAATAGAAAAGTACAGAGTGACTCAATCCTAAACCTATGCAATCCTGAACTGGCTTCCTCTGTTCGTCCGATCTTCGATTCTTGAAAAAGTTAGAAGCAACAAGCAGTCCAAGAGAAATAGTGTTTGTCAATCATCAAAACATAAGCCATGAAAATAGATTTGTAACAAATCCTTATTTAAACTTTCTATTTTAAGCCTGATCGTCCAGGACGATGTAAATATCATCCTGGCCGATATAAGTAAAAATAGAATTTCTAAGTCTCTCAAGTGTGTGTGTGTGTAGGGTTACTTAGCATCAGTCTCTTTGACCATTACAAATAGACTCAAGAAGAGAAAAAAAATAAAGTACAGACTGACTCAACCCTAGACCTACGCAATCTTGAACTGACTTCATTTGTTCGTCCGATCTTCGATTCCTAAAAAGTTAGAAGTAACAAGCAGTCCAAGAGAATCAATAGTGTTTGTCAATCATCAAAACATAAGTCATGAAAATAGATTTGCAACATGTAATTCCTACCATATTCGATAGTAAGACTGATGCATCTACATTCATCTTGATCCAAACTTCAGGTGGGGGCACCAAGCTTTGGACATTATTTGTTGATTAGTATCCCAGTTCTTTTCGATTGGAGTTGAATGTAGACAATAAGCATTAGATAATATTTTAGACACTATGTATGCTGTAGGAGGAACAATTTTTCCATGATTTGATAGATTCCAAAACTTCTAGTTATGGTAAACTGCTGAAACATAAATTCTGGCAAGACCACAATTCGTTCTTCCTCTATTCTTTAGTTCATCTACATAATGCGACATATTTTGGAACATAAGAATATTGATCCCCTATTGTCTCAATCTTAGCAATATTTTAATTAGTTTAGAGCAACTTATAACCACATGCTCTAATTCTTCTAGAATTTGGCATCCTCTAGAATATTGTAAATTTGGTTTCATGAATTATGGTTTTGATGATAGAAAACAATACGACTGCCCTTTTTCTACAGACATTTCTGGACCAAGAGATCAGACGACAAAGGAACCTACTCAAGATTGGGTAGATTAAGGTTGAGTCAATCTGTAACTTTTCTTTTTTCCTTTATAGAGTCAATTGTAATCTTGGAAGTGTCTGATGCTAAGTAACCCTACACACACACACTTGAGTGATTCTTATCTTACTGATTTAGAATTTTTGTTATTACTCACATCATCCCGGATGATATTTATATCGTCCTAGACAATCAGGTTTAAGATAGAAACCCTAATCATGACTCCTAGTCAAGGCAGCCATCATTAGGATATCGGCCTGGACGATACATGTATCAGCCAGGATGATATGCTCAAAATAGAAAGAATTCACTGACATGATCTATTTAGGCATTCTTTATTTTTGGATATCGGTCAAGACGATTGTGTATCATCCAAGACGATTTGATATAATTATGCCTAAATTGATCCGACAATTAAGGATGATTGATACGATCACATCGTCCGAGACAATCTCAATATCATTCTGGATGATCAGTTCAAAAACCTTAGTTGTTTCTGGATGATAAACATCAGCTAGATCATATTCAGGGCGATGTTCTGGATAATTTTCCCCTTATTTGAACTAATCTTCCGGGATGATCGTGAGATCATCCTGAATGATCAAGCTAATTTTGATCGTTCAGACCCCCATTCAGGGCAATGTTCACTACAATAGTCCATGATTTGTACTGATCGGTCAGGACAATATCCATATCGTCCTGGATGATATTATCGGTTCTTAAAATTCTATTTAAAGGATCCAATTTTTCTCATATAAGAGCCTTTGAGTTCTACTGTCTTGACCTAAGAGAGCCTTAGGAGAGAGAGAGAGAGAGAGAGAGAGAGAGAGAGAGAGAGAGAGAGAGAGAGAGAGAGAGAGAGAGAGAGAGAGAGAGAGAGAGGAACTTATGAGGGGGAGTTTGTGAGAGGGTTCATAAGGGTTACTCCAAGCAAGGTTCCAAGTCGTCTTCTCCAGTCTTCGTCTTTCATTCTTGGTAGGTTCTTAGGAGGCCTACTTCAGCAAAAGGTCTGGGTTCCCTGCCCGCTTTAGGAGGAAGCAAAAGGAGTCAGTTCTCTGCCCGCTTCAGGAGGAAGTAAAAGGAGTCGGTTCTCTGTTGCACCAGGGTTGGTGAATAGGAGTCGGTTGTAAAGGCTTCTCCGCCTAGCTGTGTGAGCTAAAGGAGAGACACTTACTTAGTGCAATACCTGGAGGGCGCCTCCAGGGAGTGGACGTATGTCAAGTTGACCGAACCAACTTATGATTTGATCTAAGAAAGATTTTTTTAAAATACCAATTCACCCCGTCCCCCCTTCTTGGTTAGCCTCGGGCTAGTTCTCAAGGCCTTAACATCCCTAATGAACTTTTAAGTGGTATAAGAGTGGGATTCCTAAAAACGAAGTTTGAAAAATTTTTGAATTTTGATCCAAGGCTAACTTTGGGAATTCTAATACAATGGAAGGGTATTCTATTACACGACCACCTTTGTTTGACAATCTACCTTCCAATTTTTGGAAAACTCGCATGTCTACTTTTTTATAATCAACTGATTATCGCATGTGGATGCTTATTAAAGAAGGATATTCTCCACCTTCTCGTGAACATAATGAAATTAAAACTGAAGTGCCTTTTACTGAATGGACTTTTGATGAAAGAGATTTAACTCAACTCAATGCGAAGTGTTTGAATTATTTTTTATGTGCTTTAAAATCTGAAGACTACAAGCGTGTTTCCACTTGCTCTACTAGAAAAGAGATTTGGGATAGGTTGTGCATTACTTATGAAGGAACCAATGAAGTTAAGCAATCTCGTTTGAATATTCTCTTGTATAATTATGAACTTTTTCATATGAAATCTTCTGAATTAATTTCTTATATGTATACAAAGTTTACTCAAATTATAACTTCTTTGCATACCTTAGGAAGAGAACTTTCAAACTATGAAAAAGTGAAAAAAATTTTAAGATGCTTGCCTTCCTATTTTGATGATAAAATCACTGCAATCACTAAATCTAAGGATTTGAACACTTATTCGATTGATAACTTACTTGGCTCACTCATTTCTTACGAGCAAGGGGTGAATAAAAGAAATCTTGATGCAGGTGAGAAAAGAAAGGAGAAAACAAAACTTGCTCAGCATCAGTCAGCTTTGCGACAAGGGCTTCATCATACAATTCTTTGTAAATTCATGCATTATAAGTTTAAACAACAACACTATTTTGCAGGGAAAGAGTATAAAAAATGTGTACATGCTTGATTTAAATAACATTGAATATGCTGCATCTTTTTGCTTGAAAACTATTGTTGATGATTCATGGTTGTGGCACAGAAGATTATGTCATGCTAGTATGAAAATCCTTAGGAAAGTGACCCAAAAAAACCTAGTTAGAGGTGTCTCCAAACTAAAATTCTCTAAAGACCACCTTTGTTATGCCTGCCAATTAGGAAAGCAAGTCTACTCCTCTTTTCACCCCACTAATGACATAAGCACCTCTAGACCTTTAGAAGTCCTTCAAATAGATTTGTTTGGACCCATTAGCACTGCCAGCTTGGTAGGGAAAGTCTATGGTTTTGTAATTATTGATGACTGCTCGAGATTCACTTGTCTAGATTTCTTTTATACAAAAATGAGTCTTTCGAGGGGTTTAGAACCTTTTTTACTTGGATTCAGAGAAAGCTAGGTTGTGAGATCTTGACCATCCATAGTGATCATGGGGGAGAGTTTTTTTTTTTTTTTTTTTTTTGAGAAAATGTTTAAATTGCATTAAAATGAAAAAGAAGGTAACCTATTACAAACTAGGCAAAATAAGCAAATGATCCCTTTTTCAACAAGAAAAAAGGACCTTATTAAGCTAAAATTTGTTAATTTAAACTTATTATAAATGTAATGAAATCCACTATTTCCTATTTTGAAACTGTTGAGATGCAGAGGATACCAAAATTTAAGACAACCCGAGGGTTGATTAGTATCCAGAGTTCTCATCCAGTTAGAGAATAAGAATTAGTAAAGATCTCATCAACAATTATGCAAAGTTTAAAATAACAAATTAAACTAAGGAAAAAAGAAATGAAAGCTAAAAAAAAAATTACAATTCATAAATAAATTCCAAAACTTTGGTAAAACAATGCCAAACTTTAGGATCAAAAGCTCCATCTTCAAAAATAACACTATTTTGTTGCTATCCTCGATAGAATCCTTCTTCATATTAGTGAGATAAAATGGAAGAACTTTTCAAACCGTTCTTCTCTTTGTGTTCAACCATCTTCCTTCTAGGTAGATCTTTCACCGGTCCCAATGCTTGATGTTCTTTGAATAAAACATGCTTTGACCCGGGGGAAACATTCTTCTTAAAAAAGTTTTTATCTTTTTTAAGAATAGTTTTTGTGAAATTCAAACTTATAGCTGATGGAGGAGAAGAAGAATCATGGATTGTATTATGAGTGTAATTACCATTTACACTAGCATCATTCACCAAAGTTGTTGAGGTTTCAAAATCTGTTTGTAAGCTCCCAAAATTTTAGCATCATGAGGATATACGGTAGCCTTCAGAGGAGTCAAACCTGAAATTTAAACTTCCATTTTTTCAGCCTCCAACATATGTGACTTTGTTGGAGAGAAAGCCGGTTCTCGAACTTTAACCTAATTTGGATAAAACAAATTGTCTTTTGAATATTGAGCAGCTTTAATAGTAACCGGTGAATCAGATACTATCTTATTATTTGGACTTTCAAACTTTGAATTTTGAATGTCCAGAATTTCCATAAATTCAGTCTCAGATTCCTTATTAACTTCTAACAAACTAGCATCCATTTTATCCACATCAGCCAAAGCACTAAGAGAATTAATTTCAAAACCAGAATCCCGAGAATCAAGCTGGGCTGTTTTGAATTTCAAATTCTGATTAACCTCCACTTCATCTCCTTCCTTGAATCTAGCATAAGCTTCTTCACTTAGACATTTAAATCCTGCATCTTCAACTTGATCTACCATCTCATTTAGATCATTTCCATCTACCAATGTTTGAGTACTTCCATCTGGATTATTAAGAGAACCCGATCCACAATTTCTTGATGCTGAAAAACTCTTGGAATTAAAATGATTCTTCACTGATTTCTTCTTGCTTTTGAATTTCACTTGCATCTAAGGACCATAAGGAATATTGGTATGATTTGAGATGGAAGGGCTTTCTTCAACATTAGGACAAACTAAATCAATATGCCCTATTCTTCTGCATTTTAAACAAAGTGAAGATAGATTTTCATTTTCAAACTTTTGAAAAAATCTACCATGCAATCCTTCAACCCGTATACCAGAAGGAAGTTTAGAGTTTAAATTAACTCTAATGCATGCTCTTGCAAATTCTCTTCTTCCCCACCTAAACATATTACAATCTAATAGTAATGGAATCCGAAGTCTAGAGACAATTCTAGTGATATTGGACTCATCCCAGCAGTGAAGGGGTAAGTGAGGAAGACAAACCTAGATTGGAGCAGATACACCATCCAATGAATTAGAAGAGATGTTAGGCGACCATTTGTCTAACCCAATTGCAAAACCCCCTACAAACCATGCTCCTCCATTGAGTACTTCTTCCATGGCTTCAAGAGACCGAAAGGAACAAAGTAGCCAATCTAGGCCAAGCAAGGTTAAGTGGAATCCTCCAAATTTCTTCCATTGCTTTCTTAATTCAATAACACAATTTGAGAAAGGAACATTTTTTGCAAGAATTTTAACCACCAAAGATTTATCCAAAACTTGGATTTTTCTTTCTCCATATCCAATTTAACAACATTTGGATCTTCAATCCTCCAGATTTTTATCCCAAGTAATTTTAATGTGTGGTTTTTTAATCCACACATTTGAATTATCCAAATTTGAAAAAAAAAGTAGGATTAATGATATTGAAGTCAATATCCTTATCATTCCTCAAAATATCAACAAAACTACTCCTTGAAGAAGAAGCTTCTTTGTCATTTGCTCCAAAAGAAGAAATCGGTAAAGGAGATTTAGGTAAATTGTTAGAAACCAACATTACCTCTTTTCCTTTATTCAAATCTATTAAAGGCTTATGTTTAGCCAACAAGCCTCCCTCTTTGATCACAAGAGGTGATTCTAAAGGCCAAAAATTATGAGGGGAGATGTGTTTGAAGGAGAATATACCTTTTGAATCCAACATGATTGGACTCACAGTAGATAAAATGGATTTGGTGTTTCGGTCATCCATAGATGACTGGCCACCTTCTACCATCTCCAATCCAAGCACCCAAAATCTTCAAATTGCTCTTCCAAATCCTTCCTTGATTTGTGGAGCTTCTCTCTCTTACCCAAAATCTTCAAATTACCATGGGGGAGTGTTTGAAAATGAAAGGTTTGGAGATTTTTGTGAGGACAAGGGGATTAGCCACAACTTCTCAGCTCCTATGACCCCTCAGCAGAATGGGGTAGCTGAAAGGAAAAAACATACCTTAGTAGAAGCAGCTAGAGCCGTGCTTGCTGAGTATTCACTTCCGAAATACTTTTGGGCTGAAGCGGTTAACATAGCTTGTTATGTGTTGAATAGGGTGAATGTTAGAGCCAAACTAGCTAAGACACCCTATGAGATCACTTATGAAAATTTGATCCAAAATCTGATGAAGGAGTGTTTTTGGGATATTCTAGTGTTGGGAAGTCTTTTAGGGTGTTTAACAAGAGAACTTTGATGGTGGAAGAAACTACTCATGTAGTGTTTGATGAGTCTGATCCTAGAAAGCTTGAAGTTGAGGATGATGATGATGTTGAAGAGATTACCACTGGAGTAGAAAATCTGGAGAATGGAGTAGAACCCCAAAACACTGAAGGAGTAAGATGTTGAGTCTAGTAATTAGGTTGTTAAGCCTAAGTAAATGTCCCAAGGCTACCAAGAGGGGGGTGAATTGGTAGTTTTTAAAAATTTTAAACCCTCTTAAAACTAATGTTGAACCGAAATGAAATTTTCTTTTAAAGTTTGTAGAAAATTGTTTTTCAACCACAGAGTTGTTAAAACAGAAATTTAAAATGCGGAAACGTAAAAGCAATAAAGTAAATGACACCAGATTTATAGTGGTTCGGTCTATAACCAGACCTACATCCACTCCTCAGAGGCACCCTCTGAGTATTGCACTAATACCACAAAGTGACTCTCCTTTAGCACCCACAGCAAGGCGGAGAAGCCTGTACAAAACCCTCTTTTCACCACTCCCCGGTGCGGCAGAGAACCGTCGTCCTTTTACACAATCCACAGTGCTGGCAGAGAACCGTCGTCCTTTTACACTCTCCTAGTGTGGGCAGAGAACCCTACAGCTGTTCACACTCTCCAAGTGTAGGCAGAGAACCTTCTTCCTTTTACACTCTCCTAGTGTAGGCAGAGAACCCACGGCTGTTCACACTCTCCAAGTGTCGGCAGAGAACCGGACCTTCTTGAATGATCTTCTCACAAGAACCTAGAAGAAAGAAAGAAAGGAGTGAAGAAATCCAATTTCACAAGTAGAGATTCTTACCTTAGCAATCCAAGTGAAGCCTTCTTGCTCCAATGGTAGGAATCCTCCTTTGAATGCTCTCTTCCACTCTCCCCTTGACTATTCTCTCAATAGGCACGAAGTTCAAGTGACAAAAAGATTGGGTGGCAGTCTAATTTGAAGTATTTATACAAAAGACAAGAAAAACCGCCCAAAAACTGCAAGTTTTCAATTCTGTACGCAGTGGATCGTCCGGTACGATCGTGGATCGTCCTGGACGATTTTACTTAAACGATCTGAAACGACCCAATTTGTATATGTGTACGAAATGACTTCGTACAGCTGATCGTCCTGTACGAACTAGGTTCGTCCAGTACGAACGGTTATTACAAGGTCGGTTCTAGAAACTGCTGAAAACTGTCCTAAGTCGGTTTATCGTTTGGACGAAAATTTGATCGTCTGGACGAAAATTTTCCAGAGAGCTGATCGTCCTGGACGATGATTTATTTCGTCTGGACGAAAATTTTCCAGAGCGCCCATCGCCGGGGACGATAATATGGTTTCGTCTGGACGAAAATTTTCCAGAGAGCTGTTCGTCCGGTACGAAATTTATTTTCGTCTGTACGAAAATTTTCCAGAGCGCCCATCGCCGGGGACGATATAAAAATTCGTCCTGGACGAATAGGACTTAGAAAAATTTTTCGAAGCAAGTTCCTATTCGTTCCAAATGCTCTATAGGAGATAACTGACAGATCGTCCAGTACGATATATATCGTCCTGTACGATCAGTATAGAATTTCAAGATCTCCTTAGTTTGTGTGTGTGATTTTATTCACTCAATTACAATCACTCCCTTTCAAAATTAATTCAAAGAAAAGACACTTCAAATAAACAAAATTTCTCATGTTGAATTTGATTTGAAGTTTTCGTAGTCTGGAGTCTGATTTTCCTGAAATGTTAGTACACACAAGAGCAAGTGCAAATCTTCTAAATTGTTAGGAGATAATTATACATCTGAACAATAATGTTTGGAATCATCAAAAATACATAAGTTGCACAAATATAAATCATTCAAATAGCAACTATTCAAACAATCTCCCCCTTTTTGATGATGGCAAAACAATTATTATTAGTATGGTTTCAAGTTAAAACACTATCTCTTATCTCCTAAACTCCCCCTGAATTTATGAGTATTAAAATAAGGAGGCATTAAAGAACAAAAATTTTTGTTTTTCAAAAAAAAATTTTAACACAGAAAAACATAAACCACAAACAAAAACATACAAACAAAAACATAATACAAAAACATACAAACAAAAACATAATACAAAAACATACAAACAAAAACATAATAATTTCTCCCCCTTTTTGACAACAACAAAAAGTGAAGAAGAATAAGACAAGAAATGTAAATAATAATATGAAATTCATTGTTAAAATTTTAATCTAAATTGTGATTTGACATAGGGTATGCAATTTTAAACTAAAGATATTAGGTCAATCATAGAAATTCATAAAATTTATGAAAAGATATAACATTGTAAGTAAGAAGAATTTATGAAAGACATGATTCAATTTAGACATTTTGATTATTGAAAATCATTACAAGTGAGATGTAAGAAAATTCTATATTTCAAAGTTCAATAGAATATAAATGAACATTAGATCAACTTGAATTAAGAGATTAAACGAAATTTGGAAAGAAGAGAATTACCTCATGTGGTGCTTTGCACATCTTTTCAAAGTTTTGGAGCACATTTTTGTGCATTTGTCTTTGGTTGGGCTTATTTTGTGCCTCTTTTTCACTTTGCAAATTTTTGCGAATCCCTTTTGATTTTTGTACATTTGTACAATTTTCAAGAGTAATTTGACCAATTCTTTCCAAAATCTATAATCTAACATTTCAAATATTTCTAGGTGCATAAATATCATTTGAGCATAGAAATACAAAATAAGATAACATCAAAATTGTAATAACAATATTAAATTTTATGTAGTCTAAATGAATAGACATGAACTTAAAAATTCTAACTACAACAAGTTATAAACAAATTATAAATTTAGAAAGTCTAGATTTTCTAATATAGATAATCTCATATTACAACAAATTTGAGCACAATGTAGATTAAAAATAATATTAATGAAATTCATAAAGATTAGCCACATTTCAAAACAAATCTAAGACAAACAAACTTTCATTAATTAAAAAGAAAATTACATAAAAACATTGAACCAAAAAAAACATAACAACAAAACAAAAAAAAAAAAAATACACCAGACACACATAAAAAAAATTTCTACTGTTCTGGAGGAGGAGGAGGAGGAATGCCGCCAAAGAGATTGAAGTAGGAGGCCATTAACATTACATTGGTATTTATTTCATGAACTTCATCTCTAATATTACCAATGTCATGTTGCTGCTGCGTAAGATGAGCATCAAATTGATCAAACCTTTGATCAATGTGAGTCTCTAGTCTATCAAATCTCTCAATCAGATTCTGGTAATCTGATTGAGAAGCAGAAGCTTGCACTCCTTCTTCTTCTTCTTCTGAAGCACTATCATGTGCTTTTTCTTTTTCTTTTTCCTCCCTGAAGAGCAGTCTGAAAGATGCATCGTTGTAATAAACTGGCTCTTCATATTCCTCATCAGGATGGACTATATTGTACTTCTTCTCCAAAACATAAGTAATCAAGTGCCCTAAAGAAATATTCTTCTTCTCTTTTCTGATAGGATGTCCTATTTCTGAAAGCCCATAGATATGATCTAGGATGAGTTGGGCTTCATCAATAGGTTGTCTTTTCATGATTAAAAAAGTTAGACAAGAAAGAAGAGGAGTAATGTTAATCCTATCACCAGCTTTAGGAATAATTGAGGATCTAAGGATATGCTGGATGATTCGGGCATCTTGGGTCATACCGGCCACTCTAGCAACATGATTGTCAATTCCATTTTCTCTAATTACCCTATTGATTTCATACCAATGGAAGACGTTTTCTGACATTAGGGTGTGAGCTCTATATCCTTCAGTCCTTAAGTTTAAAAATGCACCAAGGTCGTGCTTGGTGATCTCAACTTTTTTCTTAAAAACAAAAGAACTAATGATAGAGTGGTCAGAATTGAAACTCATGTTGGCTAGGAAGTAATGGAAGGTTTGCTTATTGTAGAAGTGGACAAGAGAGAGAATGAAATGAAATTGGGTTGAGGCAAAGAGGTGTAATACCCGAAATTTCAACTCCGTTTGGATAAGAATGCGAGACGGAGTGATTTTTGCAGAAGCAAAACGAGGAAAAGATTCCTCATTTGCTTTGGAAAGGAAGTTGTCTGGAGCATTCCTGTTGGGTTTCTTCACCAAAACTTTTTGTCTTTGCTAGAGGAGGCCATAGTTGATTTGATGTAGAAAGGGATTGAAAAAGATGTTTGAAAGTGTGATTTTCAAGTTTGAAAGCCCTCATATTTAAGAAAAACGATATGTTCGTCCTGGACGAAAATATTCGTCCTGGACGAAAAATTATCGTTCGTCTGGACGAAGTAATTTCGTACAGACGATCCAATTCGTCCAAAATGTAACGGCTTTTCGTATTCAACACAACTTACGATGCGTCCCTTCGTACAGGCTTTTTGACTTGACCGATCGTACATACGAAAATATTTCGTACAGACGATCAGAAAAGCGTTTCGTTTTAATGACTCTTGAAAACCGTCCCCTACAATGAATCGACACATGTTCGTACATACGAAAAAATTTCGTACAGACGAAAAGTTCGTATTAAAAACTGTCTTATCCACTCAACCGCTGCATTCAATCGTCCCGACGTTTGAGAGAAAAAAAAATTCGTACTGGACGATCACAGATCGTACAGACGATCCAATAAAAAACTGCTCTCAAAACGGTTTAAATTCGCGCAAACTGTTTCTTAACACATCGTCCTGTACGAAAAATTTCGTCCTGGACGATTTCCTCCAAAAAAATTTTTAATTTTGACTTTTTTAATTTAACAAAATAAACAAAAACAATAAAAATAAAAAAAAACAGAAAAACATAAGATACAATCATACATCCAAAAACAATTCATTCAAAAACACACAAAATTCACAAAATCACAAAAACAAAATACAACAAGTATCAATGTTGCAAAGACATTTTGTTAAGCATTCAAATCAATAACACCAAGCCTTGTTCTTAAAGTACTGAAGGTATCAAAGGCTAAAGGTTTTGTAAAAATGTCTGCAAGTTGATTTTCAGTTGAAACATGTATGAGTTCAATTTCTCCTTTGGATACATGATCCCTTATGAAATGATGCCTTATATCAATGTGTTTGGTTCTAGAATGTTGAATAGGATTTTTGGAAATGCAAATAGCACTAGTATTGTCACAATAAATTGGAATAGTGCCTATAGTTAATCCTAAGTCAATCAACTGTTGTTTTAACCAAAGTACTTGTGCCACACAACTTCCTAATGCAATGTATTCTGCTTCTGCAGTAGATAGTGCCACTGAATTTTGTTTTCTACTAGACCATGAAACTAATGAATTTCCAATGAATTGACATGTTCCAGAAGTGCTTTTCCTATCCACTCTACAGCCTGCAAAGTCAGAATCTGAGTAACCAATAATTTCAAATGAAGAGCTAAACTTAGGATACCAAATTCCTAAGTTTTGAGTTCCTAGTAGATATCTTAAAATCCTTTTCACTGCTGTCAAATGTGATTCTTTTGGATCTGATTGAAATCTAGCACATAAGCAAACACTAAACATAATATCTGGTCGGCTAGCAGTCAAGTAAAGTAAAGATCCAATTATCCCTCTAAATTTCTTTTGATCAACAGATTTTCCCTTAAGGTCTTTATCTAACTGAACTGAAGAACTCATTGGTGTACTAACAGGTTTAGCATTGTCCATTTCATATTTTTTGAGGATGTCCTTAATATATTTGGTTTGACTAAGAAAAGTACCTTCCTCAAGTTGCTTAATGCTAAAACCTAGAAAGTAATTTAAATCTCCCATTAGACTCATTTCAAATTCACTACTCATTGTTTTAGAAAAATCATCACAAAGATGTTTATTTGAAGATCCAAAGATGATGTCATCCACATAAATTTGAACAATAAGTATATCCTTTCCAATTTTCCTTAAAAAGAGAGTTGTATCCACACTTCCTTTTTCAAAAGATCTTTCAAGTAGGAAGGTGCTTAACCTCTCATACCAAGCCCTAGGTGCCTGTTTCAATCCATATAATGCCTTTTTTAATTTGAAAACATGATTTGGAAATTTAGAGTTTTCAAAACCTGGAGGTTGTTCTACAAAAACATCTTCTTCAATTACTCCATTTAAAAAGGCACTTTTGACATCCATTTGAAACAATTTAAAACCTTTAAAACAGGCAAAGGCTAGTAAAACCCTAATTGCTTCAAGTCTAGCTACAGGGGCAAAAGTTTCCTCAAAATCAATTCCTTCAATTTGATTATACCCCTTAGCTACTAATCTAGCCTTATTTCTAATGACTACTCCTGAGTCATTCATTTTATTTTTGAACACCCACTTGGTTCCAACAACACTTTGATCTTTTGGCCTTGTAGTTAGTTCCCAAACTTTATTTCTTACAAATTGATTTAACTCTTCTTGCATGGCCAATATCCAAAATTCATCTGAAAGTGCTTGATCAATGTTAGTGGGTTCAACAGTTGAAATAAAGGCTGAATGATTGACTTCCTTGTTTAATCCACGCCTAGTTCTAACACCCTCACTTGGTTCACCTATGATTAATTCCTTTGGGTGGTTTTTAGAAAATCTCAAATCTCTAGGCAAAGGGTCTTCTCTTTCTAAATTTTCTTCCACATTTTCTTCCAAATTTAATCTATCAATCTTTTGGGAGTTTTCTTCAATTTCTTCTTCAACAACTTTTGGCTCTTCCATGTTTCCATTTTCATCAAAAACAACATGTGTGGTTTCTTCAATGACTAAAGTTCTTTTGTTGAATACTCTATAAGATTTTCCAACACTTGAATATCCAACAAAAATTCCTTCATCTGATTTTGGATCAAATTTTCCTAAGGCAGATTTTCCATTATTATGTATGAACACCTTGCAACCAAATACATGCAAATGAGACAAATTTGGTGTTCTACCTTTTAGCAACTCATAGGGTGTTTTATTCAAATTTGATCTCACATTCACCCTATTCAGAACATAGCATGCAGTGCTAACCGCCTCAGCCCAAAAATATCTAGGAAGTGAGTATTCTGCTAACATTGCTCGGGCGGCTTCTATTAATGTTCTGTTCTTTCTTTCAACTACTCCATTTTGTTGAGGAGTTCTAGGTGCAGAAAAATTGTGATCAATCCCATTTTCTTTACAGAAATCTTCAAATCTTTCATTTTCAAATTCTCCTCCATGATCACTTTGTATAGAAATTATTTCACATCCTAGTTTTCTTTGTATCCAAGTTGAAAAATTTCTGAATTCCTCAAATGATTCACTCTTATGAAAAAGAAACTTAACCCAGGTGAATCTTGAAAAATCATCTACTATAACAAATCCATATACCTTTCCTCCTAGACTAACAGTGCTTACTGGTCCAAAAAGATCCATGTGTAGAATTTCTAAAGGTTTACTGGTCCTAAGATCTTTAATGGACTTAAAAGAGGACTTCACTTGTTTTCCTAATTGACATGCATCACACAGATGGTCCTTAGTAAAGTCTAGTTTAGGTATTCCTCTCACCAAATTCTTTTGGGTAATTTTTCTAAGATTTTTCATACTAGAATGACAAAGTCTCCTATGCCAAAGCCATGATTCATCAGAAACAGTTTTCAAACAAAAAGCAGTAGGAGATTGAATACAATTTAAATCTAGCATGTAAACATTGTTCACCCTTTTTCCATTTAAAACAATTTTTCCATTTAGGCTAATTATGCAGCTAGTAGGTAAAAATTTTACATTATAGCCCTTATCACATAGCTGACTTATGCTAAGCAAATTATGTTTCAAGCCTTCAACTAATAAAACATTATCTATGAAAAAGTTTTTCAAGTTTCCAATCATACCTGATCCAACCACTTTCTTTGTGGTATTATCTCCAAGTGTAACCTTGCCTCCACTCCTGGCTTCCAGCGTTATGAATTGAGCAGTATCTCCAGTCATGTGCTTAGAACATCCGCTGTCCAGGTACCATATACTCTCACGAGGTCTTGTGTGAGAGTATACCTGCAAAATTCTCAAATGTTAGACCTGGGAACCCAAACTAGTTTGGGTTCACCTTTATGAAATTTATAATCAGATGCATGTGTGATATGTCTAGGTTTATGCATCTTAGTTCTCCACACCAAATTAGATTTCATCTTTAAAGTGCAGGTGTGAGATATATGTCCCAAAAATCCACAATTGTTACATTTAACATTAGGAAAAATATTCCTATGTTTTCTCTCATATGATTGTCTTCTAAGGGATTTCATGAATTTAGGATAATATTTAGGATTTGTAAAATCTTCAAGTTTAGGGGGGTTCCTATTATCCTCAAGAGCTCTTATAGTAAGTTTGTAAAATGAATTCATTTCCTCCAAGATTCGATTTGTATAATTACCTATATGTCTTGTGTTCAGATTCATCCTTAAATTTCTCAAATTCTTTTTCAAGTTCAGCATAGGATGATTTTAAATTCTCAAAATTTTTATTCAAGTCATCATATTCATCAAGTAGTTTCATGTGGTTGCTATCAATTAAAGCATGATCTTTCCTAAGGATTTCGTGTTCCTTATTAAGCTCTTCCAATTCTAAAACTAAACTAGCATGCATCTTTTTAGTTTTCCTATATGCATCATGCATGTGTTCAGAAACTTCAAACAATTCATTATAAGTTAAATCACATACCTCTTCTTGATCTGATTGTTCAGCTTTATCTGCCATCAAGCAAAGGTTGGTGACTTCTTCTTCTTTTCAGTCTCAGATGAGTCTGAAGCTGAGTCCGCCCAAAAAGCCTTTTGAAACTTCTTCTTGCCCTTCTTTACCATTGGTTTCTCCTCTACCTTCTCCTTGCTAGGAGAGGCTTTGAGTTTTGGACAATCAGTCTTTATATGACCTGGTTTCCTGCATTCATAACAAATCACTTCATTAGAAACCTTGCCATTTCTATTATACTTACCTCTATTCCATTGCTGGCGTCTCTTCTGCTTCCTCTTTAAAAAGCTTTTGAATTGTCTAGTCATCAGTGCTATATCATCTTCATCCTCAGGTTGTGAGTGTTCACTTTCTGACTCTTCCACATTTAGTGCAATATTCTTGTCCTTTCTTGGTTCACCTGCATCAATCTTTCTTTGACTTACTCCTTGCTCGTAAGCAATGAGTGAACCAAGAAGATTGTCAATAGAATAAATGTTCAGATCTTTTGACTCTGTAATTGCAGTAATTTTAGCATCGTATGCAGTAGGTAAACAACGAAGAATCTTATTAACCATTTCAGCATTAGTTAATTCCCTACCAAGTGCATGCAAAGAGGTGACAATTTGAGTGAATCTTGTGTACATGTCAGATATAGATTCATTAGGTTTCATGCGAAATAGTTCGTAGTCATGTAACAAGATATTTAGCCTTGATTGCTTAACCTCATTTGTCCCTTCATAAGTAATACAAAGTCTATCCCATATGTCTTTTCCGCTTTTACAAGTAGAAACTCGCATGTAGTCTTCAGATTTTAAAGCACAAAAGAAACTATTTAAACATTTTGCATTTAATTGTGCTAAGTCACGTTCTTCAATAGTCCAATCTGCATAGGGTGTATCTACCCTAATTCCATCAACTAATCTAGTTGGTTTTGTGTAACCTTCCTGGACTAACATCCACATGCGATAATCAAGTGACTGTAAGAAAGTAGACATGCGTGTTTTCCAAAAATCAAAAGGAATATTGTCAAACAGTGGAGGTCTAGTGATAGAGTAACCCTCAGGTGTGTTTCGGTTTCCAAATGTAGCCATCTACGTTAATCAAAAAGTAGTTCAAACTTATGATTTTGAAACTATGCTCTGATACCACTTGTTGAGTCTAGTAATTAGGTTGTTAAGCCTAAGTAAATGTCCCACGGCTACCAAGAGGGGGGTGAATTGGTAGTTTTTAAAAATTTTAAACCCTCTTAAAACTAAATGTTGAACCGAAATGAAATTTTCTTTTAAAGTTTGTAGAAAATTGTTTTTCAACCACAGAGTTGTTAAAACAGAAATTTAAAATGCGGAAACGTAAAAGCAATAAAGTAAATGACACCAGATTTATAGTGGTTCGGTCTATAACCAGACCTACATCCACTCCTCAGAGGCACCCTCTGAGTATTGCACTAATACCACAAAGTGACTCTCCTTTAGCACCCACAGCAAGGCGGAGAAGCCTGTACAAAACCCTCTTTTCACCACTCCCCGGTGCGGCAGAGAACCGTCGTCCTTTTACACAATCCACAGTGCTGGCAGAGAACCGTCGTCCTTTTACACTCTCCTAGTGTGGGCAGAGAACCCTACAGCTGTTCACACTCTCCAAGTGTAGGCAGAGAACCTTCTTCCTTTTACACTCTCCTAGTGTAGGCAGAGAACCCACGGCTGTTCACACTCTCCAAGTGTCGGCAGAGAACCGGACCTTCTTGAATGATCTTCTCACAAGAACCTAGAAGAAAGAAAGAAAGAGTGAAGAAATCCAATTTCACAAGTAGAGATTCTTACCTTAGCAATCCAAGTGAAGCCTTCTTGCTCCAATGGTAGGAATCCTCCTTTGAATGCTCTCTTCCACTCTCCCCTTGACTATTCTCTCAATAGGCACGAAGATCAAGTGACAAAAAGATTGGGTGGCAGTCTAATTTGAAGTATTTATACAAAAGACAAGAAAAACCGCCCAAAAACTGCAAGTTTTCAATTCTGTACGCAGTGGATCGTCCGGTACGATCGTGGATCGTCCTGGACGATTTTACTTAAACGATCTGAAACGACCCAATTTGTATATGTGTACGAAATGACTTCGTACAGCTGATCGTCCTGTACGAACTAGGTTCGTCCAGTACGAACGGTTATTACAAGGTCGGTTCTAGAAACTGCTGAAAACTGTCCTAAGTCGGTTTATCGTTTGGACGAAAATTTGATCGTCTGGACGAAAATTTTCCAGAGAGCCTGATCGTCCTGGACGATGATTTATTTCGTCTGGACGAAAATTTTCCAGAGCGCCCATCGCCGGGGACGATAATATGGTTTCGTCTGGACGAAAATTTTCCAGAGAGCTGTTCGTCCGGTACGAAATTTATTTTCGTCTGTACGAAAATTTTCCAGAGCGCCCATCGCCGGGGACGATATAAAAATTCGTCCTGGACGAATAGGACTTAGAAAAATTTTTCGAAGCAAGTTCCTATTCGTTCCAAATGCTCTATAGGAGATAACTGACAGATCGTCCAGTACGATATATATCGTCCTGTACGATCAGTATAGAATTTCAAGATCTCCTTAGTTTGTGTGTGTGATTTTATTCACTCAATTACAATCACTCCCTTTCAAAAATTAATTCAAAGAAAAGACACTTCAAATAAACAAAATTTCTCATGTTGAATTTGATTTGAAGTTTTCGTAGTCTGGAGTCTGATTTTCCTGAAATGTTAGTACACACAAGAGCAAGTGCAAATCTTCTAAATTGTTAGGAGATAATTATACATCTGAACAATAATGTTTGGAATCATCAAAAATACATAAGTTGCACAAATATAAATCATTCAAATAGCAACTATTCAAACATAAGAGATGTTACCCAAGGAGTAGAAAATATAGATTTGGAGGAAAGGGTTTGACCTTCACACACCTTGCTTAGAGATTGGAGATACTCTATAAGTTACCCCAAAGATTTGATCTTAGGAGACCCTTCTATTGGAGTTAGGACTAGACATGGACTTAGGAAAGGGCTGAACCACTCTGCTTTTATCTCAATGACTGAACCCACCAACATAAACCAAGCCCTTTCTGATGAGTTTTGGATTTTAGCCATGCAGGAGAAATTGATCCAATTTCTTAGGAATGATGTTTGGGAGCTTGTAGAAAGTCCTAAGGAACAAAGTGTAGTTGGAACCAAGTGGGTTTTTAAGAACAAGGTAAATGATTCTGGAGTGGTGGTTAGGAATAAAGCAAGATTAGTGGCTAAGGGGTATAACCAAATAGAAGGGATAGATTTTGAGAAGACTTTTGCCCCTATAGCTAGATTAGAAGTCATTAGAGTGCTAATAGCCTTCGCCTATTATAAAGGATTTAAGTTTTTTCAAATAGATGTTAAGAGTACCTTTTTAAATTAGGAAATAAAAGAAGATGTGTTTGTAGAACAACCCCCAAGTTTTGCTCCACAATCCATCTTCTTTAATTAACAAATAAACTTTCTTATCATGAAGCCCATTTGCATTACATATCGTCGGCCATGTATTAAATCTTCTATCAATAATCCATGTGCCTCTTTTGATGTGAATTTTTTCTCCATTATGCACTTTCCAGCTTATTATTGGTTTTAGATAATTTGCTCCTTCTTTCATTATTCACTAAGAAGGAAAGGAATTTCTTTTAATGCCTTCTTCCCAAATGCCATCACCTTATTTCTTTTTTAATACTATATTTAAAAGTGAATTCTAATTTTGTAAAATGTTTCATGCTAGTCTACCTCTTAGTAAGTCTTGCCTATCTTATGCTCCAAGGATGTTAAATTCTCCTGAGTTAGTAGATAAGCACAATGTAGGAAATGCTATATAATGCAGTCCCTATCTTCCATTTTCCTTATGCCAAAAAAATTCTTGCATACAATTTTCATCGAAATGCTTCTTGGTATTAAAGAAATACCATCTGGTATGAAAGTATGGAAGAAAATGTTGTTTTAATTAACAACATTCTTCCTGCCATTAAAATCCACCGAGCTCCCAATGAATTCAATATATCCATTGCTTTTTCTATGGTGTAATTATTCGATCACTTTCAATCTCCTTAACACCAATTTTATTCCCATCTATTTGAACTCCTTGACTTCCATAATTCCAATGATTTTATTTAGATTCCTTCTTCTCTTCTTTGAGACATTCTTTTTGTAGAGCACCATAGACTTTTATGAGTTAATTTTTTGTCCTATCCATCCACAGTAATCTTTGCATATTTGCTTCAAAGTTATAACATTTCTTCTATAGGCCTCGGCAACCACTAGCACATCATCTAAAAATAATAAGTGCATTAATCTTTAAACATTAGCAGCTAACTTGATGCCCAATTAGTCAAAATTTGCTTGGAGAGCCTTGGATAGTAATTCATGGCATAAAATAAACAAACTTTGCGATAGAGGACATCCCTGTCTAAAACCACATTGTGCAGTTATCAAATTCGTTCTTCTCCTATTTATATTAATCGAATATTTATGATAGCTAACACATTGCATTATCAGATGTATTATCCTCTCTAAGAATCCCTACTTCCTCATTACTTTATTTATTGTTTCCCAGCACATACTATCATAAGCTTGATTTATATCAAGCTTTAATAGCATGTATCCCACTTTAGCTATCAAGAACCTCATCTTATTCATGATCTCTTGATCTAATAGATAGCTATCAGATATGATTCTTCCTGGAACAAATGCTCCTTGACGCTCAAAAATAGTATTAGGGAGACATTTAAGTTTACTAAGGATCATACCTGCCACCATTTTGTAAATGGTCTGGCTTAGGCATATTGGTCTAAATTCAGAGTATTCATTAGCATTTGGGACTTTAGGAATAAGTACCACTAGCATCTCTTTCTAGTAATCTGGCATCTCTCCTGACATGAAAAACCTTCAATGGCATTCCTAGTCTCTCCTTTTACAATGCTCCAATATGATTTAAAGAAGCAAACATTTGTCCCATCTATACCAGGAGATTTATTATTACTCATATTCATAACAATATTAAGTAGGTCTTCCTCTATGAAATCAGAATTCAATATTTCTTCCATCTCATTTATTAGGCAATCTTCATTTGTAAACACACGCTAATCATCCATATCGCAATTACGTTTGATCTATTTTTTTGAAAAGAAGTTCTCCACTATAGCATGGATAGCTTCGTGGTTAGTTTCCACTGTGCCATCTACTTCAACTATTTGATTAATCAAATTGCTCTTCCTTTTTGTCGTAGCATATGTGTGATAGAAACATGTGTTCTTTTCTCCATCTTCCATCAATTGACTTTTTGACCTTTGTCTCCACCATGTTGACAATCTAGCCAAAGTAATATTGAGTTCATGCACCTTGATTCTAAGTTTCAGTAGAATCATTGGGTTCAAACCATCCTCCTTAGACACTAGTGAAAGTTCATCAAGGATGTCAAGCTCTTATGAACTAGTCCTGAAGCTAACCAAAGAGGTGGTGAATTGGTATTTAAAAATTTCTCCAAATAAAAACACAATCTTAAATCAAACCAAGATTTAACATAAGATGAACAAAGTGTGAAAATTAATTGTGGAAGTAATAATAAGAAAGAGCACACCAAATTTTATAGTGGTTCGCTCAACTTGACATATGTCCACCCCCTAGAGCCTCCTCCGAGTATTACATTAAACTCAGTGTCTCTCCTTTCTCCCCCACAGTAAGGTAGAGAGCCCATTAAAAAAATGTCTTTCCACCAACCTCGATGATGTAGAGAACCCAACTCCTTTTGCTTCCTCTAGAAGCAGACATATAACCCAACTCTTTTTGCTTCCTCCAAAAATAGATAGAGAACCTAATTCCTTTTTCTTCCTCTAGAAGTAGGCAGAGAACCTTCATCAGTTATTAAAGTAGACCTCTCTCAAACCTCCAACAAACCAGGGATGATGACCAAAGAAGTTGACTCAGATCCTTGCTTGGAGCAACCTTTGTAGAGAGAGTTGCTATTTACATGTTTTACATTCTTGCAATTTGTATTATTTTGATGATTTCAAATATTATTGTTTTTATATATCTCCTAACACTTTTTGGAAGCTTTATTTTTGCTCTAGTGTGTACTAACATTTCAGGAAAATCAACTCCAAGAGATGAAGACTTCAAATTATTCTTTTGTAAATTATAAGTTTTTTGAAATTAAAGGGAGTGGTTGTAATTGAGTAAAAAATTACAACACACACTCTTGGGGGACAAATTTTATGAACTGATCGTACGGGATGAACTTTGTTCGTACGGGACGATCATATCAATTAACCCTCAGAAGAGCAATGAATCGAACAGGCGAGGAGAAAATTTTCTAAGTCCTAATCATCCAGTACGAATTTAATATTCGTCCCTGGACGAACATCTCGGGATTCTCACTTTCCTTGTTCGTCAGAACGAAATTAATTTTTGTACCAGGACGAAGCTCTCTGGATGAGATCGTATAGGACAAAATTAATTTTCGTCCTAGGATGAAGCTCTCTGGATGAGATCGTACATGACAAAATTAATTTTTGTCCCAGGATGAAGCTCTCTGTATGAGATCATACAGGACAAAATTTATTTTCATCCCTAGATGAAACCCTCTGTATGAGATCATATAGGACAAAATTTATTTTCGTCCTTGGACGAAGTGCTCTGTATAAAATCATCCTAGGATGAAACCTGTTCTTCCCAGGATGAACCAAACCGACTTACATCAGTTGGTTACATCCTGTAAAAATTTTGGGAACCGACCTATGAAATAACAGTTTCATACCGGACGAACCTAGTTCGTACGAAATGATAAGCGTGTAAGAACATAGTTTGTACTAATATATATTAGGTTCATTTCCGACACTTTAAGTAAAATCATTCAAGATGATCCACGATCGTACGGGATGATCCACTGCGTACATAATTGAAAACTTACAGTTTTTGGGCAGTTTTTCTTATCTTTTGTATAAATAGTTCAAATTTGACTGCCACCCAATCTTTTTGCTCATTAAACTTCGTGCCTATTGGAAGAAGAGTAGAGGAGAGAGTGAGAGAGAGCATTCAAAGAAGGATTTCTACCACTGGAGAGTGAAGGCTACACTTGGTGTTTAAATGTAATATTTCTAACTTGTGATTTGAGATTACTTCACTCTTTTTCTTTCCTCCTTCTAGATTTCTAGTGAAGAGATTTGTCAAGGAGATTCAGTTCTCTGCCGACACTTGGAGAATGTGAACAGCCAAAGGGTTCTCTGCCCACATTTGGAGAGTGTGAATAGCCGAAGGGTTCTCTGCCCACACTAGGAGAGTGTGAAAGGACGAAGGGTTCTCTGCCCACACTAGGAGAGTGTGAAAGGACAGATGGTTATCTGCCAATACTGAGGATTGTCTAAAAGGACGACAGTTCTCTGACGCACCAGGTAGTGGTGAAAAGAGAGTTTGTAAAGGCTTCTCCGCCTTGCTATGGGTGCAAAAGGAGAGACACTATTGGTATTAGTGCAATACTCAAAGGGTGCCTCTGGGAAATGGATGTAGGTCTAGTTTAGACCGAACCACTATAAATCTTATGTCGTTTACTTTACTATTTTTTATTTTCCGCATTTTTCTTTTGTTTTAAAAAATTTGTGGTTTAAAAGCTTTTCTAAAAAAATTTCATTAAAAGTTTAATTTCGGTACAATTAAAATTTAAAAAGATGGTTAAGTTTTAAAATACCAATTCACCCCACTCTTGGTAGCCTTAGGATATTAACTTAGGTTTAACAACCTATTAACTAGACTCAACAAGTGGTATCAGAGCTCTATTTCAAAATCATAAGTTTGAACTACTTTTTGATTAATGTAGATGACTACATTTGGAAACCGAAATACACCTGAGGGTTACTCTATTACTAGACCTCCAATGTTTGATAATATACCTTTTGATTTTTGAAAAACACGCATGTCTACTTTCTTACAGTCACTTGATTATCGTATGTGGATCCTAGTCCAGGAAGGTTATACAAAACCAACTAGATTAGTTGATGGAGTTAGGGTAGAAACACCTTTTGCAGATTGGACTATAGAAGAACGTGACTTAGCTCAACTAAATGCCAAATTTTTAAATAGCTTCTTTTGTGCTTTAAAATCTAAAGACTGCATGCGGGTTTCCACTTACAAAAGTGGAAAGGACATATGTGATAGACTTTGTATAACTTATAAAGGGACTAATGAAATTAAGCAATCAATACTTAATATATTGTTACATTATTATGAGTTGTTTCGCATGAAACTAAATGAATTTATTTCTGACATGTACACAAGATTCACACAAATTGTCACTTCTTTGCATGCACTTAGTAAGGAATTAACTAATGCTGAAATGGTTAATAAGATTCTTCATTGTTTATCTACTGCTTATGATGCTAAAATTACTGCAATTACAGAGTCTAAAGATCTAAACATTTATTCTATTGACAATCTTCTTGGTTCACTCATTGCTTACGAGCAAGTGGTTAGTCAAAGAAAGATTGATGCAGATGAATCACAAAAGGAGAAAAATATAACACTAAAAGTGGAAGAGTTTGAGAGTGAACACTCAGAACCTGAGAATGAAGACGATATTGCATTAATGATTAGACAATTCATAAGCTTTCTGAAGAGGAAGCAGAAGAGATGCCAGCAATGGAATAGAGGTAAGTTTAACAGAAATGGCAAGGTTTCTAATGAAGTAATTTATTATGAATGTAGGAAATTAGGTTATATCAAGATTGAATGCCCAAAACTCAAAGCCACTCCTAGCAAGGAGAAGGTAGAGGAGAAACTAATTGTAAAGAAGGGCAAGAAGAAGTTTCAAAGAGCTTTTTGGGCGGACTCAGCTTCAGATTCATCTGAGACTGAAAAAGAAGAAGAAGTAACCAATCTTTGCTTGATTGCAGATAGTGTTGATAAATCATATCAAGAAGAGGTATGTGATTTAACTTATGTTGAATTGTTTGAAATTTCTGAACACATGCATGATGTATATAGGAAAATAAAAAAGATGCATGCTAGTGTAAGTCTAGAATTAGAAGAACTTAAAAAAAAACATAAAATCTTTAGGAAAGATCATGCTTTAATAGATGAGAACCACATGAAATTACTTGATGAATTTGATGATCTAAATAAAAATCATGAGATTTTAAAATCATCCTATGTTGATCTTGAAAAAGAATATAAAATATTTAAGGATGAATCTGAGAGCAAAACATGTCGAATCAATTATACAAATCGAATCTTAGAAGATATGAGTTCATTTTATAAGTTGAAAATAAGAGCTCTTGAGGATAATAGGATACCCCCCAAACTTGAAGATTTTACAAATCCTAAATTTTATCCTAAATATATGGTATCCCTTAGAAGACAAACAAATGGCAGAAGACTTAGGAATACTTTTCCTAATGTCAAATGTAATAATTGTGGATTATTTGGACATATATATCACATATGTACTTTGAAGATGAAATCTAATTTGGTGTGGATACCTAAGATGCATAAACCTAGACATATCATACATGCATCTGATTATAAATTGCTAAAAGGAGAACCCAAACTTGGTTGGGTTCCCAGGTCTAGCATTTGATATTTTTGTAGGATTGCTCTCATGCAAGACATCGTGGGAGAATTTGGTACCTGGACAGTGGATGTTTAAAGCATATGACTGGAGATACTGCTCAATTCGTAACGCTACAATTCAGGAGTGGAGGCAAGGTTACACTTGGAGATAATACCACAAAGAAAATGGTTGGATCAGGTATGATTGGAAATTTGAAAAAAAACTTTTATAGAACATGTGTTATTGGTTGAAGGCTTAAAACATAATTTGTTAAGTATAAGTCAGCTATGTGATAAGGGCTATAGTGTAAAATTTTTACCTACTAGCTGCATAGTAAGCCTAAATGGGAAAGATGTTTTAAATGGAAAAAGGGTAAACATTATTTATATGCTAGATTTAAATTCTATTCAATCTGCTACTGCTTTTTGTTTGAAAACTATTTCTGATGAATCATGGCTTTGGCATAGGAGACTTTATCATTCTAGTATGAAAAACCTTAGGAGAATTACCCAAAAGAACTTAGTGAGAGGTAAACCAAACCTAGACTTTACTAAGGATCACCTTTGTGATGCATGTCAATTAGGAAAACAAGTGAAGTCCTCTTTTCAGTCTAATAAGGATCTTAGGACGAGTAAACCATTGGAAATTTTACACATGGATCTTTTTGGACCAGTAGGAACTGTAAGTCTAGGAGGGAAGGTATACGGATTTGTTATAGTGGATGATTATTCAAGATTCACTTTGGTTACATTTCTATTTCATAAGAGTGAATCATTTGAGAAATTTAGAAATTTTTCGACTTGGATTCAAAGAAAATTTGGGTGTGAAATAATTTCTATACAAAGTGATCATGGAGGAGAATTCAAAAATGAAAGATTTGAAAATTTTTGTAAAGAGAAAGGAATTGATCACAGTTTTTCTGTGCCTAGAACCCCTCAACAAAATGGAATAGTCGAAAGGAAAAACATAACATTAATAGAAGCCGCCCGAGCAATGTTGACAGAATACTCACTTCCTAGATATTTTTGGGCTGAGGCGATTAGTACTGCATGTTATGTTCTGAATAGGGTGAATGTGAGATCGAATTTAAATAAAATATCCTATGAGTTGCTAAAAGGTAGAACACCTAATTTGTCTCATTTGCATGTTTTTGGTTTCAAGGTGTTCATTCATAATAATGGAAAATCTGCCTTATGAAAATTTGATCCGAAATCAGATGAAGGAATTTTTGTTGGATATTCAAGTGTTGGAAAATCTTATATGATATTCAACAAAAGAACATTGGTCATTGAAGAAACCACACATGTTGTATTTGATGAATCTGGAAATTTAGAAGAGCAAAATGTTGTTGAAGATGAGATTGAGGATAACTCCCAAAAAATTGATAGAATAAATTTAGAAGAAAATGTGGAAGAGAATTTGGAAATATAAAACCCTTTGCCTAGAGATTTGAGATTTTCTAAAAACCACCCAAGGGAATTAATTATAGGTGAACCTAGTGAGGGTGTTAGAACTAGGTGTGGATTAAACAAAGAAGTCAATCATTCAGTCTTTATTTCAACTATAGAACCCACTAATGTTGATCAAGCACTTTCTGATGAATTTTGGATATTGGCCATGCAAGAAGAGTTGAATCAATTTGTAAGAAATAAAGTTTGGGAATTAACTTCAAGGCCAAAAGATCAAAGTGTTTTTGGAACTAAGTGGGTGTTCGAAAATAAAATGAATGACTCAGGAGTACTCATTAGAAATTAGGCTAGATTAGTTGCTAAGGGGTATAATCAAATTGAAGAAATTGATTTTGAGAAAACTTTTTCCCCTGTAGCTAGACTTGAAGCAATTAGGGTTTTACTAGCCTTTGCATGTTTTAATGGATTTAAATTATTTCAAATGGATGTGAAAAGTACCTTTTTAAATGGGGTAATTGAAGAAGATGTTTTTGTAGAACAACCTCCAGGTTTTGAAAATTCTAAATACCCAAATCATATTTTCAAGTTAAAAAAGGCATTATATGGATTGAAACAGGCACCTAGGGCTTGGTATGAGAGGTTGAGCACCTTCCTACTTGAAAGATCTTTTGAAAAAGGAAGTGTGGATACAACTCTTTTTTTAAAGAAATTTGGAAAGGATATACTCATTGTTCAAATTTATGTGGATGATATCATTTTTTGATCTTCAAATAAAAATCTTTGTGATGATTTTTTCTAAAACAATGAGTAGTGAATTTGAGATGAGTCTAATGGGAGATTTAAATTACTTTCTAGGTTTTAGCAATAAGCAACTTGAGAAAGGTACATTTCTTAGTCAAACTAAATATGTTAAGGACATCCTCAAAAAATTTGAAATGGACAATGCTAAACCTGTTAGTACACCAATGAGTTCCTGAGTTCAGTTGGATAAGGACCTTAAGGGAAAATCTGTTGATCAAAAGAAATTTAGAGGGATTATTGGATCTTTACTTTACTTGACTACTAGCTGACCAGATATTATGTTCAGTGTTTGCTTATGTGCTAGATTTCAATCAGATCCAAAAGAATCACATTTGACAGCAGTGAAAAGGATTTTAAGATATTTTCTAGGAACTCAGAACTTAGGAATTTTGTATCCTAAGTTTAGCTCTTTATTTGAAATTATTGGTTATTCAGATTCAGACTTTGCAGGCTGTAGGGTGGATAGGAAAAGCACTTCTGGAACATGTTAATTCATTTGAAATTCATTAGTTTCATGGTCTAGTAGAAATAAAATTCAGTGGCCCTATCTACTACAGAAGCAGAATATATTGCATTAGGAAGTTGTGTGGCACAAGTACTTTGGTTAAAATAACAGTTGATTGATTTAGGATTAACTATAGGCACTATTTCAATTTATTGTGATAATACTAGTGCTAGTTACATTTTCAAAAATCCTATTCAACATTCAAGAACCAAACACATTGACATAAGGCATCATTTCATAAGGGATTATGTATCCAAGGGACAAATTGAACTTAACCATGTTTCAAATGAAAATCAACTTGCAGAAATTTTTACAAAACCTTTATCCTTTGATACTTTCAGTGCATTAAGAACAAGGCTTGGTGTGATTGATTTAAATGCTTAAATAAAAAAGTGTTTGCAACATTGATATTTTGTTTTTGTAGTTTATGTTTTTATGATTTTGTTTTTGTGATTTTTATTTTTGAGTGATTTTTATTTAAAGTCGTACATTTGTCATTGTTTATTTTGTTTTGTTTGTTTAATTTGTTTTTCTTTAATAAAAATACAAAAATTAAAAATTTTGTGTTAATCGTCCAGGACAAAAATTTTTTCGTACAGGACGATGTGTGTAAAATGTCAATCTGTGTGATTTCAAACAGTCTTAAGAGCAGTTTTTAATGTAGTTCGTCTGTATGATCCTCACGATCGTCCAGGACAAAATATTTTTCTCAAACGTCGGGACGATTGAATACAGCAGTTGAACGGATAAGACAGTTTTTATTATGAACTTCGTCCGTACGAACCTTTGGTTCGTCCAGACGAACAGATGTCGGTTCATAGCGTGGGACGGTTTTTCAACTGTCATCAATACAAATTAAATTTTGATCGTCTGTACGAACACATGTTAGTCTGTACGATCATCTTGGTCAAAAGTCTGTACGAAAGGACGCTTCAAAAATTGTGTGTTTACGAAAAGTCATTATTTTTTAAACTCATTAATTCGTCCATACGAAATATTTTCGTACGGGACGAATTTAATTCGTACAGGACGAACGAAAAATTTGTCTTGTACAAACAGTCATTCTTCTTTAAAATTAACGGCAATTTTTACTGAACAGTCACTCTCACACATCTCTTTCAAAGCTTTCATCTTTTAAATCCTTCAATGGCAAGTTCTAGCAAGCGTCAAAAGACATTGGTTAAGGGTCCTCCTAGAAATACATCCGAAAACATCCTGTCTAGAGCCAATGAAGAATCTTTTCCTAGGTTTACCTCTGTAAAAATCACCCCATCTAGAGTTCTCCTACATTATCAACTAATATTTAAGGTAATGCACTTGTTTGCCTCTACCCAATTTAGTTTAATCCTCACTCTAGTCCATTTCTACAATAAAGAAACCTTTCACTACTTCTTGGCAAACATGTCATTCAACTCTGACCATTCTGTCATCAGTTCATTTGTTTTCAAAAAGAAAGTTGAAATCACCAAGGATGACTTTGATATTTTTCTAAACTTAAGGACTGAAGGCTTAAGAGCACACACTTTAACCAACTCAAGTTTTTATTGGACAGAAGTTAATCGTGTGATTAGAGATAAGAGAATTAAGGATCATTTGCCTAAAGTTTCAACCTTAGTGCGTGATGCCCGTATCATTCAGCATGTGTTAAGAACTTCCATTTTGCCTTAAGCTGGTGATAGAATCAACATCACTCCTCTTCTTTCTACTTTTACCTACTTTATTATGACTAGATAACCTATAGATGAGGCTCAACTTCTAATTGACTATATTTATGGTCTCTCTGAAATTGGTCATGTTGATCATAAAAGAAAGAAGAACATAGCTTTAGGACATCTGATTGCTTATATTTTGGAGAAGAAGTATGATTTAATTCATCCTGAACAAGACTTTGAAGAACCACTCTACTACAACGATGCATCCTTTAGAGCTATCTTCAATAAGGACGAGCCCAGCAGAACTCATGCAGTTCTAAGTGAAACAGAAGAAGAAGTAGGACCTTCACATGCTGCTGGACCAAATTATAAGGATTTGGTTCAAAGATTTGAAAATTTAGAGGCTCATTTTGATAAAAGATTTGATCAAATTGAAACTCATCTACAACAACAAGATTTTCAGCACAATCAGGATATGGGATATATGCGTGAACAAATAAATGCCATTAATACCAACATGTTCACGATAAGTAGTTACTTCAGCTTTTTTGGTGCAGCCCCACCTCCTCCTCCAGATCAGGGTCCATCTGAGTGATTTGATTAGTGTTTGTTCAGTGTTTGCTCTATGTCTGTTCTGTACTTCATTATTGTTCTTGTGTTAGTAATTTTCTTTTGTGTGTTATCTTTCCAAGTTTTAGTTGTGTTAATATTGATATCAAAGAGTTTAAATTGTAATAGTTTTTATCCGATATCAATATAAGTTTCAATGTTTTGTTATTAAATATTTTAGAAATGTGTGTTAGATTTTATGACATTCATTTTATTTTAATCTTAATAGTGCTTTATTTAACTTGTAAATTTAAATTAATTTCATTAGAAAATATGATTTTTTAAAATTTAAGACATGCTTATAACTTGATATTCTTAGAATTTTCAATTCCATGTCTCTTATTTAGACTACATTATCTGGGTATTATTATTGCAATTTAGATGTTTTCTTCTTTTATATTTCTCTTTTCAATTAGTATTTATGCACTTAGAAAAATTTGAAATTTTAGATTATTGATTTTGGAAAGAATTCAAATACTCTTGAAAATTGTACAAATGTACAAAAATCAAAGAGGCACAAAATAAGCCCAAATTAAAAAGATGCACAAAAATGTGCTGGTATAAAAATTGAAAAAGATGTGCAAAGCGCCACATGTGGTAATTACTTCTTTCCAGACTCTTTTAATCTCTTAATTCAAATTGATCTAACGTTCATTTATAATTTAAATTGAAATTTAAAATATAAAATTTTTATTCATCCTTAGTGCAATGATTTTCTTTATCTTCATGTCTAAATTAGCACATGCCTTTGACAAATTCTTATTATTCTCTAAGTTATATCACTTCTTAAATTATATGAAATTTTGTGATATTTCTAATGTTGTTGATTTTATTTACATATCTTATCTCAATCAGTTTCAAGCTTAAAATATATAGTGAATTTCATAATTATGGTTACATTACTAACATTCTTTTCTTTTTCACCTTTTGATGTTGTCAAAAAGAGGGAGAAATTGTTTGTTTGTTGTTGCGTTTATTTTCGCACAGTTTGATTTTCATAGTGTTTGATTTGTTTTCGTAGTGTTTGATTTTCGTATGTGTTGTATTTGTAGTATTTGATTGTTTTCTTTATTTGATCTTTTGTGTTGTTTTGTGTTGTATAAAATTTTTGAAAAACAAAAAAATTTTAAGTAATTCAAATGCCTCCTTATTTTCATGAGTTCATAAATTCAGGGAGAGTTTAGGAGATACATAAAATTTTAAATCCTACAAACAATAATTGTTTTGCCATCATAAAAAAGGGGGAGATTGTAGAAAGAGTTGCTATTTGCATGTTTTACATTCTTGCAACTTGTATTATTTTGATGATTTCAAATATTATTGTTTTTATATATCTACTAACATTTTTTGGAAGCTTTATTTTTGCTCTAGTGTGTACTAACATTTCAGGAAAATCAACTCCAAGCGATGAAGACTTCAAATTATTCTTTTGTAAATTACAAGTTTTTTAAAATGAAAGGGAGTGGTTGTAATTGAGTGAAAAATCACAACACACACTCTTGGGGGACAAATTTCATGAACTGATCGTACGGGACGAACTTTGTTCATGCGGGATGATCATATCAATTAACCCTCAGAAGAGCAATGAATCAAATAGGTGAGGAGAAAATTTTCTAAGTCCTAATCGTCCAGTACGAATTTAAAATTCATCCCATGACAAACGTCTCGGGATTCTCACTTTCCTTGTTCGTCAGAATGAAATTATTTTTGTATCGGGACGAAGCTCTCTGGATGAGATCGTACATGATGAAATTAATTTTTGTCCCTGGATGAAGCTCTCTGGATGAGGTCGTACATGACGAAATTAATTTTCATGCTAGAACAAAGCTTTCTGTATGAGATCGTACAGGACAAACTTCATTTTCATCCCTGGACAAAACCCTCTGTATGAGATCGTACAGGACGAAATTTATTTTCATCCCTAGATGAAACGCTCTGTATAAAATTGTCCTAGGATGAAACCTGTTCGTCCCAGGATTAACCAAACTGATTTACATCAATTTGTTACGTCCTGTAGAATTTTGAGAACTGACCTATGAAATAACCGTTTCATACCGGACGAACCTAGTTCGTACGGGATGATAAGCGTGTACGAACATAGTTCGTACTAATATATATTAGGTTTGTTTTCGACACTTTAAGTAAAATCGTCCAGGACGATCCACGCTCGTACGGGACGATCCACTGCGTACAGAATTGAAAACTTACAATTTTTGGGCAGTTTTTCTTGTCTTTTGTATAAATACTTCAAATTTGACTACCACCCAATCTTTTTTGCTCGTTGAACTTCATGCCTATTGGAAGAAGAGTAAAGGAGAGAGTGAGAGAGAGCATTCAAAGAAGGATTTCTACCACTGGAGCTTGAAGGCTTCACTTGGTGTTCAAAGGTAAGATTTCTAACTTGTGATTTGAGATTACTTCACTCTTTTTCTTTTCTCCTTCTAGATTTCTAGTGAAGAGATTTGTCAAGGAGATCCTGTTCTCTGCTGACACTTGGAGAGTGTGAACAGCCGAAGGGTTCTCTACCCACACTTGGAGAGTGTGAGCAGCCGAAGGGTTCTCTACCCACACTAGGAGAGTGTGAAAGGACGAAGGGTTCTCTGCTCACACTAGGAGAGTGTGAAAGGACGGACGATTCTCTGCCAACACTGGGGATTATGTAAAAGGACGACAGTTCTCTACCGTGCCGGGTAGTGGTGAAAAGAGTGTTTGTAAAGGCTTCTTCGCCTTCCTGTGGGTGGAAAAGGAGATACACTATTAGTATTAGTGCAATACTCAAAGGGTGCCTCTGGGGAGTCGATGTAGGTCTAGTTTAGACCGAACTACTATAAATCTTGTGTCATTTACTTTACTGCTTTTTATTTTCCGTATTTTTCTTTTGTTTTAAAAAATTTGTGGTTGAAAAACTTTTCTAAAAAAAATTTCATTAAAAGTTTAATTTTGGTACAGCTAAAATTTAAAAAGAGGGTTAAGTTTTAAAATACCAATTCACCCCCCCCCCCCCCCCTTGGTAGCCTTGGGATATTAACTTAGGTTTAACAACCTATTAACTAGACTCAACAACCTTTGTGAAACCCCTCTCAAAATCCCCCTCACAAGATCCTCTCTCTGTCTCCCTTGCTCTCCCACTCCTCTTGGCTCTCTCAGGTCATGACAGCAGCAAAAGATATTCTCTTGAGAAGAATAAGAGATCTTTTAAATAAGGTCTCTAAAATAGCCCTAATTAGTAACTAATCGTCAAATATCATCTTTGATGATCTATCGACCGTCTTGTACGATCAGTTAAATTTTAGCTCAATCAGCTAGGATGATTTGGAAGAGTCTGGATGATTCGAAGGTTACTTTGTTTATATCATCAAGGATGATAGAATATAATCATGTATGATTAGTTTAAGTTATCAAATATCATTTAGAACATCGCTCTGAATGGATATCTAGATAATAAAAAATAACTAGATCGTCTAGGATGATCTCAAGATCATCTGGGCCAATTAATACAAAATGACAAATATCATCCAGAACATTGCCCTGAATGGATGTCTCAACAATGAAAAATAACTTTATTATCCCAGACGATTAGTTCAATTTAGTACATATCATCTAAAGCATCGCCCTAAAAATGGTCAGGTTAATTTTTACATTGTCCAGGAAGAACTAAGTTTTATTAACTAATCATCCTGAATGATTTTGTAATTATCTAAGATAATATGATTGAGCAATCAATCCTTAATTACTTTCCTTAATTACCATAATAGTTTAGGCATAATTATGTTATATCATCCAGGATGATGTCCTGGACGATGTCCAAATATAAAAGATGTCTAAATAGATATAGATGTTAATTCTTTCAGATTTGAGCATATCATCTAGAACGATGCTAATATCATAAAGGATTATTCGCTTAATTACGGCTGTCTTGACCGGGATGCCCTAATTAGGGTTTCTATTTTTAACAAATTATCTAGGATGATATGTGGATCATCCTGGATGATGTGATCAAAATAGAAAATACTAACAATTAGACAAAAAATTTCCCCCAATTGTGTGTGTGCAAGGTTACTTTGCATCAGAACCCACAATATTAAAATGGATCTCAAGAAAAGGTAAGAGACACTTGACGTACATTACAAGCAGACTCAGTCCTAATCTACCCAATCTTGAGCTGGTTTGATTTGCAATTCAATCTTGTGGAACTGAAATATTAGTAGGCAAGGCATTCATAGAAAAATTGAAATATTTTCTATCATCAAAATTCTATTTCTTGAAATCAAATTCGCAACAATCTCCCCCTTTTTTATGATAGCAAACAAACAAAACTAAATAAAATATGAACAAAAAATGTAAAATATGAACAAGTAAAATAGCACGATGAAACAAACTCAAATAAACACTACTCCCCCTTTTGACATCACAAAAAGTAGGAGAAAAAACCAGAAAAGAAATATAGAATAGCGGACGAAAAAGAAGAACAAAAGAAAAGATTTTTTAATATAATTAAAGCATAGAAATGACAAATTCTCCATTTGATTGAATTAAAAATCTATAAGAATAATGAGTTAACATCATCAAAATCTGAAAAATGATATAATAGTTTATCCTGTTAGCCCTAGCTTGGACTTCTCTCATGGTAGAATCATCTTTTTAAAATAAAAGACCTAACTTAGAAAAACCAATTGGATAAGAAAACGTGATACATTCAAAACATGGTTATAGAAAAATATCTTATAGAATAACATACCAAAATAATTTGTTATAATCATGAAATTAGAAATCAAGCCTTTGAAAATATCAAGTGATATATGAATTCTTCTATGATTTAGGGGTTTGAAAAAGAAGGAAGCTTGCCTTTTATAGGCTCATTTTATGCCTCTTATCAATTGATTGACGCACTTTATGCATCTTTTGATTTTTGATACACTATGTGTATCTTTCAATTGCACATCTTTCAATTTTTCTTCTTTTTGGGGCACATTTTATGCCCTTGACATTTTTGCAAGCAAGATCCCTTTTAAAACTCTTAAATACTCTCAGTTATGAGTATATCTTCTAGATATTATAGAAGAAAAGCTCACTCTCTAATATAGGGAAGAATAAACCACAAAATAGAATCAAATTCATATGAAAAATGCAACGATGAGATTTCAAAGAATTTGAAAGTAATATAAAGACTTTGAACATTATATATAAAAAATAGATTACTGTAGCAAGATAGAAAAGATCTTAATTGCAAAGTCCATTTGTTAATTTGAGATAAACTTTTATTTAGAAAAGAAAATTACACTGCTAAAAGAGGTTAGAGGGGGGGAATAATCAATAGTGTTTCTCCCTTTAACTAATTTAGAGATGTAAATTATTGACTACAAATTTTCAAAAACAAAAATAAGGTATAAAATATCATTTCAGCTATGACCAAAAAGAAAAACTATAAAACAAGAACATCAGAGATGGAACCACTACAAAATAATAGCAAATAAAAAATATCACTCAAAACTAAAAAGAAAGAATTAGAAAATAACTATGAGCAATAAATAAGAAAATATGCAAATCATAATTTATTAAGCAGCAAGTTTATGCAATTAAAAGTTGTGAGCCTCCGATGTCCAAGTACCACATGCTCTCATGAGGCCTTTTGTGAGATCAAGTCTGCAAAATTATCAAATGTCAGATTTAAAAACTCAAGTAGGTTTGGGTCCCTTATTATAGAAAGAAGAATGCAATGCATGTGTGTTATGTTATGAATCATATAATTTGGGTCTTCACACCTAATGTGTACTACGATAAATAATGCAAGTGTGAGAAATGTGCCCTAGCATGCCACATAAAAAAAATATCTAACACCAGAAAAAAGGTTTTTTAATCTGTTTGGGTTATAATACATCTTCTTAGGTTTTGGCTTTGGATTAACTTTGGGTGTAGTCTGATTTTCCTCAAGTACATTTAATTTAGCTTTAAACCTCGAGTTAGTACTTTCTAAAATTGCATTATCAACTCTCAAATACTGCTCCCTATGCTCAGATTCATCAACACATATCTTAAAATCAGTTTCAAGTAAGGTGTAAGATGCTTTTAATCAATCATTCTTAATAACCAACTCAGAATGTTTTTTTATTCAATTCATCAAACTCATTAAGAAATGACATGTGATTTATATCAATTTAGGAGGATCTTTCAATAAAATTGCATGCTCTTTTTGTAAATTCAAAAACACCAATTTCAAACTAGCATGCGATTTCTTAAGTTTCATATATGATGCATGAATTTATTCACAAACTTCAAGTAATTGATCATAGGTTGGTTCATATACCTCTTCTTGGTCAACTGACCAAGATAATCACAGCCATCAAGCATAAGTTTATTGCTCCTCCTCAGATTCAGTCTCAAAGGAGTCAGATGCAGAATCTACCTAGAACGCCTTTTGGAACTGCTTCTTATCCTTCCTGAACTTAGGTTTCTCCTCACCCTTCTCCTTGCTTGAGTGATCCTTAACTATAGGACAATCAGTTTTAACATGTCCAAGCTTCTTATATTCAAAACTAACCACATCAAAAGAACTTTTAAAAAAAATA
The DNA here is from genome assembly GCA_016618105.1 of Dendrobium huoshanense. NCBI lineage: Eukaryota > Viridiplantae > Streptophyta > Magnoliopsida > Asparagales > Orchidaceae > Dendrobium > Dendrobium huoshanense. The sequence goes on from CM028359.1 coordinate 43,286,602, forward strand.
TATCCTTATCTTTTTTCTACTTCTGATGATGCTTGTGATTTTTCCTTAAAAAGTTTTTGAATTGCCTAGTGATTAAGGCAGCATCATCGCTTTCAGACCAAAAGAATTTGTATCTGTATCATTATCCTTTAGCACCATAGTTTTCTCCTTCTTCTCACCTTCTTCATGTTATCTTTGGTTCAACCCTTGCTCGTAAGAAATGAGTGACCTAAGTAAGTTATCAATAGAATAAGTTTTTAAATCCTTAGATTCAATAATTGTAGTAATCATAGCATCAAAAGAGGAAGGCAAGCATCTCAAAATCTTATTGACTCTTTCATATTTTGTAAGTTCTCTTCCTAAGGCATGCAATGAGGTGATAATTTGAGTGAACCTAGTATACATGTCAGTAATTGATTCAGTAGGTTTCATACAAAAAGGTTTCTAGTCATGTAATAGAATATTCAACCTAGATTGCTTAACTTCATCTGTTCCTTCATAAGTAATACATAATCTATTCCAAATTTCTTTACTGGTAGCACAAGTTGAAACACACACGTAATCTTTAGATTTCAAAGCATAGAAAAAATAGTTCAAACATTTTGCATTCAGTTGAGCTAAATCTCTATCCTCAAAAGTCCATTCACTAAAAGGAAGTTTAGTTTTAATGCCATTAATTTTATGAGGTGGAGGTGAATAACCATCTTTAACCAACATCCACATGGAAAACCGGATTTTCCTTCGCTGCCACAGCTATAGAAGATGAAGATTTTCCTCTGCTAGAGAATTTTATTTCAAATGGGAGTTGGAATATGGGAGAGTTGGAGAAAAGCTTTGGAATTTCATTGATTGATACTATTACTGGTATAAAGATTTATTCAAATCTCTTAAAGGATGAGCTTGAATTCATCAAGAAGTTTACTAGATCTGTAATTGTTGCATAAGCCTTTCATGTGGCTGCATAGTGCTCTTTTTGTGTACAGGAATGGAAGTGGTTGAAGAAGCTAAAATTGAATCCATGCATTGATTGCTTTGGTGGAGACTTTTGAAAGATCCAATTCCAACTATGGATTTTCTAATGAAGAGGAGATTGTTGAATGTCAACCTTTGTCCGAGAGGTTACAGGATGGTTGAGGATATAGAAAATATGGTTATCATGTGTTATAAACTAACATCAGTGTTAGCCTTACATATTCAATAGGGTTTTTGTATTCAAGGTTTTTCATCTATGCAAGAGTGTGTGGAGAATCTGAAAAGGTTTGTTAGCATAAATCCTTTCATAGCCCCTCTTTATTATTCTTTGGTATTTTTTTCATGGAAAAGCATAAATAAGTTGGTTCATGATGGACATGAATTTGGCTCGGTGGAAACTATTTCTAATGCAATTTGTTTTGCATTAATTTCATCTAAATGTAATCTCTATTTGGGTCACTGAGGTGCTAACCAGCTATCTAAGCTAAATTCCTCTTTTTGGCATCCCCCTCCACCTGGATGGATTAAGGTTAACATTGATGCAGCTTTACTTTCTTCTAAAGATGATGGGGTTGGTGGTATTGTTAGTGACTTTAGAGGAAGATTTTTTATAGCCTTTGGCCTTAAGTGTTTGCATTGGGATAGTGGTTACTTGGAATTATTGGCTTTTCATCATTTGAAGAACATAATAATGGAGTGGATGCTGGATCCTAAAGGTATTATTATAGAATGAGATAATTTGAACATTGTCAAATATCTAAAGAATTCAATTGCAAATCTTGCTTTGCCAAATACAGAAGATGGAATTGAATACTTTCCTTTTCTTAAAGAATTTGGGATTTTTTTATTTCACATTGCAAATAGAGATTGTAATAAGTTAGCCGATCGTTGTACTAACTTGGCTTTAGAAGGTGATTTTTTTGGGAAGATTTAAATTGTATTAATGTTCCTCCTATTTTTTTTCTCTTTGTTAAATGAGGAAAATGATAGGATTTCTATCACTTAGTAGTTTTAATAGGTTCTTTTATCTAATTGTATTTGCAGCTTCTCAAAAAAAAATGCATCCACATGCGATAGTCAATCGATTGTAAAAACATAGACATGCGAGTTTTCTAAAAATCAAAATGAATATTATCAAATAAAGGTGGTTGGGTAATAGAATACCCTTATGCAGTACTATGATCACCAAAGTTAGCCATTGATCAAAATTCAAATGTTTTCAAAAACTTGTTTATATGAATCCCCCTCTGATACCACTTTAAAGTTTGTTAAGGATGTTAAGCCCTTATGAACTAGTCCCGAGGCTATCCAAGAGGGGGAGTGAGATGGTAATTAAAATTTTCTCCAAACAAAAACATAATCTTAAATCAAACCAAGATTCACCACAAGAGAAATGAAGTGCAAAAATTAAATGCAAAAGTAATAATAAGAAAGAACACACCATATTTTATAGTGGTTCGGTCAACTTGACCAACATCCACTCCTTGGAGCCTCTCCTATGAGTATTGCACTAAACTCAGGGTCTCTCCTTTTGCCCCTACAATAAGGCAGAGAAGCCCATAAAAAAACTCTTTTTCACCAACCCCGGAGTGGCAGAGAAACTGACTCATTTGCTTCCTCTAGAAGCAGACAGAGAACCCAACTCCTTTTGTTTCCTCCAGAAGAAAGCAAAGAACCTTGATCAGATGTTGAAGTAGACCTCTCTTGAAACTCCAAGGAACCAAGGATGATGATCAAAGAAGATGACTCAAATATTTGCTTGGAGCAACCTTTGTGAAAACCCTCACAAACTCGCCCTCACAAGATCCTCTCTCTCTCTCCCTTTCTCTCCCTCTCCTCTTAGCTCTCTCAGATCAGGATAGTAACAAAAGATATTATCTTGATAAGAACATGAGATCTTATAAATAAAGGCTCAAAAATAGCCCTAATTAATAATTAATCATTAGATATCATGAAGGATGATCTATCGATCATCTTGTATGATCAATTCAAACTTAGCTCAATCAGTCAAGATGATTTGGAAGAGTTTGGATGATTAGAAGGTTACTTTGTTCAGATCATCTAAGATAATAGGATATCATCTTATATGATTAGTTCAAGTCATCAAATATTCTCCAGACCATTTCCTTAAATGGTTGTCTGAACGATGGAAAAATAATTAGATCATCTAGGACGATCTCATGATCATCAGGGCCAGTTAGTACAAAATAAAGAATATCAAATAGAACATCTCTCTGAATGGATATCTAGATTATAAAAAAATAACTTGATCATCCAGGCCGATCTCATGATCTTCCAATTCAATCTGACAATCATCTTGGATAATTAGTTCAATTTAGTACATATCGTCTAGAGCATCACCCCGGTTACATCATCCATGAAGAACTAAGGTTTATTAACTAAACATCTAAGATGATATGATTATTTAATTAAACCTTAATTACTAGATTAATTTAGGTATAATTATGCTGCATCATCCAGGATGATGTCCTGGATAATGTCTAAAAATAAAAGATGCCTAAATAGATATGGTGGCTGATTCTTTCTCATTTGAGCCTATCATCCTGGACGATGCTAATATCATCTAGGATGATTTTCTTAATTACAGCTGCCTTAACCAGGATGCCCTAATTAGGGTTTTATGTTTTTAACAGATCATCCAGGATAATATTTGGATCATCCTAGATGATGTGATCAAAATAAAAAACACTAACAATCAGATAGAAATTTTCCCCCAAGTGTGTGTGTACAAAGTTACTTAGCATCCAGACCCATAATATTATAATGGACTCAAGAAAAGGGTAAAAGACACTTAACGTGCATTACAAGCTGACTCAGTCTTAATCTACCTAATCTTGAGCTGGTTCAATTTGCAATTCGATCTTATGGACCTGAAACATTAGTAGGCAAGGGAGTCATAGAAAAATAGAATTGTTTGCTATCATCAAAATTTTGTTTTCTAAAATAAGATTCACAACAACTAGTAATTTAGGAAACCACTCATGTTGTATTTAATGAATATGATAATTCTAAAAGGTCTATAGTATAACAAGAAGAGGTTATAGATGTCACCAAAGGATTAAAATTTGTAAATCTTGAGAAAAGGGTGGAACCTGAAAACACACTACCTAGATAATGGAGATATTCTTCAAGTCATCCTAAAGAACTGATCTTAAGAGACCCATTTGAAGGTGTTAAAACTAGGTATGGACATAGAAAAGAAGTAAACCACTCTGCCTTTATTATAATGATTGAACCCACCAACCTAAATCAAGCCCTATCTGATGAATTCTGGATCCTAGCCATGCAAGAAGAGTTAAATTAATTTTTAAGGAATGGTGTTTGGGAGATAGTAAAAATACATAAGGATAAGAGTGTAGTTGGAACTAAATGAATTTTCTAAAATAAAATGAATAATTTTTGTGTAGTTGTAAGAAATAAAGAAAGATTGGTGGCTAAAAGGTACAATCAAATAAAAGGGATTGATTTTTAACAGACTTTTTCCCTTGTATCTAGATTGAAACCCATAGGGTGCTATTAGTAGTTGCTTGTTTTAAGGGATTCAAACTATAAAAAATGGAAGTTAAGAGTACCTTTCTAAATGGTGGTAATAAAAGAAGATGTGCATATTAAACAACCCCTAGGTTTTAAAATTCACAATTTTCTAATCATGTGTTCAAATTAAAACTGCATTATATGGACTAATACAAGCACCCAGGGCATTGTATGAAAGGCTAAGTACATTCGTACTAGAAAGAACCTTTGCTATGAGGGTTATAGACACCACCCTGCTTCTTAAATAGGTAGGAGAGGAACTACTCATTGTCCAAATTTATATTGATGATATTTTGTTTGGATCATTTGATGAAAATCTATGTGATGAGTTTTCAAAAATAATGTGTGAGGAATTTGAAATGAGTATGATTAGAGAACTAACCTACTTTCTCGGATTTAGAATAAGGCAAAAGGATGATGGAATATTCCTTAGTTAATTGAAATAGATTAAAGACGTCCTTAAGAAATATGAAATGGATAAAGCCAAGCCAATCAACACTCCTATGAGTTCCACTATTCAGTTAGGTAAGGATTAAAATTGAAAATTTATTGATCAAAAGAAATACAAAGGAATAATTAGATCTCATCTTTACTTGACTACTAGTAGACTTAATATTATGTTTAGTATTTATCATTGTGCTAGATTTTAGGCTGATCCAAAAGAGTCCCACCTGTTTGCTATTAAGAGAATTTTTAGGTATCACTTAGGAACCCCTGACTTAGAAATCTAGTATCCTATGTATAGCACCTCATTTAAAATCATAGAATATTCTAATTCAAATTTTTTATGATGCTGAGTTAAAACAAAAATCACTTCTTGAACTTTTAAATTCATAAGATAGTTCTTAGTCTCCTAATCTAGTCAAAAATAGAACTCAGTTGCCCTGTCCACTACTGAAGTTGAGTACATAGCCTTAGGAAGTTGTGTGGCCCAAGTCCTCTAGTTAAATATATAAATTCTAGATTTAGGATTACATGTAGGCACAATTTCAATCATATGTGATAATACTATTGCCATTTGCATTTCAAAGAACCTAATCCAACACTCTAGGATCAAACATATTGACATAAAACACCACTTCATTAGGGACCATATTACTTAAGGAGACATAGAGCTACCCCATGTAGTTACTTAAAACAAATTTGTTGATATCATTATAAAACCAAATAACCAGATTAGGTGTAATAGATATTAACGCTTAATTTTTTTACTTTATATTTTTGATGTTTTTTTTTTCATGTGTTTCTATTTTATGTTCTTAATTTTTTTTTCTCCTTTGATGTTTAAAACAAAAGGAATCAGATCAATTCTCACTTCTGATTTTGAATTCTCAAATGACATTTATTTCTTGTTTTTGGCTTTAGAAATTAGTGAGCAGTGCTTTACTTCTCTAAATCAGTTAAAGGAAGAAAATTTGATGATTGTCATTCTTCCTCTAACTCATTTAGTGGTTTATTTTTCTTTTTGAATAAAATTTTATTTCAAAATAAAAGTTGGATTTTTAAATTAAGATATGTTTTTATCTTTCTATAGTAATCTATCTTATATGAATGATGCTCAAAGTCATTGAATCACTTTTTAAATTTTCATAATCAAGTTATTATATCAATCATTTGGATATATTTTTGTTTTATGGTTTACTCATCCTTATAATACAGAGTGTGTACTTCTTATATTATATCTAAAAGATAATCTCACTAATGAGAGTGTTTAAAGATTTTGAAAGGAAGCAAGCTCCCAAAAATGATAAATGCATAAAATAAGCCCAAAAGAAGAGTGAAAAGATACGCAATGACTGTCAAATAATTACAAGATACACCAAAGAATATCAAAAATCAAAAGATATGTAAAGTACAACAGATAACTAAAAAAAGATAAAAAATGAGGCCACAAAGAAATAATTTCCTTCTCTTTTAAATATTTAAATCATAGAATAATCCATGTGCCACTTAATATTTTCAAAAACTTAAAGTTTGAAAATCAAAATTTTTGGTTGATTACTTTACAGTATTATTCTATCAGATTTTTTTTATGAGAAGTTTAAAAAGATCACTTTTCTTATATAATTTCTATTCTGAATTAGATTTTTATTTAAAAAGATTTTTAACCTATAAGGAGTCTTAGCTAGGGTTCACAAGATCGGTTTTCTACCCTTTCTGAAATTCAGCATTGTTAATTCATTTCTTACTAATTTTTAATTCACTTACAAAGGAAATTTATCATTTACTAGAGTTGATCAATTTAAAAAAAAAATTATGTTCTTTTATTTTTTTTAATCACTTATTTTCTGTGTTATTTTATATTTTTAGTTTTTATTCTTATTTTTAAATCCTCCTAATCATTATGTGTGGCTCCTAGAAATTTTAATTTTTACTCACATCATCCAGGATGATCCACATCATCATATACGTTCTTAATAGAAATTCTAATCATCGATTACTACACATCAAATGAATAATTTGAGTTAATTAATGATGATATTCCTAGGCGATTCTTTTTTCTTCATTATGATCCACGTGGAAAAAAAGGTTGGATGATTTGAATGTTGTTAGGCTTATCCATTATTAAAAATTTTCCATGATGATACATGTGTTCATCCTATACGATCAATTTTTTCGACAGTCATATAGGATGACTCCTCAGGATGATCGCTCTGTGTCTAATTGTCTAGTATAATTCCTGATCGTAGTGTATGATATGAACAAACTTTTTAACCAATCATCTAGATGAATTGATTGTGTGTAATCATCCAGGATGATTTCTCAATCATATTATACAATATGTTAATTTCTTTACAAACAGCTGGGTTTTTTTCATTTGCTCACACCATTCTAATCTTTATTCTTACCTCTTGAATTCATACTATTATAATGGTTGGTGAAAAGTTCTCCCAAGCCCTCAACGATCATTCCTCTAAGAAATTTATAGATCCTAGAATCATTGAAGAAGCTAATGAAGTAGTGTGTTATTGCTACAAAAATGTTAGGATTAACCCATCCAGGATAGTCAACTAAGAGGTGTTAACCTTTCAGGTGCTTGAACTCTTTGCTCATACTACTCTTCAATTCATCCTTACTTTGTCCTTTCCCTTCAATTCTAAATTACTTTTCAAATTTTTTGCAAGCCTAACAATCAATAATGAGGGTACTGCCCTCTAATCCTTTGTTAATAGGAGGCTAGTAGAGATCACCTACCATGACCTACATGAATCTCTCCATCTTTCAACTACTTGTGAAAAAATTCACATTCAAGCTATAAATCCTAATTTTAATTGAACATAAGCCAACACTATTTTAAGAGAATCTAATGTTAACTCTTACATTTATCTTATAAACATGCTAGTACAAAATGCTAGGATCATCCAGTATGTTCTTCGCAACTCCATAATTCCATAAGCTGGTGATAGGATAAACATTAACCCTATGTTGTCCCATACAACTTATTTCATAATGGCTAAAATTGAGTTTAATGCAACTGACCTTCTTATTTGCTACCTTGAAATTCTAACAGTCATTCGAGATCCCTACCATAAGAGATTTCCTAATCTAGCTTTAGGACATCTCATTTCCTTTGTCCTAGAATCTAAATACAACCTTCAATATCTAGCACCACATGATCATTTTCTAATCTTCTATTCTAAAAGCTCCTTCCACATCTTTCAAAGTGCTCATTGCCACAACATTCATTATGGTGACTGCTAAAAAGAGGAGGAAGGATTGAATCTTACAATCCTTCCCTATCTGCTAGTAATATCAGATTGATCAGGTAGGCTAGTGATTCGATTAATGGGAAGCAAGGTTTGAATCATACATAGTTACACATGAGTAGCATCTGAAATAACTAGATGGACAAGAGGGGGGGATGAATTGTGAAAACTTTTTGACAATAGTTAAAACCTAAGCAGGAGTTCTATTATTTTTAATGTTTTAAAATTTTAACATGAAAATTTAAACAATCTTTTTCACAAATTTTCTCAAGCAAATATTGAAAGAAAAAATAAAAGCACGCAGTAATAAAAGACAATAAGAAAAATCACACTGAGATTTTTATAGTGGTTCGGTCAAATCATGACCAACGTCCACTCCCCAGAGTCCTCCGCTCCGGGTATTTCACTACAAGCAATAGCTCTCCTTTTGCCCCCATGGCAAGGCGGAGAAGCCCTTACAATACTCCTTTTCACCAACCCGATGTGGCGGAGTGCCAAACTCTATTTTCACCCTCTCGGCGATGGCAGAGAACCTTCTCATTTTTCTCCCTCCTGTAGAAGGTAGAGTACCTCGAGGTCACAGATGTAGAAGAGCCTTTTCCCTTGGAGATCCTCCCACAAATTCTTCTAGGGCCACAGGAGGAGCAAGATGCAGCAAGTTCGGAGCAACCGTGTGATCTCCCTCACACCTCTTCTACCTCACAACGCTCACCTTCTCCTTCCTCTCTCAAACCCTAAAGAACTTCTTAAGAGCTCTCTGCCTTGGAATCCCTCTCTAACCATGTTCTCCTCTTCTGATTCACACACCAAAATATGACAAGTTTTACACATTAAATGGGCTCCAAAATCCCTGAGATTTCAAAAGTAGCTGTTACTATCGTACAGTATGGTTTCTAATCATACAGTACGATATGTATAAACAGACTTCATCCTAATACGAAGTAGTATGAACAATTCAAAAATATTCGTACTGTATGATATCAAATCGTACGGTATGATCCACAACAATTTTGTACATACAGGACGATAGTCGGGATGATCAAACATCATCTCTATTCATCGTATGGTATGATGTACGTCGTACAGTACGATGAGACAAAATCCAAGAGATCATCCAGGACGATCTTTGGGACGATTATAATTTGTCTCTGTTTATCGTATGGTACGAACTGGTTCGTACAGTACGATGTTCAAATTATAATTAAGCCCGGATTTATTGCACTAATCACGGGTTAAATTAAGTAAGTATTTAAAATAAATTGTACAGTACGAACATGTTCGTATAGTACGAGCGGCGTAAAATAACTTACTGAAGTTAAAATAATGGCTAGGGTTTTGGATCTGAACATATCATACAGTACTATTATATTTGTACGGTACGATCTATTCACAAAATTGTCCTACAATGCTCTGATCGTACGGTACGAAATAATATCGTACATTATGTTCTACAGAGAAAGAAAAACTCTAAATTTTTCATTTAAAAACACTCTCCCCCTGTGTGTGTGCATAGTTGCTCAGACTTTTATGCATTTTGTGGTCAGACTCAAGAAAATAAAAATAAAATAAACAAAAAAATACATTGCAGACTCATACTCCTAATCTACCCATTCTTGAGTCTTCCTGTCGTCCTGAGTTACTTTTGATCTTTCCTAAAATGTTAGTACTCACGGACAATAGCAAATAATATTCAATGAATCTCAAGATAATTCAAACGACATTATTTTTTATCATCAAAATCTCAAATTCGGGGTCTCGGGGTCATGAGTTGCAACAGCATCATGCCCAAGACCTAACTCTCTTTAATGTCTACATAGCCTAGTAGTAAAACCATCATGACTAGAATATGGCCAGGTTTGACAAGCAATTTAGCTCTCTTCATCTTTACTTTCAGCAACCACCACCACCACCTCGACCTAATCAAGGTTCTTCCTTTTTCTATTTTGTTAATGCTTTAGTTTCTATGTATATACTGGTCTTCCTTTCTTTACTTTATTATGTTTAGTGTTTTTCCAAGTTTCCTCCTTTTTGTGATGTTAAAAGGGGGAGTAGTGTGTGTTGTTGTCTGGTTATGTTTTAGTGGAATTTGCTTTATTCTATTTATGTTCAATTTTTTAAGTCTCATTTAAAAAAAAAAAAAAAAAAAAAAAAAACTTTGCTTTAAATTTTATTTAACAAAAACATTTACCATCATCAAAAAGTGGGAGATTTATTATAAATCTGGATCCAAGTACTATTATTTGGATAATAATAAATATTAGTATTTCTTTACCACTACTATTATTGCACATCTGTTTTTATTTACACTGCTTAATAACCATTCATGTCAATAAGATCACTTGTAATGCAAATAAGCTCAACATCATATAGACTAGGTTTGAGTTTATCCGTAATTTCAATTTCAATGTATATTTTACTTTTCTAGAGTCAAGTCATATATCTAGTGGACCCAAGCTAAGTAACCTTGCACACACACACTTAGGGGGAGAAATTTGGTGAGTTAGAGTATTATCTATATTTTACCTAATCATACAGGATAATTTCAAATCATACAGGCATCCTAGTTGATTAAGAATGATTAAACTAATGATCAGGAGCTGGAGTTGCTTGGTAGTGGGTTAGAGTTGCCATCTCCTGGGTTGTGGCCACTTTCTAGGGTTATTATCTTTGTGGTTGTAGGGGTTTGGTGTTGATTTTTTTTGTCTTTTTGGTTGTTATGTTATTAGTGGTTAGTTGTCGAGCTGTAAGCTATTTGTGTGTCTTTGGTTTGATCTTTTGTTGATTATTCTCAGTGGTGGCTACCTTGCTATTGTGGGTTTATTCGAGTTGTATCATTGGAATTTCTTACCTCCTAATGTTTCTTTTCATTATGGCCTCTCTACTTCTACATTTAATTTGATGGACTATCTTTACTCTACTTATGTGTTATACTGTTGTTATGCCCTTTTTTCCTATCAGTCTTTTTTGCAAGATCGATATGGTGCTACTGAGAGTAAGGTTGATCCTGAGGATGCGAGCTTAGAGCCTATTGCTTTTTTTGGTATGCTCCTTTTTTTGGGTGCTTTTCCATGTGCACCGTAGAATGCACCTAGATATTTTTTGTATTGTTCTATAGTGGGGAACTCAAGCTCCTACGTTTGCCTACTTCTTTTATTTTTGTAACACTTTGGAGCAGTAGTGAACTTGAGGTGCCCTTAAGAATTGTGTAACCTTTTATTAATCAATGCGTAGGCCTTGTTGTGAGTTTCCACTAATAAAAGAGTAATTAAACTAAACTTGACGACTTGTTGGCGATTTAGGGTTTCCATTCGTGAGCACTGGTTTTGCTCTTTTAGCATGGTTTTTTTTCTCATCGATTTGTTTCCTTGGTCTTTCTTAGCTCTTTTATGCTTTTCTTTTGAGGATTTTTTTATTTGTTTTTGTCTTTTGGAGATGATGACTCTGTCACCATCTATCCCATCATCCTCTTTAATTCTTGATGGCAAATCTTGGTCTTTAAAGGTGGTTTTGGCTAGATCGTCTTCATCTTCTACAAAATTTCATTTTGTTCAAACTTTGTTCAAGGGCTATCCATCTTTGATGTTTGAAGATGATGTAGTTTCATAGCTAGCCATTCCTTTTTCTTTCACTTTAGTTGGCAAGTTCCTTCTTTGGCATCCTAATCTAGATGTCATTCACAATTTTTTTGTTAACCTGAAGCTTTTGGGTCCTTTTCATGTAGGTTTGCTGAATCAATGGAATATTGTGATTCAACTCACTAATGATCTATATTATAGCAAAATTTTTTCAAGGAGATATTACTATATTCAAGCTTGTCAGATACGTTTACTCAAATGTACACTAGATTTTGATGTTCGAGAGGAATAACCTTTTGATCCTATGTGGATCTCTTTTCTAAATTTGAGTCTCCATTTTTTTAATTCGCAAAGTCTATTTTGTCTGGCATCTATTTTTGGTAGACCTTTGCAAACGGACCAAGCTACTGCTTCTATCTATAGTCAATCTGTGGCTCATGTTCTAGTTGAGTTGGATATATTTAAGAAACATTCTAATGAAATCTATATTGGGTTGAAGTTGAATGCTTATTTACAAAATGTTGATATTTAAAAATTAATCATTTTTTGCTCTCATTGTAAAATACATGGCCATGGTTTGAATGTGTGTTACAGATTCCATCCACATATCCATAACGAGAAAAATTTCTCCAAATAACTATAGGGAAATGATGATTCTTCGTCTGACCAAGAGCATGTAATTCCTAATTGTGCTGAGGTTGAGGGCAATATTCCTAGAATGCATGTTAATTTTGAGGATCCAATACAATCATGCAGGGTTCATACTGAACTGGCCGCCTTTAAAGTTGATGTTCCTTTTTGTGCTAAGGGAAATAATATTAACTCTACCTCTATCTTTGTTAATGATTGTGAAAATATGGATGAGCGAATGCTGGCTATCACTACTACTCAAAATATCATTATTTTAACTTCTATTACTTCTTATGTTATCAACAAAATTTTCCTGTATGGATTTTATGATGATTACTAATAATTACACTAATACTACTTCTTTCTAATCTGTTATGAATGATTAGGATGATGTGGTGGAAATTAACATTGGTATTGACATGAGTAGTAAAGGGAATGTGGGGAATTGCAATACCTTCAAGGAGGGTGAATTGGCTTAGGACGAGGATGGCCAGTTCATTGTGGAAGGAAATGCGGAGCTTATTTTGTGTAGTAAAGAAAGTGTGTAAAATGGTTTTATTTTTGAGGATGGTGAATTGCCTCAAAAGGTAAGGCAGGAAGGACCTCACAATGATAGTAAGCTTTCCTCTAACTCTCATTATCACAATGATGCGGAGGATATGGATATTTCTGCCGAATGTTTTGCTAAAGATGATAATGACACTAGCTATATTAAACTTCAAAATAGGAGAGGAAGGAAAAGTAAGAACTTTATTTTACAATCTCTTAGGACCACCAATTTGCAAACAATTCATTAGCTCTTTTTTATGTTTAAATCTATTATTTGGAATGTTAGGGGTATTGGATGCCCCTCCTCTAGGTTAAGGGATAAGAACATATGTCGTATTTATAATATTCTTATTCTTATTTTGCTTGAACCTCTTATTAATGCATCAAAATTACTTAGTACTACTAGATATTTAGGCTTTAAGCATTTTGTTTTGAATTCTACTAATAAAATTTGGGTGCTTTGGAAGGATCCTATTTGGATTGATGTTATTATATACATTACTCAAGTCAAGCATTATAATATTGAAGTTTTGAATTTGAATTATTGTGCCTCTTTAATCTATGCTTCTTCTTCTCTTAATACTAAAAAAGTGTTATGGGAGCAACTCACTAAATTTTAGAGTATTTGTAACTTGCTCTAGCTTGTGGATGGTGATTTTAACACTATTTCTAATCCCTCTAAGCATATTATGGGCTCTATTCCAATATATCATTTTATGGAGGATTTTAATAATATGATTATGGATTATAGTTTAGTTGACATTGGCTTCTCTGGTAACAAATTCACTTGGAACTGTGGTCATTTATGGCAATGGTTGGATCATGTTTTACTTAACGAGCTATTATTGATAATATTCTATTGGCTCAAGAATTATACCATGATCTGGATGTCATGGTGAAAGGTGGAAATATTATCTTGAAACTTGATATTTTAAGGCTTATGACAACATTAATTGAAACTTTCTCTACAATATTTTCCATTTATTTGGGTTTAATTCAGTTTTTATCTGTCTTATTAAAATTTGCATTGAAGGTTCTTATTTTTCAATTATTATTAATTGCAAAAGATTTAGTTTTTTAAAATTTTCTCATGGTTAAACAAAGAGTGACCTTATTTCTCCTACTCTTTTCATTATTGCAGCTGAGTATCTTTCTAGAGGCCTTGCCAACCTCTTTGGGAAGCTTGCTAGGCTCTATTTTAGAAACTTGGAAGGGGGGTTTCTATTTCACATTTATGTTTAGTAGATAATTTTATTGTTTTTATGAATGCTTCTCTTAATAGGATTAATAGACTTTTGGATTTCTAACACAACTTTAAAATTGTTAGTGGGCTCTCTTTGAGAAAACATTAATATTATTTTATTACCTCAAACAAAGTGTCTAATACTTATATTATGGCTATCAAAGTCCTGACTGGTTTTGTGCAAGGCCACTTACCTATTAAGTACCTTGGGATTCCTCATTTTAAAGGAAGTAAGAAAACTTTTCTTTTTGATGATTTGATTACTTTGGTGCATAATAATCTTTTGTCCTGGGATTCTAATTGTTTGAGTTTTGGTGGTATGCATACTCTCATTAGAATTGTTCATTGCTCTCTCCCTATTTGTTCTTTCCAAACTCTTCTACCTACTTAGTCATTTGCAATAGAATTGATAAACTTGTCAATAAATATTTTTGGAAAAGTGCTAATTACAATTCTAAAATTATATGGTCCTCTTGGGACAAGTGTTTTGGTGTGTTGAATGTTGAGTCCAGTAATTAGGTTGTTAAGCCTAAGTAAATGTCCCACGGCTACCAAGAGGGGGGTGAATTGGTAGTTTTAAAAATTTTAAACCCTCTTAATGATAAAGTTGAACCGAAATAAAATTTTCTTTTAAAGTTTGTAGAAAAATGTTTTTCAACCACAGTGTTGTTAAAACTGAAATTTAAAGTGCGGAAACGTAAAAGCAATAAAGTAAATGACACCAGATTTATAGTGGTTCGGTCTATAACCAGACCTACATCCACTCCTCAGAGGCACCCTCTGAGTATTGCACTAATACCACAAAGTAACTCTCCTTTAGCACCCACAGCAAGGCGGAGAAGCCTGTACAAAACACTCTTTTCACCACTACCCGGTGCGGCAGAGAACCGTCGTCCTTTTACACTCTCCTAGTGTGGGCAGAGAACTGTCGTCCTTTTACACTCTCCTAGTGTGGGCAGAGAACCGTCGTCCTTTTACACTCTCCTAGTGTGGGCAGAGAACCGTCATCCTTTTACACTCTCCTAGTGTGGGCAGAGAACCCAACGGCTGTTCACACTCTCCAAGTGTCGGCAGAGAACCGGATCTCCTTGAATGATCTTCTCACAAGAATCTAGAAGGAAGAAAGAAAAGAGTGAAGAAATCCAATTTCATAAGTAGAGACTCTTACCTTAGCAATCCAAGTGAAGCCTTCTCGCTCCAGTGGTAGGAATCCTCCTTTGAATGCTCTCTTCCACTCTCTCCTTGACTATTCTCTCAATAGGCACGAAGATCAAATGACAAAAAGATCGGGTGGCAGTCTAATTTGGACTATTTAAGTAAAAGACAAGAAAAACCGCCCAAAAACTGCAAATTTCCAATTCTGTACGCAGTGGATCGTCCCGTACGATCCTGGATCGTCCTGGACGATTTTACTTAAACGATCTGAAACGACCTAATTTGTATATGTGTACGAAATGACTTCGTACAGCTGATCGTCCTGTACGAACAAGGTTCGTCCAGTACGAACGGTTATTACAAGGTCGGTTCTAGAAACTGCTGAAAACTGTTCTAAGTCGGTTTATCGTTTGGACGAAAATATGTTCGTCTGGACGAAAATTTTCCAGAGAGCCGATTGTACTGGACGATTATTTATTTCGTCTGGACGAAAATTTTCCAGAGGACCAATCGCCGCGGACGATAATTTGGTTTCGTCTGGACGAAAATTTTCCAGAGAGCTGTTCGTCCGGTACGATATTTATTTTCGTCGGGACGAAAATTTTCCAGAGCACTGGTCGCCTCGTACGATGGTAAAATTCGTCTGGACGAAAATTTTACAGAGAACCCATCGTCCGGGACGATAATAAAATTCGTCCTGGACGAATAGGACTTAGAAAAAATTTTCAAGCAAGTTCCTATTCGTTCCAAATGCTCTATAGGAGATAACTAACAGATCGTCCAGTACGATAAATATCGTCCTGTACGATCAGTATAGAATTTCAAGATCTCCTTATTTGTGTGTGTGAGATTTTATTCACTCAATTACAATCACTCCCTTTCAAAGTTAATTCAAAGAAAAGACAAACTTCAAATAAACAAAATATCTCATGTTGAATTTGATTTGAAGTTTTCGTAGTCTGGAGTCTGATTTTCCTGAAATGTTAGTACACACAAGAGCAAGTGCAAATCTTCTGAAATTGATAGGAGATAACTATACATTTGAACAATAATGTTTGGAATCATCAAAACTACATAAGTTGCACAAATATAAATCATTCAAATAGCAACAATTCAAACAATCTCCCCCTTTTTGATGAAGGCAAAACAATTATTATTAGTATGGTTTCAAGTTAAAATAAATCTCTTATCTCCTAAACTCCCCCTGAATTTATGAGTACATTAAAATAAGGAGGCATTTAAGAACAATATTTTTGTTTTACAAAAATTTTTAACACACAAAAAAAAAAAAACTTGCAAACAGAACAATTAAAAATAGAAAACACAAACCACAAAAACACAAACACAAACATAATAATTTCTCCCCCTTTTTGACAGCAACAAAAAGTGAAGAAGAAAAAGACAAGAAATGTAAATAATTATATGAAATTCATTTTTAAAATTTAATCTAAATTGTGATTTGACATAGGGTATGCAATTTTAAACTAAGGATATTAGATCAATTATAGAAATTCATAAAATTTAAGAAGTGATATAACATTGTAAGTAAGAAGAATTTATTAAAGACATGATTCAATTTAGACATTTGGCTATTGAAAATCATTACAAGAGAGATGTATAAGAAATTCTATATTTCAAAGTTCAATATAATATAAATGAACATAAGATCAATTTGAATTAAGAGATTGAATGAATTTGGAAAGAAGAGAATTACCTCATGTGGCGCTTTGCGCATCTTTTCAAAGTTTTGGAGCATATTTTTGTGCATTTTTCTTTGGTTGGGCTTATTTTGTGCCTCTTTTACACTTTGCAAATTTTTGCGAATTCCTTTTGATTTATGTATATTTGTACAATGTTCAAGAGTAATTTGACCAATTCTTTCCAAAATCTATAATCTAAAATTTTAAATATTTCTAGGTGCATAAATATCATTTGAGCATAGAAATACAAAATAAGAAAACATCTAAAATGCAATAGTAATATTATTTTTATGTA
Organism: Dendrobium huoshanense; assembly: GCA_016618105.1. Classification (NCBI taxonomy): domain Eukaryota; kingdom Viridiplantae; phylum Streptophyta; class Magnoliopsida; order Asparagales; family Orchidaceae; genus Dendrobium; species Dendrobium huoshanense. Next base: position 43,303,962 of record CM028359.1, read on the forward strand.
GTCTAAATGAATAGACATGAATTTAAAATTTCTAATTACAACAAGTTATATACAACTTATAAATTAAGAAAGTATAGATTTTCTAATATAGATAATCTCAAATTACAATCGAATTTAAGCACTATATAGATTAAATAATACTAATGAAATTCATAAACATTAACCACATTTCAAAACAAATCTAATAGAAATAAACTTTCATTGATATTAAAGAAAATACATTGAACATAAAAACATAAAAACAAACACATTACAATAAAACATATAAGATAAAAAAAAAAAAAATACAACAGACACTGACATAAAAACAATTTTTACTGTTCTGGAGGAGGAGGAGGAGGAATGCCGCCAAAGAGGTTGAAGTAAGAGGCCATCAACATTACATTGGTATTTATTTCATGAACTTCATCTCTAATATTACCAATGTCATGTTGCTGTTGCGTAAGGTGAGCATCAAATTGATCAAACCTTTGATCAATGTGAGTCTCTAGTCTATCAAATCTCTCAATCAGATTCTGGTAATCTGATTGAGAAGCAGAAGCTTGCACTCCTTCTTCTTCTTCTTCTTCTGAAGCACTGCCATGTGCTTTTTCTTTTTCTTTTTCCTCCTTGAAGAGCAGTCTGAATGATGCATCGTTATAGTAAACTGGCTCTTCATATTCCTCATCAGGATGTACTATATTATACTTCTTTTCCAAAATATAAGTAATTAAGTGCCCCAATGAAATGTTCTTCTTCCTCTTTTGATCTGCATGTCCTATTTCTGAAAGCCCATAGATATGGTCTATGATGAGTTGGGCTTCGTCAATAGGATGTCTTTGCATGATTAAAAAGGTTAGAACAGAAAGGAGAGGAGTAATGTTAATCCTATCACCAGCTTTAGGAATAATTGAGGATCTAAGGATATGCTGGATGATTCGGGCATCTTGGGTCATACCGGATACTCTAGCAACATGATAGGTTATGCCTGTCTCTCTAATCACCCTATTGATTTCAAACCATTTGAAGGTGTTTTCTGATGTTAGGGTGTGGGCTCTATATCCTTCAGTTCTTAAGTTTAAAAATGCACCAAGGTCGTGCTTGGTGATCTCAACTTTTTTCTTAAAAACAAAAGAACTAATGATAGAGTGGTCATAATTGAAACTCATGTTGGCTAGAAAGTAATGGTAGGTTTGCTTATTGTAGAAGTGGACAAGAGAAAGAATGAACTGAAATTGGGTTGAGGCAAAGAGGTGCAATACCCGAAATTTCAACTCTGTTTGGATAAGAATGCGAGACGGAGTGATTTTTGCAGATGCAAAACGAGGAAAAGATTCCTCATTTGCCTTGGAAAGAAAGTTGTCTGGGGCATTCCTGTTAGGTTTCTTCACCAAAACTTTTTGTCTTTTGCTAGAGGAGGCCATAGTTGATTTGATGTAGAAAGGGATTGAAAAAGAAGTTTGAAAGTGTAATTGTCAAGTTTGAAAGCCTTCATATTTAAAGAAAAACGATACGTTCGTCCTGGACGAAAATATTCGTCCTGGACGAAAAATTATCGTTCGTCTGGACGAAGTAATTTCGTACAGACGATCCAATTCGTCCAAAATGTAACGGCTTTTCGTATTCAACACAACTTACGATGCGTCCCTTCGTACAGGCTTTTTGACTTGACCGATCGTACAGACGAAAAAATTTCGTACAGACGATCGAAAAAGTGTTTCGTTTTAATGACCCTTGAAAACCGTCCCCTACAATGAACCGACACATGTTCGTCTGGACGAACGCAAATTTCGTACAGACGAAGTTCGTATTAAAAACTGTCTTATCCACTCAACCGTTGCATTCAATCGTCCCGACGTTTGAGAAAAAAAATATTCGTCCTGGACGATCACAGATCGTACAGACGATCCAATAAAAAAACTGCTCTCAAAACGGTTTAAATTCGCGCAAACTGTTCCTTTACACATCGTCCCGTACGAAAACATTTCGTCCTGGACGATTTCCTCCAAAAAAAAATTTTTATAAACACAACAAAAACAATCATAACACAGAAAACATAAAACCAAATCATAAATCCAAAAAAAAAAATTCATTCAAAAACACACAAAAATTCACAAAATCATAAAAACAAAACACAACAAGTATCAATGTTGCAAAGACATTTTGGTTAAGCATTCAAATCAATAACACCAAGCCTTGTTCTTAAAGTACTGAAGGTATCAAAGGCTAAAGGTTTTGTAAAAATGTCTGCAAGTTGATTTTCAGTTGAAACATGTATGAGTTCAATTTCTCCTTTGGATACATGATCCCTTATGAAATGATGCCTTATATCAATGTGTTTGGTTCTAGAATGTTGAATAGGATTTTTGGAAATGCAAATAGCACTAGTATTGTCACAATAAATTTGAATAGTGCCTATAGTTAATCCTAAGTCAATCAACTGTTGTTTTAACCAAAGTACTTGTGCCACACAACTTCCTAATGCAATGTATTCTGCTTCTGCAGTAGATAGTGCCACTGAATTTTGTTTTCTACTAGACCATGAAACTAATGAATTTCCAATGAATTGACATGTTCCAGAAGTGCTTTTCCTATCCACTCTACAGCCTGCAAAGTCAGAATCTGAGTAACCAATAATTTCAAATGAAGAGCTAAACTTAGGATACCAAATTCCTAAGTTTTGAGTTCCTAGTAGATATCTTAAAATCCTTTTCACTGCTGTCAAATGTGATTCTTTTGGATCTGATTGAAATCTAGCACATAGGCAAACACTAAACATAATATCTGGTCGGCTAGCAGTCAAGTAAAGTAAAGATCCAATTATCCCTCTAAATTTCTTTTGATCAACAGATTTTCCCTTAAGGTCTTTATCCAACTGAACTGAAGAACTCATTGGTGTACTAACAGGTTTAGCATTGTCCATTTTATATTTTTTGAGGATGTCCTTAATATATTTAGTTTGACTAAGAAAAGTACCTTCCTCAAGTTGCTTAATGCTAAATCCTAGAAAGTAATTTAAATCTCCCATTAGACTCATTTCGAATTCACTACTCATTGTTTTAGAAAAATCATCACAAAGATGTTTATTTGAAGATCCAAAGATGATGTCATCCACATAAATTTGAACAATAAGTATATCCTTTCCAATTTTCCTTAAAAAGAGAGTTGTATCCACACTTCCTTTTTCAAAAGATCTTTCAAGTAGGAAGGTGCTTAACCTCTCATACCAAGCCCTAGGTGCCTGTTTCAATCCATATAATGCCTTTTTTAATTTGAAAACATGATTTGGAAATTTAGAATTTTCAAAACCTGGAGGTTGTTCTACAAAAACATCTTCTTCAATTACTCCATTTAAAAAGGCACTTTTGATATCCATTTGAAACAATTTAAAACCTTTAAAGCAGGCAAAGGCTAGTAAAACCCTAATTGCTTCAAGTCTAGCTACAGGGGCAAAAGTTTCCTCAAAATCAATTCCTTCAATTTGATTATACCCCTTAGCTACTAATCTAGCCTTATTTCTAATGACTACTCCTGAGTCATTCATTTTATTTTTGAACACCCACTTTGTTCCAATAACACTTTGATCTTTTGGCCTTGTAGTTAGTTCCCAAACTTTATTTCTTACAAATTGATTTAACTCTTCTTGCATGGCCAATATCCAAAATTCATCTGAAAGTGCTTGATCAATGTTAGTGGGTTCAACAGTTGAAATAAAGGCTGAATGATTGACTTCCTTGTTTAATCCACGCCTAGTTCTAACACCCTCACTTGGTTCACCTATGATTAATTCCTTTGGGTGGTTTTTAGAAAATCTCAAATCTCTAGGCAAAGGGTCTTCTCTTTCTAAATTTTCTTCCACATTTTCTTCCAAATTTAATCTATCAATCTTTTGGGAGTTTTCTTCAATTTCTTCTTCAACAACTTTTGGCTCTTCCATGTTTCCATTTTCATCAAAAACAACATGTGTGGTTTCTTCAATGACTAAAGTTCTTTTGTTGAATACTCTATAAGATTTTCCAACACTTGAATATCCAACAAAAATTCCTTCATCTGATTTTGGATCAAATTTTCCTAAGGCAGATTTTCCATTATTATGTATGAACACCTTGCAACCAAATACATGTAAATGAGACAAATTTGGTGTTCTACCTTTTAGCAACTCATAGGGTGTTTTATTTAAATTTGATCTCACATTCACCCTATTCAGAACATAGCATGCAGTGCTAACCGCCTCAGCCCAAAAATATCTAGGAAGTGAGTATTCTGCTAACATTGCTCGGGCGGCTTCTATTAATGTTCTGTTCTTTCTTTCAACTACTCCATTTTGTTGAGGAGTTCTAGGTGCAGAAAAATTGTGATCAATCCCCTTTTCTTTATAGAAATCTTCAAATCTTTCATTTTCAAATTCTCCTCCATGATCACTTTGTATAAAATTGATTTCACATCCTAGTTTTCTTTGTATCCAAGTTGAAAAATTTCTGAATTCCTCAAATGATTCACTCTTATGAAAAAGAAACTTAACCCAGGTGAATCTTGAAAAATCATCTACTATAACAAATCCATATACCTTTCCTCCTAGACTAACAGTGCTTACAGGTCCAAAAAGATCCATGTGAAGAATTTCTAAAGGTTTACTGGTCCTAAGATCTTTATTGGACTTAAAAGAGGACTTCACTTGTTTTCCTAGTTGACATGCATCACATAAATGGTCCTTAGTAAAGTCTATTTTAGGTATTCCTCTCACCAAATTCTTTTGGGTAATTTTTCTAAGATTATTCATACTAGAATGACAAAGTCTCCTATGCCAAAGCCATGATTCATCAGAAACAGTTTTCAAACAAAAAGCAGTAGGAGATTGAATACAATTTAAATTTAGCATGTAGACATTGTTCACCCTTTTTCCATTTAAAACAATTTTCCCATTTAGGCTAATTATGCAGCTAGTAGGTAAAAATTTTACGTTATAGCCCTTATCACATAGCTGACTTTTGCTAAGCAAATTATGTTTTAAGCCTTCAACTAATAAAACATTGTCTATGAAAAAGTTTTTTAAATTTCCAATCATACCTGATCCAACCACTTTCTTTGTGGTATTATCTCCAAGTGTAACCTTGCCTCCACTCCTGGCTTCCAGCGTTATGAATTGAGCAGTATCTCCAGTCATGTGCTTAGAACATCCGTTGTCCAGGTACCATATACTCTCACGAGGTCTTGTGTGAGAGTATACCTGCAAAATTCTCAAATGTTAGACCTGGGAACCCAAACTAGTTTGGGTTCACCTTTATGAAATTTATAATCAGATGCATGTGTGATATGTCTAGGTTTATGCATCTTAGTTCTCCACACCAAATTAGGTTTCATCTTTAAAGTGCAGGTGTGAGATATATGTCCCAAAAATCCACAATTGTTACATTTAACATTAGGAAAAATATTCCTATGTTTTCTTTCATATGATTGTCTTCTAAGGGATTTCATGAATTTAGGATAATATTTAGGATTTGTAAAATCTTCAAGTTTAGGGGGGTTCCTATTATCCTCAAGAGCTCTTATAGTAAGTTTGTAAAATGAATTCATTTCCTCCAAGATTCGATTTGTATAATTGACTCTATATGTCTTGTGCTCAGATTCATCCTTAAATTTCTTAAATTCTTTTTCAAGTTCAGTATAGGATGATTTTAAATTCTCAAAATTTTTATTCAAGTCATCATATTCATCAAGTAGTTTCATGTGGTTGCTATCAATTAAAACATGATCTTTCCTAAGGATTTTGTGTTCCTTATTAAGCTTTTCCAATTCTAAAACTAAACTAGCATGCATCTTTTTCGTTTTCCTATATGCATCATGCATGTGTTCAGAAATTTCAAACAATTCATCATAGGTTAAATCACATACCTCTTCTTGATCTGATTGTTCAGCTTTATCTGCCATCAAGCAAAGGTTGGTGACTTCTTCTTCGTTTTCAGTCTCAGATGAGTCTGAAGCTGAGTCCGCCCAAAAAGCCTTTTGAAACTTCTTCTTGCCCTTCTTTACCATTGGTTTCTCCTCTACCTTCTCCTTGCTAGGAGTGGCTTTGAGTTTTGGACAATCAGTCTTTATATGATCTGGTTTCCTGCATTCATAATAAATCACTTCATTAGAAACCTTGCCATTTCTGTTATACTTACCTCTATTTCATTGCTGGCGTCTCTTCTGCTTCCTCTTTAAAAAGCTTCTGAATTGTCTAGTCATCAGTGCTATATCGTCTTCATCCTCAGGTTGTGAGTGTTCACTTTCTGACTCTTCCACATTTAGTGCAATATTCTTGTCCTTTCTTAATTCACCTGCATCAATCTTTCTTTGACTTACTCCTTGCTCGTAAGCAATGAGTGAACCAAGAAGATTGTCAATAGAATAAATGTTCAGATCTTTTGACTCTGTAATTGCAGTAATTTTAGCATCGTATGCAGTAGGTAAATAACGAAGAATCTTATTAACCATTTCAGCATTAGTTAATTCCCTACCAAGTGCATGCAAAGAGGTGACAATTTGAGTGAATCTTGTGTACATGTCAGATATAGATTCATTAGGTTTCATGCAAAATAATTCGTAGTCATGTAACAAGATATTGAGTCTTGATTGCTTAACCTCATTTGTCCCTTCATAAGTAATACAAAGTCTATCCCATATGTCTTTTCCGCTTTTACAAGTGGAGACTCGCATGTAGTCTTCAGATTTTAAAGCACAAAAGAAACTATTTAAACATTTCGCATTTAATTGTGCTAAGTCACGTTCTTCTATAGTCCAATCTGCATAGGGTGTATCTACCCTAATTCCATTAACTAATCTAGTTGGTTTTGTGTAACCTTCCTAGACTAACATCCACATGCGATAATCAAGTGACTGTAAGAAAGTAGACATGCGTGTTTTCCAAAAATCAAAAGGAATATTGTCAAACAGTGGAGGTCTAGTGATAGAGTAACCCTCAGGTGTGTTTCGGTTTCCAAATGTAGCCATCTACGTTAATCAAAAAGTAGTTCAAACTTATGATTTTGAAACAATGCTCTGATACCACTTGTTGAGTCCAGTAATTAGGTTGTTAAGCCTAAGTAAATGTCCCACGGCTACCAAGAGGGGGGTGAATTGGTAGTTTTAAAAATTTTAAACCCTCTTAATGATAAAGTTGAACCGAAATAAAATTTTTTTTTAAAGTTTGTAGAAAAATGTTTTTCAACCACAGTGTTGTTAAAACTGAAATTTAAAGTGCGGAAACGTAAAAGCAATAAAGTAAATGACACCAGATTTATAGTGGTTCGGTCTATAACCAGACCTACATCCACTCCTCAGAGGCACCCTCTGAGTATTGCACTAATACCATAAAGTGACTCTCCTTTAGCACCCACAGCAAGGCGGAGAAGCCTGTACAAAACACTCTTTTCACCACTACCCGGTGCGGCAGAGAACCGTCGTCCTTTTACACTCTTCTAGTGTGGGCAGAGAACTGTCATCCTTTTACACTCTCCTAGTGTGGGCAGAGAATCGTTGTCCTTTTTCACTCTCCTAGTGTGGGCAGAGAACCGTCGTCCTTTTACACTCTCCTAGTGTGGGCAGAGAACCCAACGGCTGTTCACACTCTCCAAGTGTCGGCAGAGAACCGGATCTCCTTGAATGATCTTCTCACAAGAATCTAGAAGGAAGAAAGAAAAGAGTGAAGAAATCCAATTTCACAAGTAGAGACTCTTACCTTAGCAATCCAAGTGAAGCCTTCTCGCTCCAGTGGTAGGAATCCTCCTTTGAATGCTCTCTTCCACTCTCTCCTTGGCTATTCTCTCAATAGGCACGAAGATCAAATGATAAAAAGATCGGGTGGCAGTCTAATTTGGACTATTTAAGTAAAAGACAAGAAAAACCGCCCAAAAACTGCAAATTTCCAATTATGTACGCAGTGGATCGTCCCGTACGATCCTGGATCGTCCTGGACGATTTTACTTAAACGATCTGAAACGACCCAATTTGTATATGTGTACGAAATGACTTCGTACAGCTGATCGTCCTGTACGAACAAGGTTCGTCCAGTACGAACGGTTATTACAAGGTCGGTTCTAGAAACTGCTGAAAACTGTTCTAAGTCGGTTTATCGTTTGGACGAAAATATGTTCATCTGGACGAAAATTTTCCAGAGAGCCGATCGTCCTGGACGATTATTTATTTCGTCTGGACAAAAATTTTCCAGAGCACCAATCACCGCGGACGATAATTTGGTTTCGTCTGGACAAAAATTTTCCAGAGAGCTATTCGTCCGGTACGATATTTATTTTCGTCGGGACGAAAATTTTCCAGAGCACTGGTCGCCTCGTACGATGGTAAAATTCGTCTGGACGAAAATTTTACAGAGAACCCATTGTCCGGGACGATAATAAAATTCGTCCTGGACGAATAGGACTTAGAAAAATTTTTTAAGCAAGTTCCTATTCGTTCCAAATGCTCTATAGGAGATAACTAACAGATTGTCCAGTACGATAAATATCGTCCTGTACGATCAGTATAGAATTTCAAGATCTCCTTATTTGTGTGTGTGAGATTTTATTCACTCAATTACAATCACTCCCTTTCAAAGTTAATTCAAAGAAAAGACAAACTTCAAATAAACAAAATATCTCATGTTGAATTTGATTTGAAGTTTTCGTAGTCTGGAGTCTGATTTTCCTGAAATGTTAGTACACACAAGAGCAAGTGCAAATCTTCTGAAATTGATAGGAGATAACTATACATTTGAACAATAATGTTTGGAATCATCAAAACTACATAAGTTGCACAAATATAAATCATTCAAATAGCAACTATTCAAACATTGAATATGGGTGGCTTGGGGTGTAAGTGTATGTTTGATTTTTCCTATGCCTTTTCTTTCAAGTTGTGATATACCTTTCATGCTAAAGTGAGACTTTGGGCTAAGTTAATGTTAGCCAAATATTGCATGGGTAAGCATTCCACCATTTTCTCCTTTAACAAAGGTGACTTTAAAGTTTGGTAGAGACTTTGCAAGGTTAAATGGGTTATTGAGCCTCATCTCTCTTGGGAGATTGGTGGTGGGAACATTTTCTGGTAAGATCATTGGTTGGGTAATCACTCCATTATTCCATTATTAATACTTCTTCTACTGCTATGGTTAAGCTGAATTTTTTCATTACTGAAAACTGTTGGGATTATGATAAACTTACTAATGTGATTCCTGATTAAATTATCCAACAAATTTTTAACCTTCTCCTGAACACTGATTCAGATGATCTTTTATTATGTAATTTTCCCAAAGATGGGGCCTTTAGATTAAAGGATGCTTGGCATGCTTTTAGAACCAAGAGTGTTGTTACTAATATTTTTTCCATGATTTGGCATAAAAGTATTCCTTCTATTGTTGTTATTTTTATCTGGAGAATTTTACAAAGGTTCGTTCCTACTAATGTTAACTTATTTAAAGGAGGTTTTATTTTGCTGTCCAAATGCCAATGTTGATATCATGTGGAGAATATGCATCATGTTTTTCTTTCGGGTCCTTTAGCTTTTAAAACCTTGACTTATTTTGATGATATTTTAAAATTAAATTTCTTTAATAAAAATCTGTCTTTAATGCTATGCTTAACTCTTGGTTTGTCAAGTCTAAGGGTCATATTAGAAATGTTATTCCTTCTCTTATTTTATGGTATTTATGGATAGATAGTAATAACTCCATTTTTAATGTTGATGGTATGAACCATCGTAGGATTATCAAAAATGTGAAAGACGAAGTTTTGAGTCTTTTTCTGTCAAGAACTTTAAGAATTATTACTTTATTGTTACTAATTTATGCCTTAGGTTGGAAGAGGATCATTCTTCTTTTAAACCTAGGTAAGTTTACTGGGATAAACCTTCTAATATATCTTATAAATTAAATGTGGGTGGTGTTGCTAAAGGATCCATCTTGGGGTGTGGTGGGATTATTAAGGATAGTCATGGGTGTGTTATTATGCCTTTTATGGGTCCCTTCGAGAATTGGAATGTGAACTTTGCTAACCTCTCTTCTATTCATTATGGGATGAGATTATGTATGTCCCTTGATAATTCTAACAATAGGATTGAAGTTGACTCTACTTATAGTATTAAATGTTTAAATAATGTAGAGGATTCGGTGTGTAATCATGTGTTTTTTTATCTTATTATGGATATTAAACAATTGATGATCTTTGCTAATGTTTCCTTCCCTCATATGTATAGGGAGGGGAATGCATGTGCTAATTAGCTTGCCAACTTTGGGGGTGACTGGCATGCCTCATTGATTTTTTTGCTACTAATTTACCTATCACTTTAAAAGGGCTTTTAAGATTAGATAAAATTGGTATCCATTATATTATGATTTAATGTGGTTGGTTTGCTTGGTGGTTATCTCTTCTTTGGTTTGTTGGAGGTTAGCCCTATTGACATTTTTATTTTTGTTGTTTTATTTTTCATTGGGTGTCAGCATGTCGTGTACCTAAGTGAGTGCCAATATGGTTTTTCTGGATGCTTTTGGGCCTTTGTTGTTGGGTTCTTTCTAGATCCTCTTGGAGTCAAATTATGTTGGGTTCTATGGCACTAATTCTTATTGCTTTCATTTTCAGATGTTTGGGGAGCTTATTTTTCTTATGGTATTATGTTCGATCCTTTGGTTGGCTTATCTGGTTCTGTCATTTTGAGATATTCTTGCTATTGAGGTTTTTCAGTTGGAGTATTTCTTAACTGTCACTTTTATTATGTTTTGCTCGATGAACTTTAATAGGCCTATCATGGAGGGCTATGGGGTGTTACTAGAGGGGTTTCATGGAGCTTTCCTATCTTTGATTTCTCTGAGTGGTGCTGCTCTTATTCTTGGAACATCTATATTACTGAATTTGCTAGGATTTGGGACTATGTTTTGTTATCTTATCTCTCATGTGCTTGGGGGCCTGGGCTATTATGCAGGGTTATGCTTCTCCATGTTGAGTTTGTCTAGTGGTATCCTTACTATTGGTTTTTACCAGTTGGATCTTGTCTTTATTGTCAATTGGCCTTTTTTGATTATTTTCTAGATTGGTGCTTATCCTTGATGCTCAATTTTGGTGTTGTTGGTGGGTTTTTCCATTTGAGTGTTTGGTAGTCTTCCTATTTCCATGGTGAATTTCTTTACTCAGCCCCTTAGTTCTTTAGTGGCCTTTAGTTGCTGTATCATTCTTGTTGGTATTGATTTCCTCTAGTTTTTGGTATACTTATTGTTTGGTGGATATTAATTTGGTGATTGGTAATATCTGGTTCAGCTTTTTTAGAACCTATTTTGTTGATAACTTTTGGGATTGGTTTACTAGATTCTGCTTTTGTTTATGTTATGTTTATCTTGGGCTTCATCCTTTTTGTAGAATTGTTTTAATGCAGGAGTTCGCAGTGAGCTCACACTGGAAGGGGAGATGGAGCTGGTTGCTGCTTTTTGGTTCTTTCCTACCTTTTGGGTTCTTATTCTTATACACTACAGATTGTACCTAGGATTAATTATAATTTTGCTTAGCAGGGACCTCGAGCTCTTAGGTTTTTTTTACTTTGTTTTTATAGCTCTTTTGAGCAGTAGTGAGCTTGAGGTCTCTTTAAAGACCGCGTAATTTTTTACTGATTTAATGTGTAGGCCCCTCTACAGGTTTTCCCTAAAAAAAGAGTTATTAAACTAATTATATTGGATGATCCCTATCTTCCAGGATGATCAATTCAGATTGTGAAAAAGAGTCTCCAATCACAATTTAGGCAATATTTTAATTTTCAAATTTTGTTATAGTTGTACAGGATGATGTTGATCATTTTGGATGATCAAAAACAATCATGCCTACATTAATCCTATGATTAGGAGAATAATTATGATAAAACTTATTTTGATACGATCATACAGGATGATCTGTGACGATCATATAGGATGATCTGTGACGATCATACTTGATGACAAAGAACAGGTATGGGATGATAAGGGATTGGAACACATCATACTAGATGAATACCATAATTTTTCAACAAATCATCCAAAATAATATACCCATATCATACTAGACGAAAGAGCAGTGCATGGGATAATAAGGCATCACTGGGAATCATACTAAATGAAGTTTAATAGTTTTATACTAATCGTCCAAGATGATATTTTAATTATGTAGGACAATCTGCCTATTTATATTGAATTAATCATAGATGGTAACGCAATTCATACTAGCTTTTTTTTTTTTTTTGAAGAATGCAAAATGCATTAAAGAAACCAAACCAAAGACCCTAGATACAAGCTACTGAGAGTTAACCACCAAATCACTTTCTTCATTCACAAGCTTTATAGAGGAAGAAGGAAGTGTACTCTCAAAAAATAATTCCCAAATAAAATCATAAGAAAAATCTAAGTTAGCACAATAATCGGCTAACTTATTACAATTCCTATCAACATAATGAAAAATAACATTATTCCAATAATTCAAGAGCAATAAATCTTCATCTTCAATGCTTCCACCAAATTTCTTCTCTTTGTTGTGCACCTTTTGAAAAAACTGGATCACATTTTTATTTTTTCCCTCAATAAAAATACCTTTAGCATTGTATAAACAATCATTCAACCCCTCCTTTAAAGAACTGAATGTAAAGAGCTCCAAATGTGCTATATCCCAGTGAACACCATAAAAGCCAAATGTTAGGACAAACCTTCCCTTGTTGTCCCGTATAATGCCTCTAATTCTTTCTTCATAATTACATTTAAGTGAAGCATCAATATTAATTTTGTACCACTCAGGTGGAGGAGGATGCCAGAAATTAGAGAACAGCCCAGTGGACTGACCGGCATCCCAGTAATTTGAGAGAACCTTGATCTATTTATCAATGCTAACAAAGCTAGAACGTTGGCAGCAATAACAATTCATACTAGCTGAAAAGGTTATTTTGTACTAATCATACAAGATGATATATTGATCGTACTAGATGGTCATCATAGAAGAATTAAAAATTAGGGCTTCTTTTGCAGGATCTCTATTTGACCTCTTTAATTGTTACTTGAGATAATCTTTTACTATGGAGGATATCTAAGAAAGAGCTTAGAGAAGAAAGACGTAGAGCTTAGGAGAGATAGATCCTTGTGAGGGGGTGTTATGAAGGATTCACAAAGGTTGCTCTTAGTAAGGTGTTCATCATCTTCTTCAAGTTTCTTTTCTAGTTTCTTGTTGGCTCTAGGGGAGATCTTCATCAGCATCAAATCCAGGTTCTCTGCCTACTCCAGAAGGGATTAAAAGGATTCCAGGTTCTCCGTATTCACTAGGTTTGTAAAAAATTATTTCCAGGTTCCATTCTGACTACATGAGGAAGTAAAATGATTCAAGGTTCTATGCCTCATCAGGTTGGTGGAAACATTTTATAAGGGCGTCTCCAAATAACTATGGGAGCAAAAAAGAGAGTCACTTCTATTTAGTACAATACTTAGAGAGGGAGTCTCCAAGGAGTCGACGTAGGTCAGGTTGATCGAACCACTATAAATTATGGTGTGTTCTTTCTATTTACTTTTTGGTATTTAAATTTTGTCATTATTCTATGATTTGTTCAGTGGTCAAATCTCTGATCTTTTTTTTTTTCAAAAAATTGGAATCAAGGAAGAGAGAGAAGCTCCACAAAAAGAGGAAGGATTTTGAAGAGATTTTTGGGTGCCAACATTGAAGATGGATGAAGGTGGCCAGTCATCCATGGATGACAGGAACACCATCTTCTTATGATCTACCACGTGTCCAACTTCATTGGATTCAAAAGGTACATTTTCATTCAATCACAACTTCCCTTGCAATTCTTGGTTTTCAAACTCTCCTCTAGTGATCAGAGAGGGAGGGTTGGTCTCTAAGCAAAATCTTTGCCGGAGAAAGTAAAGGGAAAAAAGTGATTGATAGTTTTAAAAGTAAGTCTATTTCTACCATAATAGATTTTAACCCTAAAGCAAATGATATGGAGGCTTCTTCATCTGGTAGCAAAGATAATAATTTGTGGAAGAATGCTAAAGCTACTGATAATACCATCATTGGTGATGCTAATATCAAAAATCTAGTATCTTCATCTGGATTGGGTAATTCTAATGTGTGGAGTAAAAATCCACATATTAAAATTAAATTGGAAAAAGTTCATAATGAAAATGAAGATGCAAATGTGGTCAAACTTGATTTGGAAAATGAAAAAGCCAATGTTCAAGTTTTGAAAAATTCTTTGGTAGTGAAGATTCTTAGTAAAAACTTGCCTTTTTAAAATTGTGCTACTAAATTAAGGAGGCAATGGGTTAAGTTTGGAGGTTTTCATATAACCTCGCTTGGATTAGATTGGCTTCTGTGTTCTTTTCAGTCACATGAAGCTTTGGAGGAAGTTCTTAATGGAGGTCCTTGGTATGTGGGGGGCTTCATCATTGGTTTAGACAGATGGTCACCTAAATTCTCTCCAACTTCCATGGATGGGATTTCTTCCCCTATTTGGTTTCGTCTTCCACACTTGCCTTTACATTGCTAGGATGAAACCAACATTACTAGAATTGTTTCTAGAATCGGGACACCTCTATTATTGGATGGCAATATGTTTAGATGGGGGAGAAGGGAATTCACTAGAGCTTGCATTCGTGTTAAATTGAATTCTAAGATCCCTTGTGGTACCTGTGTTGAAGGTATTCATGGTAGATTTTTTCAAAAAATTGAATTTGAAAATCTATCATCTCTTTGCTACAAATGCGGAAGAATTGGACATAGAGATTCTGTATGTCCAAATGTTTTTCAAAATTTAAATCAGCTTGATAAATAAGTTCCTAAGAATTCTCTTCTAGTTGAAGATAATTCCTATGGACCTTGGTTGCATGTGAAATTCAAAAACAAAAGAAGGCAAAAAATTCCATCTAAGAAAAGCAATCTGATTATCTCTTCAAGAATAAACCTGTTAAGGATAATTCGGGTAGAGGTACTGATAAAGATATACTATCAGATCTTCTGAATTCCAATTTTCATAGTGTTTTATCTATTGATAAAAATGATAAATTGGAGGCAAATTTAGTTGAAGTTATTGACATAGTAGATGTTGATAATAATTTAAAAAAGGTGCTGATTGTCTTATTGATCAAAATCTGGATCATAATCTGATTGATGGATCTTCATTAATTAATTATCAGATCCAATCTATTGGCTTAGTTTCAGAACAGGCTTGCCTTCAATATGAGTCTGTTCAGAATTCAAAATTTGAATTAAAAAATGCAGATTTTATGGAAGAAGATGAGGTAATAGTTAATGCTGAGTCAACGTTGGTTGCTTATCCAGTATAAGCTTCAAATTTTGAATTCATACAATTGCTGGAAGGAGTAGAAGAAGCCGATAATTATGAAATAAAATTGGTTGCTGAGTCGGTAGAAGCTTCAGAATTTAAATTCAAACAACCTCATTTACTGGAAGGAGTTCAGGAAGTTGTTAATTTTGAAACAGGAATTCTGGCTGATCTATTAGAAGTGGTTACTCCTCCCTTGGAGGTCAACCTGAATTTTAAAAAGTATGTATTACTGGACGAGAAAATAGCTTCTACTAAATTGGAGCACTTTACAGGTTCTAAACACAAACTTTTCAAAGAAATGCAAACTTTGGGACCGGTGGCAGAATTTCCTAGAAGAAGAATGGTTGTACTAAGTACAAGAAAGCTTGTGAGGGGTTCTTCCCCATGAATGCATTAATGCTTTTTTACTCCTTCATGTGGAACTGCAGCTTGGAACTTTTTGGGAGATACTAGATGTTGGAATTCATGATCAAAGAGTATCTCAGATTACTATTTTTGGTTTACATTCTCAGGTTTTTGTATTGCCATCAAAGAAAATTTCTTGAAGGCTACTTTTACGATTCTCTGTTTCTAATGGAGAATTGTAATTTTTTTATTCATTTTTTATTTAGTTTCCTTTGTTTTCTTTTAGTTTTATATTTGTTTTCTTAACCTATTATAATTGATGATGGGATTGATATTAGGTCTTTTTTTTAACTAGTTGGGAATTCTGGGATACTAACCAACCTTTTAGGTTCTTTTTTAATTTTGGTATCCCCTCCACCCCAATGGTTTTTAAATGGGAAATAGTGGGTCTCGTTTCAATTATGATAAATTTAGTTTTAATAAATATAATTTCAATAATGTTTCTTTCCCTGATCGATCAAGAAACTCTTAGTTTATTTTTGTTCTAGCTTGTAATATGTTGCTCTTCTTTTTTTCTTATAAGCAAATTTGCATTCCTTCAAAAAAAAATCTTTGATCTTTTTTATTAAATTTTTTTTTTCTTCCACATATGTTATTTCTTTTAAAATATTCAAAAAGATTTATTTTTTTCATTAAAAAATTTTTAAATAACCAATTCCACCCCCCCCCCCCCCCCCCACCCCCTCTCTTGGTAACCCTCGGGACTGAACCACTTAATACTTTTATAGATGTTAGCCTTATATTTCAAAAACATAAATAAGAACTGCCTACCATCTTTCATAAAATTGGAATCTTAGTTTTAAAGTGATTAAGCGGTCTTGATAGCATTCCACTCTATGCAATATGTAAGTCTAGAATTATAGATTATTATAATAAGTCTGAATTTCTACTCTATATTGCCTAACGTAGATACAGGTTATGAGGATGACCTGAAATCACAAGTCTTCACACTCTAGGAATACAATCTCACCTATTTAAAAAATATCAACTCAAATATAAAGTTTCATCTCAAAATAATAAAGTCCAACATAGAATTGACTGAAATACCTCTAGGTGATCCTAAAATCTTAGTGCTCCCTTCCTTTGATCATTTGGCCTCTAGAAAGAATTATTCAACATTGAATTAATCCTCTTTGAAAACTCTAGAATTTCTCATCCTTATCTTTATCTTTAAAATCTAAGAAAATACTTCCCACAACTTTAATTGAGAGTATTCATAAGAGATTCATCACACCTAAGATGTAATTACCCATAAATCTTACCTTTATAGAGAATCTGTAACACCAAATTAAACCCTATCTAATTTTTATAAGGTAGGAAAAAATCATTGGTTAGAAAATATTAGAAATAACCTTTTTTTAATTAGATCTAAATGAGAATTTGACTCTTAACCAGACACATTGGATAAAATGATTCATGTAGCTGACCCCATGCAGTGGGATAAAGGTTTGATGTTGTTGGTGAGGTAAAAAACTTTGGGAAACTAGACAAATTTTTCAAAACTCAAATTTAGTTTCAAATACTCCTATAAAATATAATGTTCACCATTAAGGGTGACATTGTATTTTATCAGCTAAGTTAATTTAAGAAAATAATGATTTTTTAAAGCCAGATTGTGCATTTAATGGGGGTAAGGAAAATGAGAGAAGTTAATTTTATGCTATTGTGAAACTTATTGAATTTAAAATATGCTTAGATTTTCTTTTATATAAAATCTAAAATAGTTCACTGATTTACTAAAGTATATTTGTTGAATCAAATAAAAAAATGATAGAATAGAGTATAGAATCAATAAGGAGGTGTTCTGCTAAATTACAACAAAACTACTAATCCTTACTTCAAATATATAATTTAACCTATTGAAATGAAATATATAGTTTTTGAGTTCCAGCCACTAAAAGAAAAGAAGTAAAAATGATTGATCTAATTTTAATAAAAATATTTTGGACTAATGCATGTAAATTTCATGTATTTACTAATGAGACTTTTAATTATAAGTATGGATCAAGGCATGTGTATCCCTAGATCTTTGTCAAGATTATAGGGGCAAAGAAAAATATTGTTAGTATTCATATAGTATTATTTTCTCCATATAACCGAGAACATTTAAACATCAAATATCTAGACATGCCAATATTTCAAATTATTCTTGTAATGCTCCATTGAGGATATAAATCACACTAGGTTTTAATTATACACATGGCTGTTATACGCATTAAATGAGGAAAATTGGATATTAAAAATATCAATATTTTCCTAAGGAACAAGAGTCTACATTAGCACCTCATATGCACTTTACATCATCAGTCCAAAATAAGAAATCTTGCTAGACATGGAAGAAATAGCATGTAAACTACTATCCATTTTATTCATAGAAAATAAAGTACAAGTGAAGTAGTAGATTTCTAGGAAGGATTGAAGTATCTTCACTTTACTCCTTCTACCACATAAAAAGTTGCTTATAAGAACATAAGTTAAGCTCTCCCATAGATTGTATCTTTTATTTTCATAGTCTCTTTTAGACCTTACTTTAATGTGGCACTAAATAAAAACCCTAAAAGTATTGAATTTTCACAAAAGAGACTAAACTCTAAAAATAATAAAACTAACATCTATTTATAATAAGTACATGATCAGACTCAAGCTCCATACCACTAGAAAAGGTGGCACAACAACGGTGCAAAATAAACTGGCACGTTGGTGTTATAATCTTATCTTTTTTACGGTATTGGATGATGTGGTACAGTTACTGCTTGAATTGATGTGACTTTTTGTTAAGTCAATATGTCTCATACAAGTGTTAATTGATCCATTGTGACACCATAAAACATTAGAGTTGTGGTTCTTCGAATAACATTTCGATGTTGCAGCGTTCAAAAGGCTGGCGCTCCTACAAGAATTTTCCTTAGACACCCAGTACCATAGTGCTATTTTGGCGCAGAGCAACACTATGATGCGCTGCAATGCTAATATTTGTGTATTCACAATAATTACAAATAGTAAAGTTCAGCCACGCCACATTGAAATATTCTCTTCAACATTGATCTATACGGTGCCACAGCATTATTCTTGTAGGCACCAGGGCGCTGTCCAACACTTCGAATATTTATTCTTTCCTATACAATTTTTATGAAGACAACTAGAGAAATTAATTTTTATTAAATTTAACATAAATAAATTCAGGCACAATTTACATTTATCAAATTCCTCCTAGCTTAAACTCTTGTTTGTCCTCATGCAATGCCTATATTCATTCCTTAATCACCTTAATAACTAAAGTAAAATTTAATAATTTAAAATTATTAAAACATAGGATAATACAGTACAATCTAGAAGTAATTTGGAATGAATAATTTATAATTTAAATTTGAAAAGACATAACATTTATCTCAATCAATCATCCTTGTTGTTACTTATTTTGGATTTATTCACTATCTTTCAAAATATAAAATTAACTTTGGAATATAGAATGAATAATGTAGACTAAGGATTAGTTATTCATAATTTAAATAAGGAATTCATGCACCACCACATGTACTAGATTACTTATTTTATCCTTTTTACTAAAATAGTAGGATGCAATTGAAATCAATCTACAATTGATATTAACTTTACTTATCTTTTTTTACTTTTTATCATTTCCATTTTGCATTTTTCATATTTTTCTTCTCTTTCATATTTTGTGAAGCACATCCTTGATGATTTTGAACATCAATTTTTTTTCTTTCCTTCTCTTGCAATCCTATTGACTTAATGTAATGATTAAATAAAATATCTTGTTATAATTTTAGTTTTTTATTTTTATTTCTCTAATTTAAGCTACTCATAATTAATCATTAATCTTTTTTTTTTTCAATTCATTTGTCAATATAAGTTAATGTATAGTTTCTAAATTTAAAATTAAATCAATAGCTTAAATGATCTAGATTTTCTAATTTTAAAGTTTTTCATAGTATGAATTATTATGTAATATTCATTCAAATTATTATCTAAGGTTTTACTTATATCCTATCTTTATTTAATTTTTAATTAGAACTTTTATTTGGTTAAATAGATAATCAAGTGTAGTAACTGTAGAGAATAATATGCAATAGTTTAAATATAAGAAAATTTAATCAGATGTAAACAATATAAAACAAATAGAGTGTACTAATAGTAATTGAAATTATCAAACACAAGTGGGTTGCCTCCCATCACTGCTAAGTTTAACATATTTAGCCAGACTAAACATCAAACAAAAGTGGGTTGGCTTCCATCAGCGCTAATTTTATGTTCTTCGACAAAACTATACCAATTATTAAATTTAAGGATGAACCAACTCAGCTATATTTCTCAAAAATTCAATGTCTCCAACAAAATAGGGTTCCAATATGTGGCCATTAACTTCAAAAACATGTAAGTTTTTTTAATCTTAAATTTCAATTATTCCATAAGGAAATTCTCTTATAATAGTGAATGGTCTTAACCATCTCAATTTTAGTTTTCTTGAAAATAACTTAAGTCTAGAATTAAAAAGTAAAATATCTTGCTCAAGGGTAAATTCTTTCTTAAAAAAGCTTACAATCATGCCATTTTTTAACTTTATCCATATAAATCCTAACATTTTTATAATCCATATTACTAACTTCTTCAAATTCATTTAACTATATTAATATTTTCACTTTTATTCCTTCAAAAATGAAATTCAAGACTTTAATAGCCCAAAATATCTTATGCTCTAATTTCACAAGGTGGCAAGCTTTTCCAAAAACAAACTTATTGGTAGATATAGCCTTAAAGCTAGTTATATAGGCACATAATACATCATTAGTTTAATAGCCCAATCCTTATTATTAGAATTGATTTTTTTTCTAAATTCCACTTTAATCATTATATTGCTAATTTCAGCTTGCCCACTAGTTTTGGAAAGATAAGTAGTTGTATTCCTATGTTGAATTCAATATTTCTTTAATGTTGCTTATAATCTATCACTAATTAAAACTCTAGGCATTTAAAATCTAGAAATATAGTTTTCTTTAAAAATTTAATCACTACCTAAGCATCAATTTTAGGGGTATCCACTCCTTCAATCTATTTTGAAATATAATCCACGAAAATAAGAATATGCTAACTTACATGGGACTGCACAAATGAACCCATAAAATCCAATCCCCATCTCAATATCCAAAATATATTTCAAAGGAATTTAAATTCTTTTTTAAATATTGCATACTCTATTATATTAATCACATTGTCTTATATTTAACATCCCTATGTAGAGTATGCTAGAAAAATCCTCCAAAATATCCTCCATAATGAAAATCTTGAAATTTACTAATATTTCGTTCTATTTATCGCTTGGAGACACATCTTCTAATAATTTGATTATTACAAGCCTTAAATAAATATGGTTTATCCAAAATATAATATTTGGTATCATGCAAAAAAAATCTCTTTTGAATTGATGATAAATCACATGGAAGTTTACGACTAACAATGAAATTAACAATTTCAACATACCATGGAAATCTATTTAGATGCAAAGAAAATAATTGTTCATTAGAAAAATATTTACTAATTTCAAGCTTAGTTAATGCATAATTTTTTTATAAAAAAGTCAAAATAAAATGATCAACAATTTTATTTTCAACTCCTAGCATATCCATAATTTCTACATCAAATACTTGTAACATAAGAATCCACCTCGCCAAACTTGGTTTGGTGTATTTCTTTATCATAAGATATTTGATAGTAGGATGATCAGTATAAATAATTTTTTGATCATCCTCTGAGGTAGAGGTGGTAGTGATCTTTCTACAACATTCCTAATAAGTTTTTTATGTTCTTTTATAGGATTAAATTATTCAATAAACGATTCACTTTCTAAATATTCTCTATCATCATTATTCTTTTAAGGAAGATTAACATCATTGTATGGGTCTACCTATTCTCTCCCACTGCTAAGTTGGATATTATTAAATCATTCTTCTATTTTTTTATTTTTAGTCAACCTAGTAATATGCCCTATATGGTCCTCTATTTTACTAAGGGAAGTAGATTGCTTTTATAGTCGAATTCTTAATTACATAACAACATCTTCTAATGGTATCTTCTCATTCCCAACATGATCAATTTCCTCAAAACCTAAAGGGTAATGCCATTCTGTGGCGCTGCATAATATTACTCTACAACATTCACGCATATAAGATTACCAAGAGAATTATGATAAAACATTATACCTTTTTGTTCGGCTCAAAATTTTAAAGTATCGATTTCTTTGAAATGGTAACAACCTTAGCAATAAGAATTTATAAAGCATCTGATTTATAAACTCTAGTTAATATCTTAGGATTCACCCTATCAGTAGACCACTAAAAATTATTAGTATCCATTTACACTATTAATTCTTAAGCATCCTCAAATGAACTAAATATTAAAGACCCCCTATTAGAAACATCCTTGATTAATCTAAGAGATCCAATTAACCCATTATAAAGATCTGAATAACCAACATTTCAGGTAAAGAATTATGAGGGCATTTCCTAAGCATCTCCTTAAACTAATCCCAACATTCATAAATTTAATTCACATTTAAACTGAGCAAAAGAAATGATATCATTTCTAAGTTTAGCAACTTTTGAAGGTGGGAAATACTTTGCTAGGATTTTATGTCCCAACTCATTCCAAGTGGTTATAGAGCTTAGGGGAAAAATTTTAATCATATTTTAACCATATCCCTTAGAAAAAATGAGAACAGTCTAAGTCTAATGGCATCAGTACTAACACCATTATACTAAGAAGTTATATAGATTTATAAGAAAATGGCAAAATATAAGTTAGGATCTTCAAGAGGAGTTCCCCCAAACTAGAAATTTTGAGCCATTTGGACATTGGTCAATTTCAATTAAACATTTTAAGCATAGATAGTAGGTTTATTGAAACTCTGATAGATTCCCTCTACTTTACGATAAGCATACTCCCTAAGTGGTCTAGTATGGTCTTGATCTTGAATTGCGTGAAATATTGTTAAAAACATTTTGAATTTTAAAATTTTTGTAAGGACAATTTTTGTTTCTAGATCAAATTATAAAAACTTCTTATTAGTTCCACCAAGCATACAATAAAGATATAATAACTAAAAATTATAAACTAAATAATTAAATAAAATAATTTTTGGTTTTTTTTCAATATTATTAGTAAATAGAATAAAGATAGAAGATGAAAGTAGGTATAAAAATGTGCTTATTTCAATAATACAGTGCAATGTTATAAGCACATTACTCCCTCAAAAATGACACCAAAAACATGAATGGGGGGGCAAGGAAAAGGAAAGAAGTTAATGGTGAGATAATGTGAAACTCGCTAAATTTGAAATAAACTTATGTTTTTTTAATAAAAATTTCATAATAACCCACTAATTTATGCAAGTACACATGCTGAATAAAGTAATATAGTAGAGTATCAAACCCATTAGTACGTGTTCTACTAAATTGTAACAAAACTACTACTGCTTACTCCAATTTCATGAATTTATCCTACCAAAATGAAAATGAGTTCCTTCCATTGAATAAAAATAAGTAAAAAGGATAGATATGGTTTTAATAAAAAATTTAGATTTGTTCAAGTAAATTATAAATCTTTACTAATGAGACTTTTATTTATATATGTGAATTAGAGCATGTGCATCACTGGATCTTTATCAAGCTTATAGTGGTAAAAAGAAAGATAGTCTTACTATCTCCATAGAACCTAGAATATTCAAACATCCTATGCCTAAGCATGTCAATATTCCAATTAAATATTCCTAATTATCCATGTATTCCTTTTTCTTTTAGGGAAAACCCATGGAGGGCCCTATGCTTAATATAAAGAAAAATTTACAGAGTCCTTAAAGGGCCCTCAAGCTCACTAATACTCAGAAGAGTTATAAAAATAAAGCAAAAAAATCCTAAGATCTTGAGGTCCCTACTAAGCAAAATTGCATACAAACCTAGGTACAATCTATGGTGCACAAGAATGAGCACCCAAAAAGAAGGAAAACACCAAAAACCAGCATTCAGCTCCAACTTCCCATCCAAAATGGCATCACCATAAATACCTACACTAAGAAAATTCTATAAAAAAGGATGAAGCCCAAAATAAAAGAAGCACAAATAACCACAAAGGGTAGAAGGTTAGTATATCCAGTAAATATTCATATGATATATAAAAAGTAAGCAACAATAGGCAATAACAAGAACTAAACCACTCAGCTAAGCAACCAGAAAATACATCAACAACACCATAATCCAGCTTAGCAAAGACATAAAAATCACTACAACAATCCCAATACATGTTCACCTCACCTTAGCAAAGATAGTCCTAACATTAGGAAACTAACAGCACTAGGCACCATTCAACCAAAAATAATAGCAATTGATCCAAAGCATCTGAGCAGGAGAAACAACAGGCAGAATACCCAACCAGCTAAGGTAATTAGAAGAGTGATAGATAAATAAAAAATACCCCTCCTAGTAGTCAAGGTTAGAGGCCAAAACCCATAAAAAACCAAATGCATCTAGCAGACTAGGCCCAAGAAAATCATAACAATTGGGAACAACCACCAGCACTACCCAAAAGTAAACCAACCATAAGTTACCAAAGATCAAACTACAATACAACTTACCACCACCTAGCAACCAAACCAAGCAAGGCCAACCAAGACCACTAGCATACCCCAAAAATTGCCCAGCCATAGGATACATAAAACTAGCCCACAAATAGCCTTACCAACATCCAGCAGCCAAGCCAAGAAGAGCCAAGTGAGAGCCTCTATACTTAACCTCCAGGTAATAATCAAAGCCCAAATATCATTAAGGAAAAGGCTACATACAAAAGAGCCATAATGACCAGCATTAGCAACAACCAAAAGACACCAGGAAGCACCTAGTAACCAAGCCCAAGAATCACCCAATAAACGCAAACACCAACAGAGAAAAATGGCCATAAAAGAGCAGTAATGATAAAAATTATGGAACCTAAATAGAAACATAAAATCAAAAGGAAACAAGGCCGTGGAGATAAACTCCAGGAAGCTAACCAGAAGGCAACTGAACTAACCAAATTGCTCGAGGAAATGCTCACCAACCACACAAAAAAATTACCCAAAAAAAATTAAAACTGGACACAAAGAATCCACACAAAACCCACACCAAACATTCACAATAGAAATCCAATAGAAGAAAGCAATAGCAAAGAGGACCAAACGATCAGAAAATAGAGCAGCAAGATAATGCCTCCCAAGCAGCATGAAATCCAAACAACACAAGCCTAGATGGGTCCATAAATCTAGAAGTCACACCACTGGACCAAGCAGCAAAGCTACAACTGAGACAAGAACATAGTAGAAGAAAAAGAAAAATGCATAAGAATTGGACCCAAGAGAAAACCTGAGTGCAAGCCCATATAAGCAAATAAAATAGGACAAGAAACTCCAGTCAATAACACAAATTAGTTTCTAACATAAGGCATACCAATTTTATCTAATCTTAAAAGACCACGCAGCAAAATAGGGAGGTTAGTAGCAGTAAAATCAGACATACACTGCAGGCCACTCCCTCAATTGGCAAGCCAATTAGCATATGCATTACCATCCTTATGAATAAGGAAGAATGAATAGTTCATAAAGATCAAAAATTCTTAATATCCCTTACCAGATAAAAAAGAGAAGAATTACACACTAACTCCTCAACATAATTTAAAAACTGAAAGCAATACTTAGAATCAACTTTAATACTAATGTTAGTTAAATCAAGAGAGATACAAAGCCTTAAACATTAGAGCATAGCCAAAATGACAGCTTTGTTAACCTCACAATTCTGTAAAGGACTAGCAAAAGCCATAATGAAACTACCATGATATTCCTTGATAACCCTGCCACAACTCGAAGAGGACCTAAGGGTAACACCATCCACATTCCCATTATAGGAATTAAAAGGGAGTTTGGTCTAATAAATAAGCCTAGGGTCTTTAGGAATATGATCAACCTCCAGCTTAATTCGTAAATTAGGTGCAGTAGAATGATAGTTCTTAAAATTCTTCATATAGAATAACTTAACAGAGTAAAGAGCAAAAATCTTATCTTTCATAATCTAGATAATCCTATGGTGGTTCATACTAACACCATGGAAGATAGAATTATTCCTATCTAACCATGAATACCACAAAATGAGATGAGGAATAACATTTTTGATATGGCCTTTAGACTTGATAAACTAACACCTCAGCATAGCATTAATAGACATTTTAGCAATAAAGCAATTCAAATGAAAAATGTCATCAAAGTAAATCCAAGTTTAATAGCTAAATGACTCGAAAGAAAAACATAATGCATATTTTCTACATGATAACAACATTGGCATTTGGATGGTAAGGTAAAACCCCTTTTAATTAAGTTATAATCCATAGGAATGAACTTATGTAAGATTCTCCAAACAAAAATAGCCTTCATAGAAGGAATACTTTTATGCCAAAGCAAATAAAAATTATTAGTAACCTCATTCTTAGATATAAAGGCATGAAAAGCATCCTTTAATCTAAAGCCACCATCTTTGGACAAGCCACATAAAAGTAAATCATCAAAGTCAGTTTTCAGGGTGAGGTTTAAAATTTGTTGAATAATAGAATCAAGAATAACATTAGCAAGCTTATCATAATCCCAACAATTACCAAAAAAGAAATAATTCACCTTAGCCGCCATAGTGGAAGAGGTGTTAAGTTAGGGAGTCAAAAGATTGGCCCCCCAACCAACGATCTTGCCAAAAGAAAATGTCACCACCCCAAGCCCCCAACAGATAAAGGGCTTAACAACCCATTTAATTTTGCATAGTCTCTGCCACACTTTAGAATCACCTTGGTAAAAATAACAAGCAGTCGGATGTTTACTCACATAGTACTTAGCAAACATAAGATTAGCTCAAAACCTCACTTTAGCACAAAATTTGTACCATAACTTAAAAGAAAAAGTATAAGCCAAATCATTCATACACTTACACCACATGGCTCCTTTTTCTAGAACACCACAACACTTATTCCAAGAGGACCAAATAATTTTAGAGTTGCTATTAGCCCCTTTCTAAAAAAATTTATTAAAAAGCTTATCAATCCTATTGCAAACCACCTGAGTAGGTAAGAGAGTTTGAAAAATATCAACCTGCATATAACAAAGAATACTACATATGAGAATTTATCTTCTCCAAAACTCAAAAAATTAGAATCCCAGGATAGAAGTTCATTCTATATAGCAGTAATTAAATCATCAAAAAGAAAAGTCTTCTTTTTACCTTTAAAAAGAGGCACCCCAAGGTATTTAATAAGAAAATGGCCATGCACAAAACCAGTTAAATCTTTAATAGCCAAAATAAAATTATTAGGCAATTCCTTATAAGGAATAAAGCAACACTTATGTTTATTCAGAGCAAGACCACTAACCATTTCAAATTGAAGAAAGAAGTCTATAAGTTTATTAATCCTATTAATATAAGTATTCATAAAAATAATAAAAATCATCCACAAAACATTAATGAGAAATAGCAAAACCACCCAAAGTTCTAAAATAGAGGCTAGGAAAATTTTCAAATAGGTTAGCAAGGCCTCTAGATAAATAATCAGTAGCAATAATGAAAAGGGCAGGAGTGGATCACCCTGTCTAATACCATGAGAAGATTTAAAAAATCATTGCTTTTACTATTAACAATGATAGAAAAGTGAGAACCCTCAATGCAATTTTTAATAAGCTTGATATAATTTAAGTCAAAACCAAACAAATGCATAATTTTGTGAAGAAATTTCCAATAAATGTTATCATAAGACTTTGCAATATCAAGTTTTAAAATCATGTTGCCACCTCTCACCCAAACATCCAGACCTTGGAAAAACTTTTGGGCCAAAAGAGTATTATCAGCAATAACCCGCCCTTTAACAAACCCCATTTGATAAGGCAAGATAATTTAGGCAAGAGAGAAGTTGAATGATTCATAAGTATTTTAATGTGCAATTTATTAAGAAAGATGCACAGACTAATAGGTCTAAAGTCATTCCAATTACTAACATAGGTTTTTTTGTGAATAAGCATAATAAAAGTAGAAGTAAAAAACTTTGGAATAGAATTTCCAGCCAAAAAGTCATTAACAGCAAAAAAAATATCATTATTAATAATATGCTAGGTTTTTTGAAAAATTTTAGTGGTGAAGCCATCCGACCCCACCACAGAATCACCATTCATTCCATGAACAATTTCTTTAACTTCCTCTAAAGTAGGAGGTTTAGAAAAAGAATTGTTGTCCTCTTGAGTAATAAGGTTAGGGATAATATCAGGGTTATTAATATGAACAAGACTAAAATCTTTATTAAGATGCTTTTGAAAATGATGAACTGCTATATTAGCGATTTTCAAGCCATCCTCAGTAATAGAGCCATCATGAAAATTAATTTTGCACATTTTCTCATAGCCAAGGCATGGAAATATTTAGTATTGTCATCACCTTCAACAAGATGTTTTGCTACTGCTTTTTTCTTCCAAAAAGCTTCTTCCTGAGCTTGTAATTTATAAAGACTATCTTTAGCATCCCTTAGTAAACTGAAATTATCATCAAAAGGAGTCAATTGACATTGAGTCTCAATAGTGTCACATTCTCTTCAACATTTAAGATATTAGAGAAAAGATTTTTAAACACATTATGATTCAACCAGTTTTGTTGAGTCTAGTAATTAGGTTGTTAAGCCTAAGTTAATGTCCCAAGGCTACTAAGAGGGGGGGGTGAATTGGTAGTTTTAAAAAATTTTAATCCCTCTTTGAATTTAAGTTGAACCGAAATGAAAATTTTTCTTTTAAGTTTTTCTAGAAAATGTTTTTCAACCACAGAGTTCTTAAAAATTAAAAATAAAATGTGGAAACGTAAAAACTGTAAAGTAAATTACGCCAGATTTATACTGGTTCGGTCTATAACAAGACCTACATCCACTCCCCAGAGGCACCCTCTGAGTATTGCACTAATACCAATAGTGACTCTCCTTTTGCACCCACAGCAAGGTGGAAAAGCCTTTACAACACACTCTTTTCACCACTACCCGGTGCGGCAGAGAACCGTCATCCTTTTACATAATCCCCAGTGTTGGTAGAGAATTGTCCATCCTTTCACACTCTCCTAGTGTGGGCAGAGAACCCTTCCGTCCTTTCACACTCTCCTAGTGTGGGCAGAGAACCCTACAGCTGTTCACACTCTCCAAGTGTAGGAAGCGACCCTTTCGGCTATTCACACTCCAAGTGTCGGCAGTGAACCGGATCTCCTTGACAGATCTTCTCATAAGAAATCTAGAAGGAAGAAGGAAAAGAGTGAAGTAATCCCAATTCACAAGTAGAGATTCTTACCTTTGAACTCCAAGTGAAGCCTTCATGCTCCAGTGATAGGAATCCTCCTTTGAATGCACTCTCACACTCTCTCCTTTGCTATTCACTCAAGAGGCACGAAGATCAAATGACAAAAAGATTTGGTGGCAGTCTAATTTGGACTATTTATACAAAAGACAAGAAAAAAAGCCCAAAAACTCCAAATTTTCAATTCTAAACACAGTGGATCGTCCCGTACGATCGTGGATCGTCCTGGACGATTTTACTTAAACGCTTTGAAATTACCCTATTTGTATATGTGTACGAAATGTCTTCGTACACGCTGATCGTCCCGTACGAACTAAGTTTGTTTGGTACGAACGGTTATTACTAGGTCGGTTCTAAAAAACTACTAAAAACCATTCTAAGTAGGTTAATCGTCTGGACGAAAATTGTTTCGTCTGGACAAAATTTTTACAGAGACCAGATCGTCCTGGATGATAATTAATTTTGTCTGGATGAAAATTTTACAGAGAGCAACTCGTTTTCTGACGATAATTAATTTCGTCTGGACAAAAATTTTACAGAGACCAGATCATCCTGGACGATAATTAATTTCGTCTGGACAAAAATTTTACAGAGAGCAACTCATTTTCTGACGATAATTAATTTCGTCTGGATGAAAATTTTATAGAGACCAAGTCATCCTGGACGATATTTAATTTTGTCCCGGATGAATAGGACTTAGAAAACTTTTCAAGCCAGTTCCTATTCGTTCTATGTGCTCAATAGGAGATAACTGTCTGATCGTCCCGTACGATCTGATATCGTCCTGTACGATCTGATATCATCCCGTACGATCAGTATAAATTTTATATGATCTCCTTATGTGTGTGTGTATGTTTTTATTTACTCAATTACAATCACTCCCTTTCAAATTTAATTCAAAGAAAAGTACAAGCTTCAAATTCACAAAGTATCTCATGTTGAATTTAATTTGAAGTCTTCGTAGTCTGGAGTTTGATTTTCTTGAAATGTTAGTACACACAAGAGCAAATACAAATCTTCTAAAATTATTAGGAGATAACTACACATTTGAACAATAATGTTTGGAATCATCAAAACTATACAAGTTACAAAAATGTAAAGCATGCAAATAGCAACTATCTTAACAAGTTTAAGACTTGCTTATGCCTTTTCAGTTTAAACCAAAGTCTCCTCATGCCAAAGATAGAGTTATCCGGATGTAAAGGGGCATGCCAATTTTCCTGGACCAAGTCCATAAAAAAATCATGAAGCAACCACATGTTTTGTAATTTAAATTGAGAAGGCAAGTTAATATGCCAAATCTTAAGAGTAATAATCAAAGGAGAGTGATTAGAAAGAGTCCTTCTAAGATGCTCAAAGGTAAGTTTAAACCAAAGTCTCCTCATGCCAAAGATAGAGTTATCCGGATGTAAAGGGGCATGCCAATTTTCCTAGACCAAGTCCATAAAAAAAAATCATGAAGCAACCATTTGTTTTAAAATCTAAATTTAGAAGGAAAGTTAATATGCCAAATCTTAAGAGTAATAAGCAAAGGAGAGTGATCAGAAAGAGTCATACTAAGAAGCTCAACAGTAATATAATTAAAAGAGTTAAGCCATCAATCATTAAAAAACACCTAATCCAACCTTTTCCATAAATAACAATGGTTCCAAGTGAATTTGTTACTAGAAAAGCCAATATCAAATAAATTATATTCCATAATCATGTTATTAAAATCCTCCATAAATTGATAGATAGGTGAAGAGCCCCTATACGTTTAGATAGATTAGTGATAGTATTAAAGTCACCACTAACGAGCCAAGTCGAGTTACAAATACTATGAAAGTTAATAAGTTGCTCCCATAACACTTTCCTAGCAAACAAGAAGAAGCAACATAAGCAAAAGAGGCACAACAATGTAAATTTAAAATCTCAATATTATAATACATAACTTCAGTGAAATCTCCAATAACATCTATATGAACCAGATCCTTCCATAGCACCCAAATCTTATTTTCCACCTTCAAAATAGCATATTTAAAACACAAAAATCTAGCAGTACCAAGTAATTTAGCATGGGAAATAAGAGGTTCAAGTAAAACAAGAATAGAAACATTATAAATGCGGCATAAATTCTTAACTCTTAACTTATAAGAGGAACGACCAATTCCCCTAATATTCCAAATAATAGAATTAAACATAAAAATAAGGTCTAATGACTAGTATGACATCGGGTGTTTCTAGGAGATTATAAAATGATTTACTTATATTTCCTCCCTGTCCTACTATGAAACTTGATGTAAATAGTGTCATTATCATCTTTAGCAAAACATTTAGCCATAATATTCATATCCTCAGTATCAGTAAAGGTATCACTATGATATTGAGTATTTAAAGGATACTATCATTGAGCATACCTTCCTGCCTCACTTCTTGAGGCAGTTCACCCTCCTCAAAGATAGCGCCCTCTTCCATATAAATTTTATTACTCAATTCACTTCCAACATTATCCTTCACCAAACTGATATGGCCATCATCTCGGTCATTCACAAAAGTTTGAGAAGGCACCTTATTTTTACAACTAACATTTAATAACACAACCACCATATTAGGCATGTTTTTATTATTAGCACAAGGAGTATAAGAAGAAGAAGGAACAATATTTATATTAGTTGTGATAGACAACATTTGTTCATCCACATTTTGAGAGCCATAAGCTAAACAAGAGATAGGGTTGAGATTTTCTTCCTAACCAATAAGAGATTTAATAACAATAGTGGAATGCGGTTCATTTTGAGGTATGGCAAGTTGTCTAGATTTCTCAACATTATCATGCACATTAGGAACATTTCCCTTAATAACATCAGGAATATGAATCACAATATCATGATCAACCAAAGGAACATTGCCCTCATGAACATCCTTTCCTATGGATTGTTTAGGGGAATCCTTCTCCTTTTGATGATGTGCATATAGCCTGTAACACTCATTCAACCTGTGACCATGCATCTTATAATGAGATAAAAAATGGGTAAATTTTCAAATTCAACTTTATTGAAATAACTATTCAATTCTGAACCAATCCAACTCTCATTAGGATACTTTTTAGAAATATCCAGCTCAACTAAAACGCGGGCCATAGATGAATGAGATATAGATTTTGTAGCCTGATCCGTCTACAAGGGCATACAAAAATCGAAGCCAAGCCAAATAAATATTGAGAGTAAAAAAAATGAAGTCTAATATTCTAGAAGGAGATACACACATGGGCAATAAGAGATTCATCACGGACATCAAAATCTAGTGTCCATTTGAGTAGTATCATCTAACAAGTTAGAATATAGTAGGATCATCATTAAAAAAATATGACTATAATCCAAATCATTACTTAGTTGAATCGCAACATGTCTCAAATCAGGAATCCAATGTGAAAGATCTTGATAATTTCATTTTAAATAAGAACTTACGATTGACATCCAAATAAGTTATTTGTTTTAAAATATTCAAAAAGATTTATTTTTTTCATTAAAAAATTTGTAAATAACCAATTCCACCCCCCCCCCCCCCCCCCCTCTCGGTAACCCTCGGGACTAGTTCTTTAGGGTTTAACACCCCTCGCAAACATTCATAATCGCCTTTCTTAAGTTCAGGACCACTTAATACTTTTATAGATGTTAGCCTTATATTTCAAAAATATAAATAAGAACTGCCTACAATCTTTCATAAAATTGGAATCTTAGTTTTAAAGTGATTAAGCGGTCTTGATAGCATTCCACTCTATGCAATATATAAGTCTAGAATTATAGATTATTATAATAAGTTTGGGTTTCTACTCTATATTCCCTAACGTAGATACAGGTTATGAGGATGACCTGAAATCACAAGTCTTCACACTCTAGGAATACAATCTCACCTATTTAAAAAATATCAACTCAAATATAAAGTCTCATCTCAAAATATTAAAGTCCAACATAGGATTGACTGAAATACCTCTAGGTGATCCTAAAATCTTAGTGCTCCCTTCCTTTGATCATTTGGCCTCTAGAAAGAATTATTCAACATTGAATTAATCCTCTTTGAAAACTCCAGAATTTCTCATCCTTATCTTTATCTTTAAAATCTACGAAAATACTTGCCACAACTTTAATTGAGAGTATTCATAAGAGATTCATCACTCCTAAGATGTAATTACCCATAAATCATACCTTTATAGAGAATCTGTAACACCAAATTAAACCCTATCTAATTTTTATAAGGTAGGGAAAAAATCATTGGTTAGAAAATATTAGAAATAACCTTTTTTTATTAGATCTAAATGAGAATTTGACTCTTAACAAGACACATTGGAGAAAAATGATTCATGTAGCTGACCCCATGCAGTGAGATAAAGGTTTGATGTTGTTGGTGAGGTAAAAAATCTTTGGGAAACTAGACAAATTTTTCAAAACTCATATATAGTTTCAAATACTCCTATAAAATATAATGTTCACCATTAAGGGTGACATGATATTTTATCATCTAAGTTAATTTAAGAAAATAATGATTTTTTAAAGCCAATTTGTGCATTTAATGGGGGTAAGGAAAATGAGAGAAGTTAATTTTAAGCTATTATGAAACTTATTGAATTTAAAATATGCTTAGATTTTCTTTTATATAAAATCTAAAATAGTTCACTGATTTACTCAAGTATATTTGTTGAATCAAGTAAAAAAATGATAGAATAGAGTATAGAATCAACAAGGAGGTGTTCTGCTAAATTATAACAAAACTACTAATCTTTACTTCAAATATATAATTTAACCAATTGAATTGAAATATATAGTTTTTGAGTTCCAGCCACTAAAAGAAAATAAGTAAAAATGATTGATCTAATTTTAATAAAAATATTTTGGACTAATGCATGTAAATTTTATGTATTTACTAATGAGACTCTTAATTATAAGTATGGATCAAGGCATATGTATCCCTAGATCTTTGTCAAGATTATAGGGGCAAAGAAAAATATTGTTAGTATTCCTATAGTATTATTATCTCCATATAACCAAGAACATTTAAAAATCAAATATCTAGACATGCCAATATTTCAAATTATTCTTGTAATGCTCCATTGAGGTTATAAATTACACTAGGTTTTAATTATACACATGGCTGTTATACGCATTAAATGAAGAAAATTGGATATTAAAAATGTCAATATTTTCCTTAACGAACAAGAGTCTACATTAGCACCTCATACGCACTTTACATCATCAGCCCAAAATAAGAGAACTTGGTAGACATGGAAGAAATAACATGTAAACTACTATCCATTTTATTCATAGAAAATAAAGTACAAGTGAAGTAGTAGATTTCTATGAAGGATCAAAGTATCTTCACTTTACTCCTACCACATAAAAAGTTGCTTATAAGAACACAAGTTATGCTCTCCCATAGATTGTATCTTTTATTTTCATAGTCTCTTTTAGACTTTACTTTAATGTGGCACTAAATAAAAACCCTAGAAGAATTGAATTTTCACAAAAGAGACTAAAATCTACAAATAATAAAACTAACATCGATTTATAATAAGTACATGATCAGTCTCAAGCACCATACCACTAGAAAAGGTGGCACAACAAAGGTGCAAAATAAACTAGCACGTTGTTGTTATAATCTTATATTTTTTACGGAATTGGATGATGTGGTACAGTTACTGCTTGGATTGATGTGACTTTTTGTTAAGTCAATATGTCTCTTACAAGTGTTAATTGATCCATCCTGACACCATAAAACATTAGAGTTGTGGCTCTTCGAATAACATTTCGATGTTGCAGCATTCAAAAGGCTGGCGCTCCTAAAAGAATTTTCCTTAGACACCCAGTACCATAGTGTTATTTTGGCGCAGAGCAACACTATGATGCGCTGCAATGCTAATATTTGTGTTTTCACAACACTTACAAATAGTAAAGTTCAGCCACGCCACATTGAAATATTCTCTTCAACATTGATCTATACGGTGCCATAGCATTATTCTTGTAGGCACCAGGGCATTGTCCAACACTTCGAATATTTATTCTTTCCTGCACAATTTTTATGAATACAACTAGAGAAACATATTTTTATTAAATTTAACATAAATAAATTCAGGCACAATTTACATTTATCAAATTCCTCCTAACTTAAACTCTTGTTTGTCCTCATGCAATGCCTATATTCATTCCTTAATCAACTTAATAGCTAAAGTAAAATTTAATAATTTAAAATTATTAAAATATAGGATAGTACAGTACAATCTAGAAGTAATTTGGAATGAATAAGTTATAATTAAAATTTGAAAAGACATAACATTTATCTCAATCAATCATCCTTGTTGTTACTTATTTTGGATTTATTCACTATCTTTCAAAATATAAAATTAACTTTGGAATATAGAATGAATAATGTAGTCTAAGGATTAGTTATTCATAATTTAAATAAGGAATTCATGCACTATCACATGTACTAGATTACTTATTTTATCCTTTTTACTAAAATAGTGGGATGCAATTGAAATCAATCTACAATTGATATTAACTTTACTTATCTCTTTTTATTTTTTATCATTTCCATTTTGCATTTTTCATATTTTTCTTCTCTTTCATATTTTGTGAAGCACATCCTTGATCATTTTGAACATCAATTTTTTTTCTTTCCTTCTCTTGCAATCCTATTGACTTAATGTAATGATTCAATAAAATCTCTTGTTATAATTTTAATTTTTTATTTTTATTTCACTAATTTAAGCAACTCATAATTAATCATTAAACATATTTTTTTTTTCAATTCATTTGTCAATATAAGTTAATGTATAGTTTCTAAATTTAAAATTAAATCAATAGCTTAAATGATCTAGATTTTCTAATTTTAAAGTTTTTCATAGTATGAATTATTATGTAATATTCATTCAAATTATTATCTAAGGTTTTACTTATATCTTATCTTTATTTAATTTTTAATTAGAACTTTTATTTGGTTAAATAGATAATCAAGTGTAGTAACTGTAGAGAATAATATGCAATAGTTTAAATATAAGAAAATTTAATCAGATGTAAACAATATAAAACAAATTGAGTGTACTAATACTAATTGAAATTATCAATCAGTAGTGGGTTGCCTCCCATCACTGCTAAGTTTAACAAATTTAGCCAGACTGAACATCAAACAAAAGTGGGTTGGCTTCCATCAGCGCTAATTTTATGTTCTTCGACAAAACTATACCAATTATTAAATTTAAGGATGAACCAACTCAGTTATATTTCTCAAAAATTCAATGTCTCCAACAAAATAAGGTTCCAATATGTGGCCATTAACTTCAAAAACATGTAAGTTTTTTTAATCTTGAATTTCAATTATTCCATAAGGAAATTCTCTTATAATAGTGAATGGTCTTAACCATCTCAATTTTGGTTTTCTTGAAAATAACTTAAGTCTAGAATTAAAAAGTAAAATATCTTGCTCAAGGGTAAATTCTTTCTTAAAAAAGCTTACAATCATGCCATTTTTTAACTTTATCCATATAAATCCTTACATTTTTATAATCCATATTACTAACTTCTTCAAATTCATTTAACTATATTAATCTTTTCACTTTTATTCCTCTAAAAATGAAATTCAAGACTTTAATAGCCCAAAATATCTTATGCTCTAATTTCACTAGGTGGCGAGCTTTTCCAAAAACTAATTTATAGATAGATATAGCCTTAAAGCTAGTTATATAGGCACATAATACATCATTATTTTAATAGCCCAATCCTTATTATTATAATTGATTTTTTTTCTAAATTCCACTTTAATCATTATATTGCTAGTTTTAGCTTGCCCACTAGTTTTCGAAAGATAGGTAGTTGTATTCCTATGTTGAATTCAATATTTCTTTAATGTTGCTTATAATCAATCACTAATTAAAACTCTAGGCATTTGAAATCTAGAAATATAGTTTTGTTTAAAAATTTAATCACAACCTAAGCATCAATTTTAGGGGTATCCACTCCATCAATCTATTTTGAATTATAAACCACAAAAATAAGAATACGCTAACTTACATGGGACTGCAATTATGAACCCATAAAATCCAATTCCCTTCTCAATATCCAAAATATATTTCAAAGGCATTTAAATTATTTTTTAAATATTGCATACTCTTTTATATTAATCACATTGTCTAATATTTAACATCCCTATGTAGAGTATGCCAGAAAAAACCTCCATAATGAAAATCTTGAAATTCCCTAATATTTGGTTCTATTTATCCCTTGGATACATATCTTCTAATAATTTTATTATCACAAGCCTTAAATAAATATGGTTTATCCAAAATATAATATTTGGTATCATGCAAAAAAAATCTCTTTTGAGTTGATGATAAATCACATGGAAGTTTATGACTAACAATGAAATTAACAATTTCAACATACCATGTAAATCTATTTAGATGCAAAGTAAACAATTGTTCATTAGAAAAATATTTACTAATTTCAAGCTTAGTTGATGCATAATTTTTTTTATAACAAAGTCAAAAAAAAATGATCAACAATTTTATTTTCAACTCCTAGCATATCCATAATTTCTACATCAAATACTTGTAACATAAGAATCCACCTCACCAAACTTGGTTTGGTGTATTTCTTTGTCATAAGATATTTGATAGTAGGATGATCAGTATAAATAATTTTTTGATCAACCTCTGAGGTAGAGGTGGTAGTGATCTTTCTACAACATTCCTAATAAGTTTTTTATGTTCTTTTATAGGATTAAATTATTCTATAAAGGATTCACTTTCTAAATATTCTCTTTCATCGTTATTCTTTTAAGGAAGATTAACATCATTGTATGGGTCTGCCTATTTTCTCCCACTGCTAAGTTGGATATTATTACATTATTCTTCTATTTTTTTATTTTATATCAACCTAGTAATATGCCCTATATGGTCTTCTATTTTACTAAGGGAAGTCGATTGATATTATAGTCGAATTCTGAATTACATAACAACATCTTCTAATGGTATCTTCTCATTCCCAACATGATCATTTTCCTCAAAACCTAAAGGGTAATGCCATTCTGTGGTGCTGCATAATATTACTCTACAACATTCACGTGTATAGGATTACTAAGATAATTATGATAAATTATTATAC
This sequence comes from Dendrobium huoshanense, assembly GCA_016618105.1. Taxonomy (NCBI): domain Eukaryota; kingdom Viridiplantae; phylum Streptophyta; class Magnoliopsida; order Asparagales; family Orchidaceae; genus Dendrobium; species Dendrobium huoshanense. The sequence goes on from CM028359.1 coordinate 43,342,182, forward strand.
CTTTTTGTTCGGCTCAAAATTTTAAAGTATCGATTTCTTTCAAATGGTAACAAGCTTAGCAATAAGAATTTATAAAGCATCTGATTTATAAACTCTAGTTAATATCTTAGGATTCAAATTAACAGTAGGCCACTAAAAATAATTAGTATCCATTTACACTATTAATTCTTAAGCATCCTCAAATGAACTAAATATTAAAGACCCTAGTAGCAACATCCTTGATTAATCTAAGAGATCCAATTAACCCATTATAAAGATCTGAATAACCAACATTTCAGGTAAAGAATTATGAGGGCATTTCCTAAGAATCTCCTTAAACTAATCCCAACATTCTTAAATTTAACTCACCTCTAAACTGAGCAAAAGAAATGATATCATTTCTAAGTTTAGCAACTTTTGAAGGTTGGAAATACTTTGCTAGGAATTTGTGTCCCAACTCATTCCAAGTGGTTATAGAGCTTAGGGGACCAATTTTAATCATATTTTAACCATATCCCTTAGAAAAAATGAGAACAATCTAAGTCTAATGGTATCATTACTAACACCATTATACTAAGAAGTTATATAGATTTATAAGAAAATGGCAAAATATAAGTTAGGATCTTCAAGAGGGGTTCCCCAAACTAGAAATTTTGAGCCATTTGGACATTGGTCAATTTCAATTAAAATTTTTAGCATAGATAGTAGGTTTATTGAAACTCTGATAGATTCCCTCTACTTTACGATAAGCATACTCCCTAAGTGGTCTAGTATGGTCTTGATCTTGAATTGGGTGAAATATTGTTAAAAATCTTTTGAATTTTAAAATTTTTGTAAGGGCCATTTTTGTTTCTAGATCAAATTATAAATACTTCTTATTAGTTCTACCAAGCATACAATAAAGATATAATAACTAAAAATTATAAACTAAATAATTAAATAAAATAATTTTTGGATTTTTTTTCAATATTATTAGTAAATAGAATAAAGATAGAAGATACAAGTAGGTATAAAAATGTGCTTATTTCAATAATACAGTGCAATGCTATAAGCACATTACTCCCTCAAAAATGACACCAAAGACATGAGTGTGGGCAAGGCAAAGGAAAGAAGTTAATGGTGAGATAATGTGAAACTCGCTAAATTTGAAATAAACTTATGTTTTTTTAATAAAAAATTCATAATAACCCACTAATTTATGCAAGTACACATGCTGAATAAAGTAATATAGTAGAGTATCAAACCCATTAGTATGTGTTCTACTAAATTGTAACAAAACTACTACTGCTTACTCAAATTACATGAATTTATCCTACCAAAATGAAAATGAGTTCCTTCCATTGAATAAAAATAAGTAAAAAGGATAGATATGGTTTTAATAAAAAAATTTAGATTTATTCAAGTAAATTATATATCTTTTCTAATGAGACTTTTATTTATGTATGTGAATTAGAGCATGTGCATCATTGGAACTTAATCAAGCTTATAGTGGTAAAAAGAAAGATAGTCTTACTATCTCCATAGAACCTAGAATATTCAAAAATCCTATGCCTAAGCATGTCAATATTCCAATTAAATATTCCTAATTATCCATGTAATCCTTTTTTTTTAGGGAAAACCCATGGAGGGCCCTATGCTTAATATAAAGAAAAATTTACAGAGTCCTTAAAGGGCCCTCAAGCTCACTAATACTCAGAAGAGATATAAAAATAAAGCAAAAAAATCCAAAGATCTTGAGGTCCCTGCTAAGCAAAATTGCATACAAACCTAGATACGATCTATGGTGCACAAGAATGAGCACCCAAAAAGAAGGAAAACACCAAAAACCAGCATTCAACTCCAACTTCCCATCCAAAATGGCATCACCATAAATACCTACACTAAGAAAATTCTATAAAAAATGATGAAGCCCAAAATAAAAGAAGCACAAATAACCACAAAGGGTAGAAGGTTAATATATCCAGTAAATATTCATATGATATATAAAAAGTAAGCAACAATAGGCAATAACAAGAACTAAACCACAATCATCTAAGCAACCAGAAAAGACATCAACAACACCATAATCCAGCTTAGCAAAGACATAAAAATAACTACAACAATCCCAATACATGTTCACCTCACCTTAGCAAAGATAGTCCTAGCATTAGGAAACTAACAGCACTAGGCACAATTCAACCAAAAATAATAGCAATTGATCCAAAGCATCTGAGCAGGAGAAACAACAGGCAGAATACCCAACCAGCTAAGGTAATTAGAAGAGTGATAGATAAATAAAAAATACCCCTCCTAGTAGTCAAGGTTAAAGGTGAAAACCCATAAAAAACCAAATGCATCTAACAGAACAGTCCCAAGAAAATCATAACAATTGGGAACAACCACCAGCACCACCCAAAAGTAAACCAACCATAAGTTACCAAAGATCAAACTACAATACACCTTACCACCACCTAGCAACCAAATCGAGCAAGTCCAACCAAGACCACCAGCATACCCCAAAAATTGCCCAGCCATAGGATACATAAAACTAGCCCACAAAAAGCCTTACCAACATCCAGCAGCCAAACCAAAAAGAGCCAAGGGAGAGCCTCTATACTTAACCTCCAGGTAATAACCAAAGCCCAAATATCATTAAGGAAAAGGCTACATACAAAAGAGCCATAATGATCAGTATCAGCAACAACCAAAAGACACCAGGAAGCACCTAGTAACCAAGCCCAAGAATCACCCAATAAATGCAAACACCAACAGAAAAATGGCCATAAAAGAGCAGTAATGATAAAAATTATGGAACCTAAATAGAAACATAAAATCAAAAGGAAATAAGGCCGTGGAGATAAACTCTAGGAAGCTAACCAGAAGGAAACTGAACTAACCAAATTGCTCGAGGAAATGCTCACCAACCACACAAAAAAATTACCCAAAAAAAATTAAAACTGGACACAAAGAATCCACACAAAACCCACACCAAACACTCACAATAGAAATCCAATAGAAGAAAGTTATAGCAAAGAGGACCAAACGACCAAAAAATAGAGCAGGAAGATAGGGCCTCCCAAGTAGCATGAAATCCAAACAACACAAGCCTAGATGGGTCCATAAATCTAGAAGTCACACCACTGGACCAAGCAGCAAAGCTACAACTGAGACAAGAACATAGTAGAAGAAAAAGAAAAATGCATAGGAATTGGACCCAAGAGAAAACCTGAGTGCAAGCCCATATAAGCAAATAAAATAGGACAAGAAACTCCAGTCAATAACACAAATTAGTTTCTAACATAAGGCATACCAATTTTATCTAATCTTAAAAGACCACGCAGCAAAATAGGGAGGTTAGTAGCAATAAAATCAGACATACACTACAGGCCACTCCCTCAATTGGCAAGCCAATTAGCATATGCATTACCATCCTTATGAATAAGGAAGAATGAATAGTTCATAAAGATCAAAAATTCTTAATATCCCTTACCAGATAAAAAAGAGAAGAATTACACACTAACTCCTCAACATAATTTAAAAACTGAAAGCAATACTTAGAATCAACTTTAATACTAATGTTAGTTAAATCAAGAGAGATACAAAGCCTTAAACATTAGAGCATAGCCAAAATGACAGCTTTGTTAACCTCACAATTCTGTAAAGGACTAGCAAAAGCCATAATGAAACTACCATGATATTCCTTGATAACCCTGCCACAACTCGAAGAGGACCTAAGGGTAACACCATCCACATTCCCATTATAGGAATTAAAAGGGAGTTTGGTCTAATAAATAAGCCTAGGGTCTTTAGGAAGATGATCAACCTCCAGCTTAATTCGTAAATTAGGTGCAGCAGAATGATAGTTCTTAAAATTCTTCATATAGAATAACTTAACAGAGTAAAGAGCAAAAACCTTATCTTTCATATTCTAGATAATCCTATGGTGGTTCATACTAACACCATGGAAGATAGAATTATTCCTATCTAACCATGGATACCACAAAATGAGATGAGGAATAACATTTTTGATATGGCTTTTAGACTTGATAAACTAACACCTCAGCATAGCATTAATAGACATTTTAGCAATAAAGCAATTCAAATGAAAAATGTCATCAAAGTAAATCAAAGTTTAATAGCTAAATGACTCGAAAGAAAAACATAATGCATATTTTCTACATTATAACAACATTGGCATTTGGACGGTAAGGTAAAACCCCTTTTAATTAAGTTATAATCCATAGGAATGAACTTATGTAAGATTCTCCAAACAAAAATAGCCATCATAGAAGGAATACTTTTATGCCAAAGAAAATAAATTATTAGTAACCTCATTCTTAGATATAAAGGCATGAAAAGCATCCTTTAATCTAAAGCCACTATCTTTGGACAAGCCACGTAAAAGTAAATCATCAAAGTCAGTTTTCAGGGGGAGGTTCAAAATTTGTTGAATAATAGAATCAGGAATAACATTAGCAAGCTTATCATAATCCCAAAAATTACCAAAAAAGAAATAATTCACCTTAACCGCCATAGTGGAAGAGGAGTTAAGTTAGGGAGTCAATAGATTGGCACCCCAACCAACGATCTTGCCAAAAGAAAATGTCACCACCCCAAGCCCCCAATAGATAAAGGGCTTAACAACCCATTTAATTTTGCATAGTCTCTGCCACACTTTAGAATCACCTTGGTAAAAATAACAAGCAGTCGGATGTTTACCCACATAGTACTTAACAAACATAAGATTAGCTCAAAAGCTCACTTTAGCACAAAAGTTGTACCATAACTTAAAATAAAAAGTATAAGCCAAATCATTCATACTCTTGCACCACATGGCTCCTTCTTCTAGAACACCACAACACTTATTCCAAGAGGACCAAATAATTTTAGAGTTTCTACTAGCCTCTTTCCAAAAAAATTTATTAAAAAGCTTATCAATCCTATTGCAAACCGCCTGAGTATGAAAGAGAGTTTGAAAAATATCAACCTGCATATAACAAAGAATACTACATATGAGAATTTATCTACTCCAAAATTCAAAAAATTAGAATCCCAGGATAGAAGTGAAAGTTCGTTAGGGATGTTAAGCCCTATAGAACTAGCCCAAGCTAACCAAGAGGGGGGGGTGAATTGGTATTTTAAAAATTTTCTTTTCACAAAGAATAAAAATCACAAACCAAAATCATCACAAAAATAAATGCGGAATTAAAAAGTGTGGAAGCAAAAATAAGAACACAGAAATTTATAGTGGTTCGGTCAACTCGACCTACGTCCACGCCTTGGAGGCACCCTCCAAGTATTGCACTACAAAAAGTGACTCTCCTTTAGCCCCCACGGCTAGGCGGAGAAGCCCTCATAAGAACCTCCTTTTTGCCACCTCGGCAAGGCAGAGAACCTACCTCCTTTTTCTTCCTCCTGAAGCTGGCAGAGAACCACAACCAAAAGCTAACTCCTTACCTCTACCGACTCTTCCACGGACGAGAAACTCTAGATGAAGAACAAGCAGAGCGATCCTTGAAGCAACCCTTGTGAATCCCCTCACAAGCTCCCCCTCACAAGATCCTCTCTCTCTCCCTCTCTCTCTTTCTCTCCTCAAGGTCTTCTCAGGTCAAGGCAGCAGCCAAAGGTCTTTAAAAACATTGAACAAGAGTTCTTAAATAGAAGAGCTTCAAAGGAGCTCATTAATTGTAAGTTGCCGACAATATCGTCCAGACCGATATGGACATCGGCCTGGCCAATCAGTATAAATCAATGAAGATCAGCCAGAGCATAGCCCTAGATGCAAAATAAGATGATTGAAAATTAGCTTGATCGTCCAGGCCGATCTCACGATCGTCCTTGCCGATCAATTCAAATCAGAGGAAAATCATCCTTATAATAGCCCTAGATACGAGCTGGCCGATGTTTATCATCCTAAAGTAACTTAAGGTTTTTTACTGGATCGTCCTAGCCGATCCTGCGATCGTCCAAGACGATATGATCGTATCAATCATCCTTAATTACTCTCTTGATTTCCTGAACAATTATAGTATAATTTGTGAATATCGTCCAGGCTGATCCTAGGATCGTCCTGGCTATACCTTAATTGTCTATGGCGGCAACTTCTTTCTGTTTTGAGCTTATCGTCCTAGCCGATACACGTATCGTTTGGCAAAAACAAAAATTCTAAGTCTCTCAAGTGTGTGTACGTAGGGTTACTTAGCATCAGTCTCTTGACCATTACAAGTGGACTCAAAAGGTAAAAAAGTACAGACTAACTCAACCCTAAACCTACGCAATCCTGAACTGGCTTCTTCTTGATCGTCCGATCTTTGATTCCTGAAAAGTTAGAAGCAACAAGCAGTCCAAGAGAAACAGTGTTTATCAATCATTAAAACATAAGTCATGAAAAAATAGATTTGCAACAATCTCCCTCTTTTTGATGATGACAAACATAAGTAGGAAAAATTAAAAAAAGTTTCATTAGAAAATCAAAATTACAACAGCTTTTTCCTACCACACCCTACTCCCCCTTTTGTAATCACAAAAAGAGGGCCCAGAAACAACAGAAAAACATCACAAAAGACTAACAAGCAAACTAAAAAAAAAGACAGGAAACAAACAACACAAAGTACAGACTAAAACAACGAGGGATCCAGATCATCAGATGGAGGTGGAGGAGGTGGCTGCTGAATGTAACTGGCAAGCGTGGTAAACTGAGCATTGAACCAGGCGATGTCCTGGTCATGCTGCTGCTGCTGGTCAGTAAGGAAACTGTCAAATCAGGCTAGATCCTCAGTGCGGTGATACTCATAATGGGCAATGTCCTCAGAGTGTTGCTGCGCCTGTGCAGCAACATAGGCATCAAAATGGGTCTCCCATCGATCAAATCTCTCAATCAACTGATCAACCGGTGAGTGCTGGTGGAGATGAACATGGTCAAGAAAGGGAGTGGGAGCGGGAGCCTCCTCCTCTCTAGCTCCCTGAGGTTCCTCAGGGTGGAGATGAGTACTGTGAAGGGTGTTGAAGGAATTGTTTGAGTAGAAGGGAGTTGGGAGGTTTGGTGGAATAGGATACTGAAGTTGGTATTTGGTTTCAAGAACATAGGCTATGATGTGTCCTAAGGCTAGATTTGGTTTACTCTTGTGACCTGGATCGCGAATTGTGGTTAGGTGATCAATGTATCAAAAAATTAGGTCCGCAGTGTTGAATTCTCTATGAGCCATGATGTAGAAAGTAGTGAGGGAAAGTAAAGGGGTGATGTGGATTCGGTCCCCAGCTTTTGGAATTACGGAGGTGCGAAGGACATGTTGGATTGTCCTAGCATCTTTGACTAAAGAGCTAGTCTCTCCAACATGGTAAGGTACATTGGTCTGGTGAAGAAAGTGATTCTCCGTGGACCAGTGAAGATCAGGGTCAGAGGCGATTACGTGCAGCTTATCCCTGGTGGTGGATAGCCATAAAAGATCAACACAATCCTGATATGTGATTTCGACAGGGCGTCGATTCACATAGGAGGTCAGGGCTGTGAAGGTAGGGTTGATGCGAAGGTTTGCAAAAACTTCTCGAAGAAACTCTGAATTGAAAGGGAAAGCAAGAGACAGAATGAAGCAAAGGGAGGTGTGAGCAAAATGTTCTATTACCGGGTAAGAGATGTGGACAGGATTGATGATTCTGGAGAGAGTAATTCCACACTCTTTGTAATGATGATAGGCGGCTTCATCTTCTGCTTTCCTGAAACGAGGGTCAATCCTTACCCTCGAGGAACTCCCAGAAGTTTGTCGGACGCGTTTCCCACCAGCCATTGAGAGCACTAAGCAAAAACATAAGAGGAGAAAGGATGAAGAGTGAAAATTCATGGCTGGAATGGCCTAAATTTAAAGAAACGGCCATATCGTCCTGGCCGATCGCAGAATCGTCCAGGCCAATATGGTTCAATAATTACGTACAGGCCGATTGGTCAAAAAGGCGGTCAGATCGTCCGGGCCGATCAGATATCGGCCAGGACGTTTAGACACAGGCGATCGGCCCAAGGAGTCAGTCTGGATGACTGTTGAAAAAGTAGATCATCCAGGCCGATTAGGTGTATCGTCCAGGACGATGCACAATAATTGATCGTACCGGCCGAAGTTAAAACATTTTAAATCACTGCCACATGTATCGTCTAGGATGAACAGTGGATCGGCCCGGCCGATTGTTTAATAATGGATAATCCGAGGCCATTTTTAAAGATCAAAACGTGTTGACACGTGGATCGTCCGGGACGATCCAGTGTATCGGCCAGGACGATGCACATAAAATGCATCGGCCAGACAAATATACTATCGGCCAGGACTATCACCATGAGTTCGATCAAATCGTCCAGGATGATATAGTATCGTCCAGGACGATGAGTTGCAGCAAGCACAGAAAAAGGTCAGCAGATGGATTTTGAACAGAATTTGTCATATCATCCAGGATGATAAAAGTATCGGCCAGGACGATGTGACTAGAAATTCAAATCAAGGAAGGAATGGTGATGATCAAGACCCTCAAAAATAAAACAAAAGAAAAACAGTCAAAAATAAAGTAAAGGAAAACAAAAACAAAAACACAACGAATATTTTTGGATTTTAATTATTTTTTTTTTTTTATGGAGGCATCATATGAGAATTCTTTTCAAAAAGTTAAACATTTAAAGTTCCAAGAGATCAAGAAGTTTAACAAATCCCAATCAGAAGAAGGTAGAATATCTGATTCTGTTAACCCTAGATCAGACATCCTTCAGGGTACAAAATTCTTTTGGAAAACTGAGGCCTAACTCAGAATAAAAAATAGGATAAGAAGATCCATTCAAGACTTATTTACAAAGAAAATATCTCATATTTAATAAACCAAAGTAATTTTTCTCAATCATGAAAAAATGAAATCAAGTCTTTGAAAGCATTACATAATCCATGAGTTCTCTAAGTTTTAAGAGTTTTAGCAAAGAGAGGATAGCTTGCATTTAGTGGGCTCATTTTATGCCTCTTGTCATTTTGATTGGCTCTTTGAGCATCTTTTGATTTTTGATACACTTTTGAGTATATAGCTTTCTTTTCAATTTGGCTTCATTGGCCTCTTTTTCTTTTGAACTCTTGCAAGCTAGAAACTCTTTAATATAACCTTAAAAAACTTAGTTGTAAGTATATCCTCCAAATATTAGAGAATAGGAGCTCTCTCTCTAACATAGGGAAGAACAATCCACAACACAAAATTAAAATCATGTGATAAATGCAATGGCAAAATTTCAATAAACTTGAAAGATATATAAGAACTTTGGCTATTATGCATAAGATAAATTATGTAGCAAGATAAGAAAAGGATCTTAATTAAAGAACTATTGGTTAAAATGAGTTTAGACTTTTGTTTAGAGAAGAAAATCATACCACTAAACAAGGTCAGAAGGAGGGAAACCATCAACGAGATTTCTCCTTTAACCGATTTAGAAAAGCTAAACACTATCTCTAAAAACTTCCAGAAATCTAAAAACTTCAAAAGACCCAACATATAAAAACCAATCATAAAAGGAACATGAAAATAAACTATTCTAAAATAATGAAAAGGCTATCACATAACAAAACAAACAAAAATAAATAAAAACAAAGCAAACTAGAGCAACATAAAGCAAGCACAAAAATTAGCACAAAAACAAATAACACAAACAGAAACTAAAGATTTCAAGCAAGTGTGATAAAGCAGCGAATTTAAGCAATGTTGAGCTGTAAGACTCCTTATGTCCAGTTATCCTATGCTCCCACGAGGTCTTTGGTGAGAGCACACCTGCAAAACTCAACAACAGTCAGATTTAGGAACCCAAACAGGTTTGGGCCCCTTCTTTAAAAAAAGTAGAGTGCAATGCAGATGTGGTATGCTTTGACTCATGCATCTTAGGTCTCCACACCCAATGTGTACTACGGTGAACGGTGCACGGATGAGAAACTCTAGACGAAGAACAAGCAGAGCGATCCTTGAAGCAACCCTTGTGAATCCCCTCTCAAGCTCCCCCTTACAAGATCCTCTCTCTCTCCCTCTCTCTCTTTCTCTCCTCAAGGTCTTCTCAGGTCAAGGCAGCAGCCAAAGGTCTTTAAAAATGTTGAACAAGAGTTCTTAAATAGAAGAGTTTCAAAGGAGCTCATTAATTGCAAGTTGCCGACAATATCGTCCAGGTTGATATGGACATCGGCCTGGCCGATCAGTACAAATCAATGAAGATCGGCCAGAGCATAGCCCTGGATGCAAAACAGGATGATTGAAAATTGGCTTGATCGTCCAGGCCGATCTCACGATCATCCTAGCCAATCAATTCAAATCAGAGGAAAATCGTCCTGACAATAGCCCTGGATACGAGCTGGCCGATGTTTATCGTCCTGAAGTAACTTAAGATTTTTGACTGGATCGTTCAGGACGATATGATCGTATCATTAATCCTTAAATACTCCCTTGATTTCCTGAACAATTATGGCATAATTTGTGAATATCGTCCAGGCTGATCCTAGGATCGTCCTGGCCGATAATTTAAAAATACAGTATACCTTAATTGTCTATGACGGCAACTTCTTTCTATTTTGAGCTTATCATCCTGGCCGATACACGTATCGTCCAGGTCGATATGTTAATGTCGGCTGCCTTAATTAATAATCCTTATTTAGACCTTCTGTTTTAAGCCTGATCGTCCAGGCCGATCCAAAAATCGTCCTGGCCGATGTGGGCAAAAATAGAAATTTTAAGTCTCTCAAGTGTGTGTGTGTAGGGTTACTTAGCATCAGTCTCTTGACCATTACAAGTGGACTCAAAAGGTAAAAAGTACATACTGACTCAACCCTAAACCTACGTAATCCTGAACTAGCTTCTTCTTGATCGTCCGATCTTCGATTCCTGAAAAGTTAGAAGCAACAAGCAGTCCAAGAGAAACAGTGTTTGTCAATCATCAAAACATAAGTCATGAAAAAATAGATTTGCAACAAGAAGTTTATTCTATATAGCAGTAATTAAATCATCAAAAAGAAAAGTCTTCTTTTTACCTTTAAAAAGAGGCACCCCAAGGTATTTAATAAGAAAATGGCCATGCACAAAATCAGTTAAATCTTTAATAGCCAAAATAAAATTATTTGGCAATTCCTTATAAGGAATAAAAGCAACACTTATGTTTGTTCAAAGCAAGACCACTAACCATTTCAAATTGAAGAAATAAGTCTATAAGTTTATTAATCCTATTAATATAAGTATTCATAAAAATAATAAAATCATCCACAAAACATTAATGAGAAATAGGAAAACCACTCAAAGTTCTAAAATAGAGGCTAGGAAAATTTTCAAATAGGTTAGCAAGGCCTCTAGATAAATAATCAGCAGCAATAATGAAAAGGGCAGGAGTGGATCACTTTATCTAAGACCATGAGAAGATTAAAAAAATCATTGCTTTTACTATTAACAATGATTAAAAAGTGAGAACCCTCAATGCAATTTTTAATAAGCTTGATATAATTTAAGTCAAAACCAAACAAATGCATAATTTTGTGAAGAAATTTCCAATCAATGTTATCATAAGCCTTTGCAATATCAAGTTTTAAAATCATGTTGCCACCTCTCACCCAAACATCCAGACCTTGGAAAAATTTTTGGGCCAAAAGAGTATTATCAGCAATAACCCGCCCTTTAACAAACCCCATTTGATAAGGCAAGATAATTTTAGGCAAGAGAGAAGTTGAATGATTCATAAGGATTTTAATGAGCAATTTATTAAGAAAGATGCACAGACTAATAGGTCTAAAGTCATTTAAATTACTAACATAGTTGTTTTTGTGAATAAGCATAATAGAAGTAGAAGTAAAATACTTTGGAATAGAATTTCCAGCCAAAAAGTCATTAACAGCAAAAAAAAATATCATTATTTATAATATGCCAGATTTTTTGAAACAATTTAGTGGTGAAGCCTTCCGACCCCACCACAGAATCACCATTCATTCCATGAACAATTTCTTTAACTACCTCTAAAGTAGGAGGTTTAAAAAGAGAATTGTTGTCCTCTTGAGTAATAAGGTTAGGGATAATATCAGGGTTATTAATATGAACAAGACTAAAATCTTTATTAAGATGCTTTTGAAAATGATGAACTGCTATATTTACAATTTTCAAGCCATCCTCAGTAATAGAGCCATCATGAAGATTAATTTTATTAATAATTTTTTTGGCACATTTTCTCATAACCAAGGCATGGAAATAGTTAGTATTGTTATCACCTTCAACAAGAAGTTTCGCTACTGCTTTTTGCTTCCAAAAAGCTTCCTCCTGAGCTTGTAATTTATAAAGGCTATCTTTAGCATCCCTTTGTAAACTGAATTTATCATCATAAGGAGTCAATTGACATTGAGTCTCAATAGTGTCACTTTCTCTTCAACATTTAGGATATTAGAGAAAAGATTTTTAAACATATTATGATTCCACCAGTTTAAGACTTGCTTAAGCCTTTTCAGTTTAAACCAAAGTCTCCTCATGCCAAAGATAGAGTTATCCGAATGTAAAGGGGCATGCCAATTTTCCTGGACCAAGTCAATAAAAAAATCATGAAGCAACCACATGTTTTGAAATTTAAATTGAGAAGGCAAGTTAATATGCCAAATCTTAAGAGTAATAAGCAAAGGAGAGTGATTAGAAAGAGTCCTGCTAAGATGCTCAATGGTAAGTTTAAACCAAAGTCTCCTCATGCCAAAGATAGAGTTATCCAGATGTAAAGGGGCATGCCAATTTTCCTGGACCAAGTCCATAAAAAAAATCATGAAGTAACCACATGTTTTTAAATTTAAATTTAGAAGGAAAGTTAATATGCCAAATCTTAAGAGTAATAAACAAAGGAGAGTGATCAGAAAGAGTCCTGCTAAGATGCTCAATGGTAATATAATTAAAAGAGTTAAGCCATCAATCATTAAAAAACACCTAATCCAACCTTTGCCATAAATAACAATGGTTCCAAGTGAATTTGTTACTAGAAAAGCCAATATCAAATAAATTATATTCCATAATCATGTTATTAAAATCCTCCATAAATTTATAGATAGGCGAAGAGCCCCTATATGTTCAGATATATTACAGATAGTATTAAAGTCACCACTAACGAGCCAAGTAGAGTTACAAATACTATGAAAGTTGATAAGTTGCTCCCATAACACTTTCCTAGCAAATGAGAAGAAGCAACATAAGCAAAAGAGGCACAACAATGTAAATTTAAAATCTCAATATTATAATACATAACTTGAGTGAAATCTCCAATAACATCTATATGAACCAGATCCTTCCATAGCACCCAAATCTTATTTTCCACATTCAAAATAGCATATTTAAAACACAAAAATCTAGCAGTACCAAGTAATTTAGCATAGGAAATAAGAGGTTCAAGTAAAACAAGAATATATACATTATAAATGCGGCATAAATTCTTAACACTTAACTTTTAACAGGAACAACTAATGCCCTAATATTCCAAATAATAGAATTAAACATAAAAATAGGGTCTAATGACTAGTATGAGATCGGGTGTTTCTAGGAGATTATAAAATGATTTACTTATTTTTCCTCCCTGTCCTATTATGAAACGTGATGTAAATAGTATCATTATCATCTTTAGCAAAACATTTAGCCATAATATTCATATCCTCAGTATCAGTAAAGGCATCACTGTGATATTGAGTATTTAAAGGAAACTTACTATCATTGAGCATACCTTCCTACCTCACTTCTTGAGGCAGTTCACCCTCCTCAAAGATAGCGCCCTCTTCCTTATAAATTTTACTACTCAATTCACTTCCAACATTATCCTTCACTAAACTGATATGGCCATCATCTCAGTCATTCACAAAATTTTGTGAAGGCACCTTATTTTTACAACTAACATTTAATAACACAACCACCATATTAGGCATGTTTTTATTATTAGCACAAGGAGTAGTAGAAGAAGAAGGAACAATATTTATATTAGTAGTGATAGACAACATTTGTTAATCCACATTTTGAGAGCCATAAGCTAAACAAGAGATAGGGTTGAGATTTTCTTCCTAACCAATAAGAGATTTAATAACAAAAGTGGAATGCGGTTCATTATGAGGTATGGCAAGTTGTCTAGATTTCTCAACATTATCATGCACATTAGGAACATTGCCCTTAATACCATCAGGAATATGAATCACAATATCATGATCAACCAAAGGAACATTGCCCTCATGAACATCCTTTCCTATGGATTGTTTAGGGGAATCCTTCTCCTTTCGAAGATGTGCATATAGCCTGTAACACTCATTCAACCTGTGACCATGCATCTCATAATGAGAAAAAAAATGGGTAAATTTTCAAATTCAACTTTATTGAAATAACTATTCAATCTTGAACCAATCCAAATCTCATTAGGATACTTTTTTAGAAATATCGAGCTCAACTAAAATGCGGGCCATAGATGAAAGAGATATAGATTTTGTAGCCTGATCCGTCTACAAGGGCATACAAAAATCGAAGGCAAGCCAAATAAAATTTGAGAGTAAATAAAATGAAGTCTCATATTCTAGAAGGAGATCCACACATGGGCAATAAGAGATTCATCACGGACATTAAAATCTTGTGTCCATTTGAGTAGTATCATCTAACAAGTTAGAATATAGTAGGATCTTCATTAAAAAAATATGACTATAATCCAAATCATTGCTTAGTTGAATCGCAACATGTCTCAAATTCAGGAATCCAATGTGAAAGATCTTGATAATTTCATATTAAAGAAGAACTTACGATTGACATCCAAATTCAGCGCCTAAGAAGAAACTTTTCAACCAAAGTAAGATCAAAGGGGGTGGCTAGTTTCGACACAACAAAATCATCGAACATCAAAGCCATACATCCTTTAAACGAGGTTTGAACAAATTGAAGCTTAGTAGAAGAAAAGGAAGAACCAACCAAAACTTCCTAAAAAATTTGAGACTTGCCATTAGGAATCAAAGCAGTTGAAGGGATAGATGACGACGGAGTCATCATCTCCTAAACCAGCAAACCCAAAAAAAAATATCAAAATAAAACATAAACCCAATCAAGCAAAAAATAGAGGAACAAAACAATGCAAAAAAACAAACAAATGACGTTAAGAGCGGAGAGAGAGGATCTTTGGAGATGGAACCCTAAATTGCCTCCAAATTGCCAGAGAGCACGAGATCGCAACAGTTAGATTTTTTTGTATTTATGATTATTACTAATTATTCTTGTATTCCTCTATCAAGATTACATTACACTAGGTTTTAACTATACACGTGGTCATTATATACATCAACTAAAGAAGTGGAGATATTGAAAATAATAATATTTTCATTAAAGAATAAAATTCTACCTTAGTACTTAATATGGTCTTTATATCATCAGCCCAAAATAAGAGATCTAGCAACATATAAAAGAAATAACAAGCAAATTCATATTCATTTTATTCATAAAAGAATCAAAATAGAAGATAAATAGTAGAATTTTATGACCAAAAATGATCAAAATATCTTCTCTACACTCTTTCATCCACTACTTAAAAATTCCTTATATATATACACATGCTAAACTCTCCTAGAGAGTGTATATTGCACTTCCCTCGCCTCCCTTTGACTTTATTCTAAGGGGGGAACCAAAGAAACATATGAAAAGTACTAAATATTTACTCAAGGGGCTTAAATATACAAATAATAGAATCAGACTCAACCACCATGGGGTTGGACAAGGTGGCACTATGGTGGTACAAAATTAACTAACACCTTAGCACTGTAATGTTGCCTCATGTATGGTGTTGGATGATGTGGCATGGTTGCTGCTCGAATCGATACATCTTTTTGTTAAGTCGGGGTAGCACTTCGAAGTTGTAATTGCTCCACCGCGGTGCCATAAAACATGAGCATTGTAATCTTTGGAACAATATTCCAGCATTGCGGCATCCGAAAGGAAGGCACTCTTACGTGAATTTTCATAAGATGTCCAATGATTCAGTGCAATTTATTGGTATAACAGTACTGTGATGCACTACAATGCTAACATTTGTGATGTCAAGGTGCTTGCAAAAAGAGAAGGTTGTCCCAGATGTATTGAAATCAGTATTTCAATGTTGATCGATATGGCGTTGCATCATTATTCCTGTCAGTGTTGTGGTGTTATCTAGCACTTGTAAATTTTATTTCTTTATTGCACAATTCCTACACAAACACAACTACAATAATACAATTTTATTGAATTTAATATAAGAAAAATAAAGCACAATTTACACATTTCAATAGATAAATACCTTTGTAGAATGTCTTGTTGGCATTTTGAGACGATATGATATTCCCTGTGTTGCATTTGTTTATAAAAATGGAAAATTTCTAAGATAATATTTTCGCCTTTTAATACTATTCTAGAATGACAGGTCTATCATTTGAGGCAGGATGTTATTCTTTTTCTTGCATTTAAATAATAAAATTTTTTTTTTTCCAAAACCCTATTAGTGTTTTCAAATCCATTATAAAATATTGTGTCTATCATTTTAGATGATAAAATAATCTCATTATCATATTATATCAAAAAAAATAAGAGCACCCTAAATTCTACATGGTGAATTTTATTTTCCCATATCTTTGAATCTATTATAAAATCTTGTGTTTAACTCTTGAGATGGACAATATTCTCAAAATCATGTTCGATCATAAAAATAGGAGCATCCCAAATCTGTGTGGGCGATATATTTTATTTTCCAACATTATCATGTTTTTTCTTCATTGCAAATGATTTGTTCTTATGAGAGACTTGCTAATAGGGAGCATGTCATGAGAGTGGGGATAAAAACTACAACATCAGCTCATGCAGTGGAGCCATTATGCTTGAATTTGAAACTTAATTTCTAGTATTAAATAATGTTTATTTTATTATAAGATTTTCTAGAAATATTGTATCTATTCTTAAGTTGTTTGAACAATATTTTGGACCATCCTTTTATAATAATAACATGTTATTTCTAAGAAAGATTTGAATAATAGTTCTACAACAATGAAAATTGGATTTTTTTTATGTTAAAGCCTATTGAAAACACACTTTTAAACATTGAAATGTTTAATTTTGAAAAACCTGAACAAAATGTGCAAAGGATTTCAAATGAAGATAATGCATATCTATGACATCTTACATTTGCTTATATTAACTTAAATTGAATTGAAACAAAAGGATGATCCTTTAAGAGAGCTAACAGTTAAAATTCTACTAGCCTGTGAATATTGTATAGAAGGAAAAATGACTAAGAAAATTTTTTTATGAAAAAAATGAAAGGGTAAAAGAAACCCTAGACTTGTACATTTGGATAATTTTGGTTCCGTTGAATACAAACAAAAGATGATTATGAATATTTTGGTATTTTATAGATGATTGTTAAAGATATGATTATATTTATTTAATGATAAAAAAAATTAAAACATCTATAAAATAAAGAATTTCATGCTGAAGTTGAGAATCTATTAAGCAATTCATCAAAAAAAAACTTCGATCAAATTGTGGGAGTTATTATTTAGATACAAAATTCAAAGTTGTTTTTTTTTTTTAAATATGTATAAAGCAATAGTATTAAAATAAAAAGAAGCTAATACAAGCTAATAGCATCACATTCCTCCTTTAATAAAAGAAAAAAAGGAGGAGGAATGTGTTCCATACTAAGATAATCCCAAGCAAAATCCCCATTAAGAGCATAGTTAGCACACATATCCGCTAACTTATTGCTTTCCCTACTAACATGTTTGAAAATAACAAGATTAACTCTTTAACAAAGGAAGAGAACCTTACATCAATCTCCGGTTTATGAAAAACCTTCTTATTGATATTATTTTGAATACTTTTAATCACATTTTCATTGCCTCCTTCAATGATAATACCTTTGTATTGAGTGATCCAATCCTTGATAATACCATGTAGAGAGAAAATTTCCTCTAATTCAAGGCAAGCAATATCCCAATGAATTCCTTTGATTCCAATAGCAAAAAGAAACCTTCCTTGATGATCACGGCAAACAGCTCCAATTCTAGCTTTATAAGAAGGTAACAATGAAACATCAACTTTTATTTTGATCCAATCAGGTGGTGGAGGATGCCAAGACTTATTAAACAACTGAGATGGTTGATTAATATCCCATAGGCCTGATTTATTTCTATTAGAAATAGAAATTGAAATCATACTAAGAGCATTAGATGCAATGTTTAAATTGTTATCCTCCTTCCCTTCATGAATAAGTCTATTTCTAGAATTCTAACAAAGAATCACCAAATTACGATAAACATTTGTGATAAATGTTTTTTTGGTAGCATTGAACTCCAAACAAGAAATTAACTCGACATAAGTATAAAAAATAGGAATATGAAAGTCCCATTGATTTAGAATTTTTTTAGTTTGAATGAGTTTATCACAACTCACCACCACATGCTTATTATCTTCTATTTCCAAACAGCCTCTAGAACATAAGCATCCTTCCTTGAGTCTTCTATATTCCAGGAAATGAAAAGTTGCAATAGCTTTATGGTATAATCTCCACCAAAAAACTTTAGTTCTTGGATTAAGATATATTTTCTTCATCCAAGTCCAATATCTTCCCCCATTTGAATCATTTAATAGAGCTTCAAAAGATAAGCAGCCAAAGTTTTTCTAGAATTATGAAACATCAACTCCATTTGATCTCTACCAGCCTCCTGATCAATCTTAATATTTCAGATAATCTAAAGCAACTTCGTTCCAAATGCATTCTGCAGTTTAACCATGTCCCATCCGCCATTTTCAATAAAGTAATATACATATAAATCATTGATTTGTAGATTATCAAGAAAAGTAGGCCATTTACATAAAGCTTTGTCTAGTATCCATACATCCTCCATGACATTCACTTTTTCACCATTAGAAATTTTCCATCTTATAATCAGTTTAAGAGCCTTTGCTCCACTCCTTGTGATTTTACATGTACTTGATATATTGTGCTTCCAATCAGGTAACCAACAAGAATTCCCATACTTCAGCTTCAAGCATTTATGCAAAAACGAATCTTCATCGTTCACATATTTTCATGCAACTTTAGCTCCTAAAGAGTTCACTCTTTGTGCACAAGAGTGAAGACCTCGTCCCCCTAAATGGAACGGTTTACACAAATTCTCCCAACTAACAAAATGTAAACCAACTTCATTCTTCTCCTTGTGCCAAATAAACTCTCTACAAGCTTTGTCTATCTCAGCCAAGATACCAACTGGAACCAAAGAATGTGTGTAATAAAAAACTGGAATAGAAAGGATCGTCGATCTAGAAAGAGTAAATCTCCCTGCAAGAGAAATAAGCTTGCTTCCCCAAGTACTAGCCTCCCAAGAACTTTTTCCAACAAAAAATTAAAATCTGAAGCCACCAATCTTCTTAATGCAATTTAACTCCTAAGTAATATAATTCCTTCACATTCTTGAATCTCATTACCCGAGCAATCTTCTTCTTTCTTCTTCTACTAATAGCTTTCTGACATAAAATAGAAGACTTATTGTAATTTTAATTTTTTGACCAGACCAATTACAATAGTCCAATAAAATACTCCTAATCCTCTTGACCATCTTCATGTGAGCTTCAGAAAAAATCAAGATATCGTCTGCATTATGATGAATCTTAATCCCTATCTCCATCTCTTCTTGCATTAAAGCATCAAATAATAGTTGAGAACATAAAACAAAAAGAAAAGGAAATAAGGGACAACCTTGTTGAAAACCACTGTAAGCCTTGATCCAATTAGAAGATTTATCATTGATCAATATAGAGAACCTTGGATAACGTACACATTCCAAAATAAGCTTTGAGAAGTGTAAAGGGAAGCCAAAATAAATCAAAATCTCCTCCAAAGTTTCCCAAGACGTGCTATCATTGACTTGCTCCATGTTTATTTTGAAGGAAACTAATCCTTTTAAAGATTTAGAAAACTTGAATTTATGGAAAACTTCTTGAGCAATTAAAACACTATTTGATAGAAACCGGCCTTTAATGAGAGCTGATTGATTTTCTGAAATCAATTTTGGAAGTAGATTAACAAATCTATTAGAAGTATCTTAGCCACAAGTTTATAAATTGTTTTGCATAAGCTTATAGGCTTGAAATTTGAAGGTGTCATAGGCAACTCCACCTTTGGTATGAGTACAATCAATGTATCTTTCCAACTGCCATCATACCCATAGAAAAAAACCTTTTCAATGCATTCCATACATCTAATTTAATGATGTGCCAATAGAATTTAATAAATGAATGAGTAATACCATCAACACCCGGGAATACTCCTCCCTCCAAATGGCTGACAGCATCATAAACTTCCTCCAGGTTGAGCTCGAAATTAAGTGCTTCTCTATCAGAATCTATTAAAATCTCTCTCGGGCTTGGCCAATTATTCAAAGAACAAGATCTATAATTCCACTTGGTTTGGAAGGATTTGAAAAAAAAAATCTCTTCAATTTGGGCTTGATCCTTCACCAAATCTCCATTTCCATTTTTAATATTGAAAATATAATTTGCATTTCTTCTAGGATTTGCAAAGGAATGAAAAAACTTTGTATTCAAGTCTCCATCATTTATCCATCTTATTTTTGCTCGTTGTCTCCACCAAGAGTTTAGTCGAGCTAAAGTGCAATTAAGTTCATTAATTTTGGATATGATAAGCAAGATCTTTCTTCAGAAAGGCTTCCAACCACAGACTCCTCCATTTGTAGATCAAGTATATCTTTGATAAGAATGTCCTTCACAAGATTGAGTTCTTTCAATTTTGTTTTACTCCAGAAAAAAAGAGCTTTCAAAGCCCTTTTAAATTTTATATCAAGCCTATCAGACTGGTGATTAGCAATGTTTCTGTTCCAGGCTTTTTGAACAATAGTAGCCGAAGCATGGTGAGAAGCCCAAGTATCTTCAAACTTAATGTAGCCATTTGGTTTTGATTGATCTTCCCATAATTTCATCATAATGGGGCAATGATCTGAAGCTACACGAGGGAGATGACGAACCACCAATAAAGAATTAGACTCAAGAGCAGATGAATTAACAAAGCACCTGTCTAGTCTTTCTAAGATCCGAGCTCCACCTGATTTGTTATTGCACCAATTAAATCTTGGACCAATAAAACTTAATTCATGAAAATCAAGGTTAGCAAAAAATGATTTCATTTCCTTTGAGCCTTGTGAGAATTTAAATCCTCTTCCTCCTTTTTTATCACTTTTGGATAATAGGAAATTAAAATCGCCACCCACCACAGAAGGATTATCATGAAGCATATACTTCTCCAATTGATTCCAAAGAACCCGCCTTTTATAAGTATCTTTGTTTGCATAAATAGTAGAAATCATCCAACTCCCTTTATTTTGAATTTCTAAATCATCAATTACACATTGATAAGAAGAGAGCAAAATATTAAAAGAAGTAAACCTTGTATTCCAAAGAATTAAGATCCCTCCTGATAAACTCTCAAAAGGATAATGAAAAAAATTCCAATCCACCCCGATTAGAGCATTGATATCTTTTCTATTCACAGAAGAAACTTTGGTTTCTAACAAACCAATAAAAACCACACCATTTTGTTTAACAAATTCTTTAAGATATAGAGGAGCATGGACTTTCCTAGCTCCTCTACAATTCCAGAAAACAATGGAATTCATTGATTAGGAGGGGGACTAGCCCCAATCCTCTTGCCTTTGTTTCCCATCTCCAATCTTCTGTTTCTAGTCATTAGTTTAATTGGTCCAAGAGTTTTGAGCTCCTTCCCAATTTCCTTTTGTCAGAGTTATTTTCCACTTTAACATTCTCAACTGTTAAAGCCATATCCTTCAATTTAGGAGATGACACATTAACATCATCATCTATAGTTTTTCCTATAACAATTTCAACATTGTTCACATCCTCATCTACATTATTAAGAATACAAACATATTCTTATTCAAAATTATAGGTTGAGAAGCAATATTATTCTTACTTGATGAATTCTCATTTCTTTCCAAAGAGAAATCAGCAACATTGAGTGGCATTTCTTCTAGCATTTCTCCATCTTCCAGGCTTATATGATTTACTATTGCAATATTAGCATCTTCAACAGCAACAAGATATTAACTTTTCTACGATTGACTTCCTTCAGATCAGTAAACAAAGGCTTGTCTTTTCCATTAGGAACAAAACTTCCCAAATTAGTATTCTGGATTGGAACATGACTTGGAACAGCACCTGGAAAGCCCTCCACACTTCTCTAACAGCACTTGTAATAGCACCTAGAACAGGTCGTTGCATCACCTTATTTGCATTGTTTGGAAATCTTCTCTTTTTCCCATATCTGACATGCATCCAAGGACCATACCCTTTCTCTTCCAGCTCTACAATAGCTCCTTCCTTCTCACCAGCAAAAGCATTTTGGCCAGTAGTAGCCACATCCGAAGAAGGCACGTTGGATTTGTCTTTAATCACTTCAATCTTAGAAACAGGACATTTTCCTATCAAGTGGCCAATTTTCCCACACTTGAAACAAAGTTTAGAAACTTTTTCATATTTCACGTTTTGATAAAATTTGCTAGATTCACCTTCCACCCACACTCCCAAAGGAAGTTTTTCATCTAAATTTATGCGAACACAAATCCTAGCAAATTCTCTTCTATTCCATTGAAACATGTTTCCATCTAGTAAAAAAGGCTTCCCAACTTGAGATGCAAGTCTGCAAATGTTGACATCATCCCAGCAATATAACGATATATTAGGAAGTCTAATCCACACTGGAGCCGAAAGACCCTTCAAGAAATTTGTTGAATAAGTAGGTGACCATTTGTCAATGCCCACAATGTGACCTTTAACAAACCAAGGTCCTTCAGAGTTATTTAATTGAGAATGTATTTGTATCACAACTCCCTGCACTTGTAAATCCACAACAAAATGGTGTTACTAAAAGTAGAAATCGAATATTGTTCAATAAGATTAGATCAATGTTAAGTTACTCACCCTTACCAAATTTATTTTGAGATATATTATACAAATTGCAATTTATATTTTAAATATTGTACCTTCAAAATCAATACATTAGATACCATTAAAATTAAAATTATGGAGTGGACATAAATCTAACTTATGATACATCCATATATGGGAATGTCCAAAAATATGTATTGAAGTAAAAAAGATAAAATCATGTTCAAAAGTAACATATTTGTTGGATATCTTAAAGGTAGAAGAACAAATTTGTTTTATAGTCCTTAAGAAAAGAAAATATTTGTATCAACAAATTTAGCTTATCGTGAAAAGATCTTCAATCATAAAAAATAAAAAAAAAAATAAAAAAAAAAGTGCAACCATTAATCGCAACTTTAAATCATCAAATTAAAACATGGCTGCCAACCGTGCAAATACAGATAACTTAAAACGAAAACATTCTTCACTAAATCTATAAAAAAAAGGCCTAAAAATATCATTTCGTTGTGTTCGAGCTTGCAGTTTCAACATACTCAAATGAGAAAATCAGCAATTGCTACATACCTTCCCTCTTGATCGAACCAAATTCAATAAATTTAAACTCAATAAAAGTTAACAGAAGTTTTGAAATCACTAAATTAACAGAAAGGATCTTAAGGGCTTTAGGATGATTATAATGAAGAAAAGAAAACAAAATAGCTACGAGTGATATACATTTCTTCTGTAACTAGTCTAAATCATGATGAAGACTCGCCCCACCAAAATGATTCACGAGTTGACCTCTGTACTCTATAACATTCAGCAACACTTCCAATCGCATAACAATACAAAACCCAAATATCAGTCTTTCTGCCTCAAATCACTGAACAGATGAGCCACAAAGCTGACACCAACATCACCCTTGCCCATCAGCTTACATCTCATGCTGTAAGAATTGCAAAAATCGCATGGGAAGCACAAACAAAATATTAAAAGGGAATGTACTTTGACGGAATTCTATATCCCAAACATTAAGTCTATGACTTTGGACACAACTGACTTTGCCGGAGAAGCAATGGCTCCAGCTGGACGCTGTCCTTTGTTGTCAGTAGCAGAGGCCCCACCACCATTAAGATGAGAGTTGGGTCGAGCAGAAACAACAACACCAGGAGCCACTGAGGCACTTGTGCTCCTACTATATGAAGTGCGAGGAGTAAAAGGTATCAGGAGGCTAGCATTATTACTGCTGTTGTGTCTCTCATCCAGGTATTGCCGCTGTGCATAGTCCACTGGTTTCACACCGATTATGAGAACACTGTTTATCTGTGCGCCATTCTTTCCGAGTGCTCTCTGGGCATCATAATGATTCTATAAAGCATAAAAAAGTGAATATCATAAATGAAACATCAGTTGCTGATAGTAAAATAATGTTTTTCATATGCTAAATTATTAGACATCAATATATTATATTGAATCTGAAAAGCATACACTCTAGATGCAAATCATGGGCTACAAACATGACGGTATAACCAATATTATAATAGCCTACCAAAGTAGGACCAAACACATTCCACAACACGCAAATGACAACATAGTTTTGACAATATAAATGACAAATTGGTCCACATATTTAATAAAGCACTGGTCTAGTCTTTCTTTTATTTGTTTTAAGTAAACCGATTCCTTGGTGACATGTTGGTCTACCTAATTATTATAAATACCTCTAATTATAAAAACTTATTATGGAATGAATAATTTATGGTTTTCTCTTTCTCCCAATTTCTTCTATTTATCTTGGGAGTTTACACCAACTCGAAAGGTTCCAAAACTTCTTGGATCACCAAGAAGCATAACAAATGATGCTCTAATTGCTTTAAACTCACATCCCCGCATCATCTTCAACCGTTCAGTAGTCTCCACCACAATGATCCACCCACCAGCCCTCTTTTCCGCTACAACCAACGGCCGTGCTGCTTTCAGCCTCGCCAGAAGCCTGCCTTCTTTCAGCCATCCCCTATTTTTCTCAAGAATCAATCCCCATTTTCACCACAACATCTGCCATAACCTGTTGCCCTCAAAGAATCTAACGTCAGTTGTTCTTTCCAGCAGCAAGAAACCAGCCAAGGTTGCTAGTTCCTTCACTTCTTCCCACAGACCGGCATTCCTTCCACCAAAACATTCCAGCCACAGATTTTCCATCAGCCAGCCCTATGACAGCCCAAACAACAGCATCCTCCACGGTTCTTGCCTCAACACCAGCAGTAACCATTTGTTCTTCAATATCAACGACCACCAAATTCAGCACTTCTGCATTAACAATTACTTTCTTTCCAGAATTCTGCATCTTCTTCCATAATTTTGTTCTTTCCGGAATTCCGCATCCAAAAATTTTGCATTTAAAATTGCTACAGTTTTCAAAGTTTCACAATCTGAATTCTATAGTTTTTCAATATTCACAACCCAAATTCTGTAATTTAGAATATCAAGATTTTGCATGCTGGAATCTACCACCAAACACCAACTTTACTTCCAAACATCATCTACATTCAAGATTATATCAGGTTAATTTTTTTCTCATCAAGAACAACATCTTTTATGCATTTTCAGCAGCCACCAAAGGACTATCAACATGAAAAATCCTGATTTGGCAGAAGCCATCATCCACACAATGCAAACTAATCAAGATCTATAATTCTCTAAAATACAAAAATCTCTACAATAATTCGATGTTCAAACAAATCCGTGCTTTCATTGACTCCATAGACAAGAGACTTGATAGTTTGTGTATTGACCATCCACATACTCCACTGCATCCTTGGTTCCGCAGGCCTAATCCCATCTCCACAACCGCCACCTTCTCCAAGAGGTTTCTCTTTTCTTACACATCCTCTACCATTATTCAATATACCTTACTCAAATAATCTCAATATTTATTTCAGCCACCACAAGATTTACCTCAACCTCATACCATAGACTATCATATTCATCTTCCATCCTTATCTTAACCAATTAACATCCGTCCTTATCATTCTCCAAGTTTTCAAAGGGATGCCATGGAACAATTAGTTTTTGAAATGCTTCACCCCAACACTATTCGTCATAATCTCAGCTCATTTTCGATTCCAATATTGCTTGTTCAAAACAAGATAGTACTTCGCATTTTTGCATTAACTCTACAGCCCTTAATATACACATCATTAAAGATAAATTTTCTATTCCAATAGTAAATGTATTCTTAGATGCATTACATAGACTTTAATTCCAAACACCAGTTTTGTCATGCCACTCAACAACTTAAGATACAATCTAAAAAGGTTCATAAAACTATTAATGATAGTCACTATGAATTTTTACTTATGCATTTTTCTCCTTCTAACTTTTTACAACTTCGCGGTCAAGTTTTGTTGCAATGTAAATTAAATTACCGGATGATGCCACATGAGATAGCCATCTATTTGTCTTTTTCGTCTCTCAACCTTGAAAGGCAAGGTTAATTTCCATGATGAGAGGAGTGATATACATCAGCATAATATATTACTGGATCAAAAATTGTACAATCTATATATAAAGCAGGGGCTACAAACATGGCAGAAAAACCAACAACTATGAAAGCCTACCAAAAAAGAAGAAATAAATACATTCCACAACTTGCAAATGACAATAATATAATTTTGGCAACATAAATGACAAATGGGCCCACATATATAATAACACAATAGTCTAGTCTTATTTACCTGTTTTAGATAGGTCGGTTGTTTAGTGACATATTGGTCTACCTAAGTATTATAAATACCTCTCTAATTTTAAAGACTTATTATGGAATGAATAATTTCTGGATCTCTCTTTCTCTTAATTTTCTTTTTTTCTCTTGGGAGTTTACACCTACTCGAAAGGTATCAAAGCTATTTTGAATCACCAAGAAGCATGACATAAATCCATGCCCTGAGCTGAATGCTAGCACCTCTCACAATCTATAAAAGCAAAATACTTTCAAGTAAGTTTGGAAGCACGTTCTTTTTCAAAGTTGTGACATTTCAAAAGTAGAGAAACACTATCTAGTATTTGTAGCAATTGAAAATGTCTCTTCTTCATAAAGGAAACAGATGTATAGTACGGTCAATTACATTTGTAAACTCAAATCTTCAATATTTACAAAACGAGTACTCAAATATTTATATCTATGATAATACCACCCAATCTTGAAGAGTACAAACAAGATCAGCTTTTATTATCAGCAATTCAATAAATCTCACGGATGTAGAACGATATGCCAAGCTAGAGATGGGGACATTGATTTGAGGAATTAAAAGACTTGCCAACATAGGAATTTAAATTAAGGAAGGCTTTTGAATTAACTCTTAATTAAAAAAAATATTCAAATTAGCCTAATTTGAGGAGTCTTCCTTAAATAACTTATCTTATTTTAGGAAGGAATTTCAAATTCACATAGATTGGAATCTGAAATTAAGAACTTTCCTAAATTAAGATTCACCCAATATGGAAAGTAATGAATAACCAATTTGAAATTGTGGAGGCAATTGAAAGGGGGATTTAAATTTGAATCTTCTCCAAATAAAGGAGAGAGGGAAGTGTGGGCTGGCCCCTTAATGGGGACTTAATTGGATGATTAAAAAGGGGTTGGCAAGTTAGGAAATTTAAATTATACAACAACAACAACAACATCAAGCCTTTATCCCACTACGTGGGGTCGGCTACATGAATTCTTTTTCTCCATTGTGTCCTATTAAAAGTCAAATTCTCGTTTAAATCTAATAAAGAAAGGTCATTCCTAATATTTTCTAACCAAGACTTTTTAGGTCTACCCCTAGGAAATTTAAATTATGAAAGGGTATTTAAATCATCTCCCATTTAAATTCAAATAGACATGATTTGAGGGACTTTCTTAATATAGGTTTCCTCCCTTAGGAAATAAAATTCAAATTCAAATTCAATTGAATATGAATTTAGGTAGTTTCCAAAATTAAAGGAAGCTATTTTAGGAAAGGGTTTGAATGTTGGATATTGAATGTGGAGCCAAATGGAGGGGGTGTTAGCCGGCGGCTTTGCGAATGGGATTTGGGCCGGTGGTTGGTTGATGTTCGGTCTTGGCCTTGGGTGGAAAGTGTTGGCCAAGGTAGGAAATAAAAAATGGGGATGGCGGCTTGTGGGGACATCAGAGCATGAATCGTATATCAGACGTGTGGCCGACGATCTACGGCCACGATCACGTCGATGTATTTTGAGATTATTTCATGTATTTGTTTTATTATTAGTTATGTTGTAATTGTTTTCTATTTTTACCCATTACTTAAAGAGATGTCGTATGTAAGCCCTGAGCGCATTGTTGTCTTTTTTATTTTTAGTCTTATATACGAGGCTATTTATAGCCCCTATATTCTCTTTGAAAATTAATGAACGATTATTTGAGAATTTTGTCTTCTTGCTTGGACTTCTTGAGAGAGCTTGAGAGATCGGAGAGAGATCCCTTGGAGAGGGAGATTGACGCATCACCCACCAACCTTGGAGACGACCGGGTTCGTGGTTTTATATCTTTGATTTCTCTTAACTCTATCTCCCACCTTTTCTTCACGATCTTACTTCTCCCTAGTCGTTTCCTTCCACCCACCAAAACACCGCCTATATCTCCACCTTGCCGCCGGCCCCTTACCCGCCCCCATTCAAACCGCCGGCCTAGCCCTCTCCCATCCCCCATTGCCTACTTTGGATACTTCCTAATTTTGGATTGTCATAATTTAGTTGGTCTTTGAATTCAAATTTCCCCAAATTTGAAATCTAAATTCTTTCCTAAATTATAAAATCTTTTTTATGAAAGTTTTCAAATTTTCCCTCCTCTTGGTTTTTCCCTCCATCATAAACTTGCCATTAAACCATACCTAAAATAGTATTTTATATTTTAGTTAACTTTATTCATGAGTAAATTCAAATCTATTTGAATTTAAAATAATTACCTAAATTATAATCCTATTTTTTGTAACTTCTTAATTCATAGCCAATTTAATATTTCAAATTAAATTGGATGAAATCTTTCATTCCAAATTTATTCTTAATTTAAGTAAGCATTGAATGCCTTCCCAATCCTCTCCTCCTACTCTCTATGCCGCCGGCCCCATAGAGATCTCCTTTGAGATTGTTTCCTAAAATCACTTCACCCTTTCGGAAACAATTCCAAAATCTCTCCTTTTCCTGTGGCTGAAATCCCCCTTGCACCCCACCTCCTTAAATCTTTCCAAAACCTCTCCACCCAAGTTGGAATTAAGCCTCAAGTTCATCTCCCCTGTTGGCCGAAAATTCCCCAAGGCTCCTATCCTGTTTTCCCTCCACAAATCCCTCCCAAAACCCATCCCACGTGGGGTTTCCTGATCTCCAAGACTGCTGCCAGAAAATTCCTGCAACTATTCTTGGTTTTTCGTCGGCTAGAGGCTTCAAAACTTCTGACTTAAGGGGACAGCTTGCAGTCCAATAGTTCCCGCCGGCTCCTTTCACCGTAGCTCCATCGAGGAAGCTTCTCCTTACCTTCCAGCACTTCCCAACGTCAAAAACAGCGACTTCTCGCATGGATGGCTGACCCAGAAATAGAATACAGCCTCTCCTACGACAAACTTCTTCAACATCTCGACTACTTGTTTCCGGACTTTGACTAAGGTGAACTTCTCCCCCTCTTCAATTACCTTTCTAATCCCCTAATCTTGTAGGTGATGACGAATCCCAAGGAGCCGAGTTTCGCCTTATGCCTAAACTTAGTAAACGTAGGATTTTGTTTCGCCATTGCCAAAGCTTAGTAAACATAGGATTCTGTTTCGCCATTGCCAAAGCTTAGTAAACGTAGGATTGAATGCACTTTATTTTCTCCAAATCTTATTGTTAGATTAGGGATTTTTGTTGAAAACTATTTACTTAGCATGATTGTTAAATTTCTAACTTGTTTTGATTTTTCCAAGTGTTTGGCAAAGCGGCTTTAGCCTAAACGTAGGCACCCCTCTCTTGTTTTATTTTATCATTTGGATTGCTAATAGTTTTTTTTTTATCGTTTGGATTGCTATTTTTTTTTTTTATCTTACTTGCTTATTTCAAGAATTCGTGCAAATTGTTTTACATTAATATAGTTCTATATCATCTGGTATCAGAGCATGGCTAACATGTGTTACATGTACTAGAATTCATCCTAAGCTATTGCTTAAGCTTGCATATTTAATTTGGCATGCATACCATCTCTTAAATCATTTTAAATCTTAGTTGTGTTTGCTGTCCAGAAATTTTTTGCACTCATTTAGTAAGTTTTAAGGTTGTCTCTTAAGTATCTAGGTGCTGCCCTCTATATAACAACTTCCCTAGTTACCTAGGATACATAACGCCTTGTTGTAGTTTGTTGTCCTAACATTTTCTGCATCATTTAGTGTCACTCTAGAGAGTTTATCATCGCATTTAGGTGCTGTCCTCTACCTAGTTTCACCCCCAAGTGTCCCCTAGTGTCTAGTCATGGACCCGGAACAACTAGGAAGGACTTTAGACTTGTTGATAGGTCAAATGAACAATATTAGCCAACAACTCAAAGAGAACCAAGTCGACCTAGCTGAGCTCCGTAGGAACACCACTGAGCAATTTGACACACTTGAGCGAGCTAGAGCGCACCCTACTCCCTACACCCCATCTAGACCACATTCTATGAATGGGGATGATACCTACCCGGATGAGAGGCAACACCATGCCAATCATCGAGCTCCTTACCATAGACATGACCAACATCATGATCTAGACTTGGATGAGAGGCAGCATCATGCCAATCATCGAACTCCTTACCACGGACATGACCCACGTCATGATCCTGATATACCAGTCATGAAGAATATTAAAGTTGACTCTCATACCTTTAATGGCACACTTGATCCTCAGCTCTTCCTGGACTGGGTAAGAGGTATGGACAACTTCTTTAAGTGGTATGACATCTCTGAAGCTAGGAAATTCAGCTTTGCGGAGATGAAGCTCACGAGTAGGGCGAGTCAAATTTGGGCCAACTTAGAGAGCCTTAGGAAAGCTAGAAACGACTACCCCATTACCAATTAGTCGTCCATGAAGCTGGAACTCAAGCAGAAGTACTTGCCTCTCTCATACTTCCCCTGACTATTGGACAGGTGGAATAGGCTGACTCAAGGCAATAAACCAATTAAGGAGTACATCGCCTCCTTTCATGACTACCTGATTCGATGCAAGGGGGAGACCTCTACCACCCCCGTGCAGATCTTGTCTATGTTTCAAACCGGGTTGCGAAAGGATCTTCACAATGAGCTGTTTGTCCGGAACATCACTACACAGGAAAATGCCTACAGCTTAGTGCTTGATCTAGAGGAGACCCGTTCACAGCACCTGAGCCGTTCACATGACTATAGGCCTTCCTACAAACCTTCTGGTAGTTCCACCCCTCACACCCCCACTACCCAGCTAACCCTAGGGAGCACTACCCGACCCTCACTGGTTCCCACACTCCTCGCCCTGATGTTAGAAGTAAGCCTCCCACTCCGGATACCCCTCGATCTAACCCCGGGACCAAATGCTTTAGATGTCAGGGGTATGGGCATATCGCCTCTCAGTGCTCTAGTCCCTATAAAGTCATGATTATCGAAGAGATCACTAAAGCGGAATTCAAGCCTGAAGTCGATCAGATTCACCAAGTAGACAATGATGATGAATTCTTTGAGGAGGATGATGACACTGCTGTCATCCAGTACATCCAGAAAATTGACACTTCTCCCACCTGCATTGTGAGATGTGCACTGTCACAATCCGTTATCAACGGCGACTGGCGTAGAACTACGATCTTTCACACCTACACCAAGATCAAGGATAAGAACTGTAAGGTCGTCGTGGATAGTGGCAACTGCATCAATGTGGTCTCCGCCAGCATGGTGTCTAAGCTTGGCCTGCCTGCCGTTCCCCACCCCAACCTCTATAAGGTAGCTTGGATCAACACCACTGCCTTGGAGGTAAGGGAATGTAGCTTCATACCTATATCCTTCACTGACTATAAGGAGAATGTTTGGTGTGATGTGTTGATCATGAATGTTTGACAAATCCTTCTAAGTCACCCGTGACTATTTGACAACGATGTCCACATCTATGGTCGTTCAAACATCTGCGTGTTTGAACATAAGGGCAAAAAGATCAAGCTTTTGCCATCACAGCCTCGGGTTTCGAATGATCCTGAATCCAACCCTATCAAAGCCAAGAAGGGACTGAACCAGATAGTCGCCATAGCCCAGAGATTGCCTTTACACACCTTAGTCGATCATGAGACCCCCACTAAGTCTAACGAATCAATCCCTCATGAGGGTCAGCTCATACCTAGTAGACTTGTCAAGATCCGTCCTGATGGTCTTCCCGATCCATTACCCCCGATTAGAGACATTTCCTATGTTCTAGATCTAGCCCCTTGAGCCTCCCTATCCGATTATATCCCAGTTGGACTCGACTACCATAAGTCAGTGACTCGTACTCTTGGTTTAAGTGCTTCTAAAATTGTTTACGGGTTCAAACCTAGACCGCCACTAGACATAATATCCATGTGTTCTAGGTATAGGAATTTTGAGTCTGCATCATTATTTTCATCTCATATGCATGAGTTTCATAAAGAAATTGCACGACAATTTGAAAAGAGCAATAAGGATTGCAAACTATATGCCGATCTGAAATGAAAATTTAAAACTTTTGAGGTTGGTGACTTCGTGATAGTGCGGATTCGTCGGGAACAGTTCCCACAGAGAACAATTACGGAGCTGCATACTAAGAGTGCTGGACCATTCAAAATGAGTAAGAAATTCCATGACAATGCTTATAAAATAGTTCTGCCCGCAAAATTCAACTTCAATCCCTCTTTTAACATAAAAAATCTAGTTGCATAAGAAGGTCCTGAATTCAACCCACCAAATCCACTCATACTGCAGCCTTGTGTGACCCCACCGTCTGAGAACCCAAGCCCACCTCCACTACCAAATATTCCCCAATCACCCATGGCAGAAAAGGTGAACTCGATTCTAAGTGATGACATCATCTCTACAAGAGAAGGTGGACGATGGAGGTACTTGATCAGGTGGAAAGGGAAGCCCGAGTCAAAGGATACATGGCAGGATCGTGATGAGCTACAGCAGATTGACAACGGCATATTGGAGATCTACGAGAGAACCATAAATGTTTACTCGACGGAGTCGAGTTTTCCTCTCACCCTGGGAGAATGATGGGGACATTAGAGCATGAATCGTATATCAGAGACGTGGCCGACGATCTATGGCCACGATCGCGTTGATGTATTTTGAGATTATTTCATGTATTTGTTTTATTATGTTATTTGTCTTTTATTATAAGTTATGTTGTAATTATTTTCCATTTTTACCCCTTAAAGGGATGTCGTATGTAAGCCCTGAGGGTATTGTTGACTTTTTTATTTGAGTCTTATGTACGAGGCTATTTATAGCCCCTATATTCTCTTTGAAAATTAATGAACGATTATTTGAGAATTTTGTCTTCTTGCATGGACTTCTTGAGAGAGCTTGAGAGATCGGAGAGAGATCCCTTGAAGAGGGAGATTGGCGCATCACCCACCAACCTTGGAGACGGCCGGGTTCGTGGTTTCATATCTTTGATTTCCCTTAACTCTATCTCCCACCTTTTCTTCACGATCTTACTTCTCCCTAGTCGTTTCCTTCCACCCACCAAAACACCGCCTATATCTCCACCTTGCCACCGGCCCCTTACCCGCCCCCATTCAAACAGCCAGGCTAGCCCTCTCCCATCCCCCATTGCCAACTTTAGATACTTCCTAATTTTGGATTGTCATAATTTAGTTGATCTTTGAATTCAAATTTCTCCAAATTTGAAATTCAAATTTCTCCAAATTTAAAATTCAAATTCTTTCCTAAATTATAAAATCTATTTTAGGAAAGTTTTCAAAATTTCCCTCTTGCTTTTTCCCTATATCACCAACTTGCCATTAAACCTTTCCTAAAATAGTCTTTTATATTTTAGGTAACTCTATTCATGAGTAAATTCAAATCTATTTGAATTTAAAATAGTTACCTAAATTATAATCTTATTTTTGGTAACTTCTTAATTCATAGCCTATTTAAATTTCAAATTAAATTGGATGAAATCTTTCATTCCAAATTTAATTTCTTAATTTAAGTAAGCATTGAATGCCTCCCCAATCTTCTCCTCCTACTCCCTATGCTGCTGGCCCCATAGACATCTCCTTTGAGAATTTTTCCTAAAATCACTTCACCCTTTGGAAACAATTCCAAAATCTCTCCTTTTCCTGTGGCTGAAATTCCCCATGCTCCCCACCTCCTTAAATATTTCCAAAACCACTCCTCCCAAGTTGGAATGCCTCAAGTTCCTCTCCCCTGCTGGCCGAAAATTCCCCAAGGCTCCTGTAATGTTTTCCCTCCACAAATCCCTCCCAAACCCCATCCCACATGGGGTTTCCTGATCTCCAAGCCTGCTGCCAAAAAATTCCTGCAACTATTCTTGGATTTTCATCGGCTAGAGGCTTCAAAACTGTTGTCTTCAGGGGACAGCTTGCCGTCCAATAGTTCCCACCGGCTCCTTTCACCGTAGCTCCATCGGGGAAGCTTCTCCTTACCATCCAGCACTTCCCAACGTCCAAAACAGCAACTTCTCGCATGGATGGCTGACTCGGAAACAGAATACATCCTCTCCTACGACAAACTTCTTCAACATCTCGACTACTTGTTTCCGGACTTTGACTAAGGTGAACTTCTCCCCCTCTTCAATTACCTTTCTAATCCCCTAATCTTGTAGGTGATGACGAATCCCAAGGAGCCGAGTTTCTCCTTATGCCTAAACTTAGAAAACGTAGGATTTTGTTTCGTCATTGCCAAAGCAACCATTAAAAAAGCGGACGAGGCGTCCGCATTGAGTCGCGCCTCAAGTCGAGGCGGAAGTCGTGTGTATCAGAGCTTACGCCTCGAACCATCTAGCGAAGCCTACGATTTGTTCGCATGAGGCGTACGCATTAGAGCGTAATGCCTCGAGGCAATATGAGGCACCGCCTCGAAATTTTTTATTCGGTATATATGTAAATACGACGCAGCCGATTCGTGTTCGTGTATTTGAGTATAGGATTAGGGCTTCCTGTGAGAATTGAAATGCGAACTAGAGGCGAAGCCATGAGGGAAAGACGAAGCCGTGAGGGAAGGAGACGAGGCCGGAAGGAGACGACGCAGGGAAAGAAACGAAGCTGAAGTTGTGAGTGCACGAAATGTTCAGGCATCGGTTAGGTCGGAAGAGTAGGTACGCGGTGTTGTGGCCTTGACTTTGACGTGCAGTAACGAAAGCTTGAATAACTCCTGATTCGGCTTTCTTTCATTCGTCCGCTCAGTACATGCTCGGTACCGCTCAGTACATGCTCGGTACAGCTCAGTACATGCTCGATACCACTCAGTACATGCTCGGTACCGAGCCAGTACTGCTCGGTACCGAGCAAGTATATGCTCGATACTTAGCGGTACATGCTCGGTACGCTCGATATTGAGCATATACAACAAGTAGAATTTCAAAATTACTCTTATAATATAATTTTGTTCCGGGGGCAACCCCCACAGGGGCGCTGCCCCTTGACCCCGCGACCTGACCGGGCAGGTCGAACCCCGCTAGGGGGCAGTGCCCTCTTGGACCCCCAACAGACTGGTATATTTTTGTATTCATGTTGTTTTATTATTGGTAGTTCAAATAATTGTTAAAATATGTCCTATTATTAGCATGACTAGTGGCACAAGAAGGAAAAATCCTGCATGGAAATATGGAACTCAAGTTGAAGTGTCAGGCGAAAGTGTAAAGGAATATGTTTATATGAAATGTAATTTATGTGAGAAATGCATAACTGGTGCCGTCAAGAGATTGAAGGATCATCTAACCTGCACTCATGTCAATGTGGGACCATGTGCAAAAGTTCGTGATGAGGTGAAAAATGAATGTACAAATTATTTAAAGAAGTTTGTCACCACAAAGAAGGTCACACAAAGAAATATGGAAGAGAAGATAGGATACCCTTCTTATTATGGATCACAGCATGAAGGTTTCAGTACTGGAAGTCATCTAGTTTCTTCTGACCGAGGCAGTCGGAGGCCATGGATATATTTATGCTAAATATTGATAACGAGGAAAACATAAATACTCAGGATATTCAGCCTCATACAGCTACAAAAGAACTCAGGAACAGAGTTTGTTTGGATATCGCCAGATACAATTATGAAAATGGGATTCCATTTAATGTTGTTAGAAGTCCGTCATGGATCAATATGTTACGATCTGTTGGAAGCTATGGAAGAGGATTACAACTTCCAAGCACGTATGAGCTGAGGACTTGGATGCTGAATGAAGAGGTTAAGACAACTTCAAAAATGTGGATGATGTTAAGAAGACTTGGATTGAGACAGGAGTGACAATAATGTCGGATGGTTGGTCAGATATTCGACATAAAAGTATTATTAATTTCTTGGTCAACAATCCATATGGAACAGTTTTTCTCAAATCAATAGATGCTTCAAACTTTGTAAAGGATGCATAATTATTGTTTGAAATGTTGGATGAAGTTGTGGAGGAAGTGGGAGATGCCTTAGTAGTACATGTTGTTACTGATAATGCAAGTGCATACAAAGTTGTAGGAATAATGTTAATAGAGAAGATGCCTCACCTTTATTGGACTCCTTGTGCTGCACATTATATTGACTTGATGCTTGAGAGGTTGGGACAGTTGCCTCAACATAAATCAGCCATATTTAAGGGCAAATTCGTTAGTAAGTTTATATTTAATCATTCTTGGGTACTCAGCTTAATGAGAAAATTCACTGACAAGAAAATTATTAGACCTGCTGTTACAAGAATTGCTACTGCATATTTAACATTGCAGATATTCAAGTAGTAAAGACAACCTTTGGAAGCAATGTTTGTTTTTGAAGAGTGGGAAAAAATTTATGGGCCAAAAAACAAGAAGGAAAACAAGTTAAAAAGATTGTTATGAAAGACGATTCATTTTGGCGCAGTACAAATTATGCTTTGAAGACAACAAGACCATTAGCAAAGGTGCTTAGAATGGTTGATGGTGAGAGGGCCCCGGCTATGGGATTTATTTATGGAGCAATAAATAGGGCTAAAGAAGACATTGCAAAAGAATTGGGAGGTCAAGAAAGTGCCTACAAAGAAATATGGGATATTATAGATAAAAAGTGGGATCGACAATTACACCAACACTTACATGTTGCTGCGTATTATTTAAATCCCCAATTTCATTATGATAAGGATTTTCATGTTGACAAAAAGGTGAAAACTGGTTTGTATGCATGTATGGACAGACTCATTTCTAAAGAAGACTACCTCAAAGTGAATGATCAACTTGAGAATTTTCATTTGAAGAAGGGAATGTTTGGATTTAGAACAACACAAGTATACTACAAAACACAATCTCCTGGTATGTTTATAGTTTGAGTATTTATAATTTTAATGTTAATATTTATATTCAAGTCTTCTACTTCAACCAATATTCATAAAATATTATGTTTGTCTTCATGTAGAACGTTGGTGGGCTCAGTTTGGAGATGATGTTCCTGAATTGAAAGCTTTTGCAGTTAAAGTTCTTAGCCTAATGTGTTCGGCTTCTGCATGCGAGCGTAATTGGAATATATTCAATCAAATTCATACAAAGAGAAGAAATCGATTGGCGGCAGATCGAATGAACAAACTAGTTTATGTTATGTTTAACAAAAAACTGAAAGATAGACATCTCAAATTGCAAAATCAAGGAAATATTGAGAATGAAATTGACCCTTTGCTTGTTGATGAGCTACAATCTAATGATGAATGGGTTACTCCTAAGAATACTGATGTATCTGAAGTTGAAGTAGAAGGAGAAAGTCATGTCAATGAAGAAGATAATGAAGCAACTACCCAAGTATATAAAAGAAAGAAACAAAATGAGATTGGAGATTCAAAAAAATTTAAAGGTATTCTTAAATATAATGAATTATTTTGTATGTTACTATAGTTTCATTTTAGAGCTAATGAAATATTAACTGATATAAGAGATAAAGGAAAAAATATTATAGATGAAGAAGAGTTGGAGGATGATTTTGACATTAATTATGAAGATTCTTCTGAAGATAATCAAAGTGATGATGAGCCTGTTTTGAGTCTTGATCCTAAGGGGATGTTTTATTTCTAAGTGTGTTTATTTTAAATCTTGTATTCCAGTAATATTATCTTAAAATAAATATTCAAATTCATAGTTGACATAATATTTTGTTATTTTTTGTCATTATTTAAAATTTTAAATTAATTTATTTTAATCATTTTGAGGCTTACATCTCGATCCGCCTCGAGGCTTACGCCTCGCCTCGCTTAGAAAAAACGCCTCGATTCTCGATTTCGCCTTTTAAAACCTTGTGTCAAAGCATAGTAAACGTAGGATTTTGTTTTGCATTTGTCAAAGCTTAGTAAACGTAGGATTGAGTGCACTTTATTTGCTCTTAATCTTATTGTTAGATTATGAATTTTTGTTGAAAACTATTTACTTAGCATGATTGTTGAATTTATAACTTGTTTTTATTTTACCAAGTGTTTGGCAAAGCGGCTTAGCCTAAACGTAGGCACCCCTCTCTTGTTTTATTTTATAATTTGAATTACTAATAGTTTTTTTTTATCTTACTTGCTTATTTCAAGAATTCGTGCAAATTCTTTTACATTCATATAGTTCTACATCACGGCTTGGGTTGGAGAGGGGAGGGAGGTTAGTTAAGGGTTTGGGACAAGGTGGTTGGCGATTTGGGATGATGGTAGAGGACTAAGTAGGTCTCCGTCATGGGAGAAAGAGGGAGTTAGGGGTGGCAGCTAGAATAAAGAAAAAGGGGAATTAGAGAAGAAGATAAACCACGAGCACAAACACTTCCTGCGGCTGATGGGTAATACTTTGCACTCACCTAGAGACTTTAAACCACGAGCCCGGACGCTTCTTGCGGCTGGTGGCTATTATGTTGCCCTAACCTAAGGACTTCCACTCTCCAAAGAACTCTCATAGCTCTTAAGAACAAAGTGAAGAAATTCTTTCTTAGTAATCATTCATTCCCTGAAAATGATGAGGAAGCTTTAAATAGCCAATATACAATGAAGGAAAACAAAAAAGACAAACAGGCCCTAGGGCTTACATAGGACTACTCCCGCAAGTGAGGGTAGAAACGAAAAAAATGCATAAATAATTCAAAATACAAATAATAACTCAAAATAAAGTGGAGCGATCATGGTTGTCGATCTTTGATTCCTATGATAAACTTTCAATATCGGATGTCCTCATCATTCTTCCGGAGTGGAAAAGAGCTAGACTCTGTCGAGTTCGCATCACGGGTACGCAACCATGCTCTGATACCAAACTAATGTAGAACGATATGGCAAGCAAGAAATAGGGACATTGATTTAAAGAATTAATGCAAACATAGGAATTTTAATTAAGAAAGGATTTTGAATTAACTCCTAATTAAAGAAAATTCAAATTAGCCTGATTTGAGGGGCTTTCTTAAATAACTTATCTTATTTTAGGAAGGAATTTCAAATTCACTTAGATTGGAATCTGAAATTAAGAACTTTCCTAAATTAAGATTCACCCAATATGGAAGGTAATAAATAGCCAATTTGAAATTGTGAAGGAAATGGAAATGGGGATTTAAATTTGAATCTTCTCCAAATAAAGGAGAGAGGAAAGTGTGGGTCGGGCCCTTAATGAGGACTTAATTTGATGATTAAAAAGGGGTTGTCAAGTTAGGAAATTTAAATTAGGAAAGGATATTTAAATCATCTCCCATTTAAATTCAAATTGACATGATTTGAGGGACTTTCCTAATATAGGTTTCCTTGGGAAATAAAATTCAAATTCAAATTCAATGGAATATGAATTTAGATAGTTTACAAAATTAAAGGGAGCTATTTTAGTAAAAAGATTTAAGTGCAGAACTTTGAAAGTGGAGCCAAAGGGAGGGAGTGTTGGCCGGCAGCTTTTGGAATGGGATTGGGGTCGGCTATTGGTTGATGTTCGGGCTTGGCCTTGGGTGGAAGGTCTCGTCCAAGGTAGGAAACGAAAAGGGGGGTGGCGGCTAGGGTTAGAGAGGGGAGGGAGGTTGGTTAAGGGTTTGGGACAAGGTGGTCGGCGATTTGGGATGAGGGTAGAGGACTATGTGGGTCTCGATCAAGGGAGAAAGAGGGAGTTAGGGGCGGCGGCTAGAAGAAAGAAGACGAGGAATTAGAGAAGAAGATAAACCACGAGCCCGAATGCTTCCTGCAGCTGATGGGTAATACTTTGCCCTCACCTAGAGACTTCAAACCACGAGCCCGGATGCTTCCTACGACTGGTGGCTATTGCATTGCTCTAACCTAAGGGCTTCCACTCTCCTAAGAACTCCCATAACTCTTAAGAACAAAGTGCAGAAATTTTTTCTTAGTAATCATCCATTCCCCTCAAATGAAGTGAAGGCTTTAAATAGCCAACATACAATGAAGAAAAACAAAAAAGGCAAACATGCCCCTAGGGCTTACATAGGACTACTCCCTCAAATGAGGGTAGAAATGGAAAAAATGCATAAATAATTCAAAATACAAATAATAACTCAAAATAAAGTGGGGCGATCATGGCCGTCAACCTTTGACTCCTATGATGAACTTTCACGATTGGATGTCCTCATCACTCACCGTCAAATACATGGTATGTGGGTTATTTTAAACATTTTGATGTTTCTTTTAAAAATAAAATAGATTTTGAAGATACACGTCATATAGATTTATCTCATTAAAATAGGACTTGAAAGAGAGCAAGAGATTCATAAAACCTGAATCTTTGAAGAAAAAGAAGTACCTGATAGAGAAAATGCATCCAGTTAGCATCCCTAGGACCAGGGACGTGCTTCAATATTGTACCAAACTTCTCAAATTCACGCAGCACCAGGTTGGTATCACCCGGGGCAAATCTAATGACGACAAGGAAAAGTTGCATATTTATTTCTAATATATTATACACTTCAAATATATACCAAAGTCAAACACTAAGATCATCATATAAAAATATAAAAAAGAAGCTAGGTTAAAAACCGTAGGAAATTCACAAATTAATGAAAAATGCTTAGAATTAAGGACTTTGAGTATAATCCTAGAATAGAGCAACATAATAATCTTTAAACTAACAGTCTATCGACTACCAATTGAACTTTAAAACATGGCCTGGAAACCGATCAACAAATGCACCAATGAAATTTCACATCATGACATTTATAATAATAAAATCGATTCAAACAAGTAGGAAAAAGAAAGAAAATAATTACAGAAACCATGATGTGGAAAATTCCTTTATGGCAGATCTCAGACCTTCGAAATGGAGCAACAGCTCCCAAGTCACAATTAATATAAGGAAATATCATTTGTTTTCGGGTAACTAGTTCAGCATATGTATAGATTAACATTTTGATATATTCTCATCATCAAAAATAGCTTTATAACAAACTATTTGGGGTTAAATTGATTAATAATTATTCTCTATTCATTACTTGTAAGTGGTGCATGTAAGGGTGACACTGAGTTGACGTAAAGCAAGCCATCTTCAACTCGAAATTGGAAGTCAAAAGTTATCAATTCAAAATGGATTTCAAAGTCATTTCAATAAAGTTAGTAGATCTAATAAAATATTTTTTTTCTTACCAAAAAAGTATATATATATATATATATATATATATATATATATATATATATATATATATATATATATATATATATATATATATATATATCAATTCTCATAAAAAAAATCATTTGAAGATAATTTTTATGCCACCTATACTTTTTTCATTAACTTGATGCTCTTCATAGCTCTTCCGATAAATATTGTGTCCATATTTTTCCAGGTGTAAAATGAAATCAAATCACCAATACAATTAGAAAGATCTATCTCATTGTAAAGAATGCAAAACCAACCAAAATACAAGAATAAAAAGAATGAAAAAAACTTCTAATAGCATGGTGATATAGTGGTTGTTGACCTCTACATATGTAGCATGGTCAATGAAAGTAATGAAGGCGAGGATCTATTATTTTTGGTAAATAAGATATCATTTAGAACGAAGATCGGAGTGCCTCTATCATAGTGACTTGATTAAAGCTTTGTCTGATTACAAAAAGGATCATATCGATGCCTTCAAGACATCAAATATACCAAATACAAGTTGTTTGTATGTGACTCGATCGAACGACAATGTGTTAGTAGATGTGACGC
The DNA here is from genome assembly GCA_016618105.1 of Dendrobium huoshanense. Lineage (NCBI taxonomy): Eukaryota > Viridiplantae > Streptophyta > Magnoliopsida > Asparagales > Orchidaceae > Dendrobium > Dendrobium huoshanense. The sequence continues at coordinate 43,384,402 of CM028359.1, forward strand.
TAGCAAAACACTATCCAAATGGTTTCCGCTTGTTAAACAAGCTTTGTCGATGAGTTTAGAGCATCGAATTTAACCAAAGAGAGATCTCGCGCAATCATAATTGAACGCGATCGAAATTGATGGACTACGGACATACTCGACGTTGCACAAACATCGTCCGTTTGTAAAATGAATTTCTCCGTTATGTTTGGAACATTAAAAATACTCAAAATTGACAATAATATTGTCTAAAATCCTTGCATGAGCGAAAATATTAAATTTGGCTTGAGTTGCGAGGCGACGATACATAAATTGAAAATGTAAAATTAGACGACTTTTGAGGCGACGACGACATGTAAATAAATAAATAATAATAATCATATTTTTAACAAGTGGTAAATATGCATTAAAAATTGTTGATATTATATATGTATATATATAAACTATGTTATGTATTAAATAAATTTTGTAAATATAAATGTCTATATTTAGCTAATAGTTAAGAATTAAAATATTGAGATAGTTATCTGCTCAAATATATATATGCATAACTACTAAATCTTAACATATATGTACATGCACACGTGTCTTCCTATTAATTTGTTTTACCAAATTATTCCTTAGATGCGCTCAACGCGGGGGAGACGCCGGGATACTGCCGAAATTTTGACGATCAAAAGCCTGAATAAAATAATTTGATATTTACAAAAAAAAAAAATTGAGATATTTCTTTCACTCAAATTAAATAATTTTTGGAGATTTCTTGAACTCAAATTAAATAAAATTTGAAGAATATTTGAGCTTGAGTTGAATTATTAATATAAAAAAAAATCAATTTATTGAATATCAAATTATTTTGTATGACAATATTTCTCTGTTATATATATTGGCTTATGATGGCATGGGGAAAGGGACAAAAGTATTTGATTATAATATTTGGATGTGTTTCCAGCAACCTTGATCTAAATTTAAAAAAAAAAATCTGATTGTTGGTGTATTGAAGTCAATATTAAATTGAATTCAATCATAAAAAAATTTCATTTATTAAAATGATAATTTTGATTGAATCTCAATTACACAAATCATTTCTGATGCTTTGAAGCACATGGTTTTCAAGGACCTTGCTTTATTTGTCTCAACATTAGAGAGGATTTTGGATTTGAGTGCCATGTATTTCATGCAAAGTTGGTGTTCTTCTAAGTTGAGGGCATTTAATCACCTCATTTAAAAACTTCAAGAGTTGGAAAAAAATATTTGGCTTAAAATGAGAAGACCTACGTAAATGGTCTGAGCAATAATTCATTAAAATATTACTATAGAATTCATAATAAAATTTTTGCTGCATAATAAAATTTTTGCTTAAAAGTTGGAGACGCTTAATATTTGGCATTCTCCAAATGAAAGTGATGGGATTCAAGTGATAAAGAAAGAGGATGAACTTTTACTTTGCTTCATCTTTCTTCCATAAATAGCCATGGTGGCTATGATAATAATGAAATCAATAGATGGCAATGATAAAATTAATTTGAAATTTATGGCTTAGTCTCATAATTAGTAAAATGTTGCTAAGCTTGGCTTTAAATTCAAAATGCACTTTTTTTTAACATAGCGTGCTATCACTCCGAAACAACATGCCATTATTTGAAAACCTCTAAGCATACTGAAAATGAGGCATTACTTTGACAAACATGTTATTTATGCTACCTTGATAAGCATGTAGCGACCTCGAGATTTATGTTATTGATTGCAAAAAACATATTATTTCTAGCTGCATATCATTCATCGATAAGCGAGCAGTCACTTTGATAAGCACGCTAAAGTTCATTTTGTTGCTTCGAAAAGCACATTATTAAAAAATCTTTAAAATCAACGCCACCGGATCCGCACCACTTTTACCAGTGGACAGAAGGCGTTTAATGCCCCCTTCTGCATACAAAAATAATTTTCTAAATGTCAATATGATGCATCGAGAAGGGTGTCGACAGCTCTAAAATGTGTGTAGCAGCCTTGGGAAGCAAGTGACTGCCCCAAGAAGAGTGCTACCGTCTTGAGAAGCAAGTCAGCTCGAGAAGCATGCAAATTAAATTTTAAAAGCCTAATATACATGCTATTCTATCCCCGATGATGGCCGTGTTGGAAGTCTATATAAACCGGAGGGGATCAACTATTTAAATGCCTCAAATTTATATAAATTATAAAAATTTGCAAAGGACTCCAAATTCACCCCGATGATGGCCATGTTGAAAGCTAATCTTAACCGGAGGGGACTTTAAAACATGCATATTTGGAACAAAATCTTGATAAATTTTATAATATTCAAATAAAATTTATTATTTAAAACTTAAAACAAAATTTCATCCATCATCCGCAAACGTTTGTTAAGGATGATAAATTTCAGAATAACTTCAGCTCACAAAAAGCAAAATGTCTAATTGAATGTATCACTGCGATTCATTCTCAAATGATTTCTCGCCAGCGGAGACGTGGCATGTGCCCTCTGACCAGGTGGTTTTGCAGCAAAATAGCACCACTATATTACGGTTACAGTCAAAGCCCGTATATTCTCCAATGGTTAAAAGCCCCTTGAGTAATGAATCATAGGGTGCACTCAATAAGGCATAAAGCTTTCTGTTAGCTAAGGTTGACTAAAATTTGTCTCCTTAAACAAGCATCCACCCCAAGTGTACAAGGTACCCTTGGACGAAGCAACCCATGGCTGCCGACAAGGATTCTTTTGTCAGGTTGGGTCGACTACCTCCTCTGACTAAGTAGACTAGGGACCACGATGGCCCGGGACGACGGAACCATGGGATCTTGATCGGGTTCATCATCATTCCCCCCACCATCCGCTTTAAGTATAAAAATAATAAATTTATAAATCTAAAAAAAAAAAATTGTTGCTACTATATGCTAGGTATTTCGTACCTATTTAATGACTAGCCTTAATCGAAAGTACTCTCTCGTGATCGGGAGGGGTAATTAACCATAGGTGCTTGCGCCTATGGGAAACCTTAAACCAGATTATAAAGTCCTCATAAATTGAGGGCGAAATCTCTGGGTAGTGCTTTATCCCAAAGTTAATCTGCCTACTGAAAATTTGACCCGGAACATCGTTAAAACTCTCCTATGCAGGGGAGGCCGGGGTATGAATTTTTGGAGCCCACAGATTTCTGGCGACTCCGCTAGGGATAGGTTTCTCTTTCCATCTTTGGCTAGTCACATATAAGCTATAGTAGTAAAGTCAAAATCATAAAGTAAAATCTCTAATTTCTAAAACATGCTTATCTAGTTATGTTATTTTCTTTTATTGAGTTTCTGCATTTTGAAAGCGTGGGGTAATCTATCAAACTTTTGATCACTGATCCCCATCTTTCATTTGTGCATAATGGATCTTCAAAATACTTCTTTTACTGTGCAACTTGGGAGTGGAGCAAATATCCGCCTAGCCAATGCTGTAATAAATACTGGAAATACTATGGCCACTATCTAGTTTGGTGGGTTACAGTTTATTGCAGCTACTGCAATGGTTGCCGCTGTTCCTGTGAATGGCATGAACTCTGAAGGGTCCGCTGGGAGGCCCCATTCTGTCGGGACTTCTACACGAACTGTTGCTGTCGAGAACCCTCGTAGGAGGATTTCTGTGTTCGAACGATTGTCACAAGTGGAAGTTCCAACCACCAAGAGAATTGTGACTGGTGGAAAGGTTTCAGTGGTACCTGCCAATGCCACTTTTCTGCCGACCGAGTTACCTGCATCCGGAAAATATAATGCTGAAGCCTCCTCATCTGGAGGAGGGCTTACGAGAAGACAAAGAAGGAAGAGAAATGCAGAGTTACGTGCTCAGCAACTGTCAGTATCGATCTATCCTTCTAACCTGTCAGCTCAAGAGCCAAAGACTGATATTCCTACTCAGAACAGGTTTGATAATTTGAAGTGGGTGAGAAGAAATAGCTCCACTGGTGAGCTTAAGCAGTCCTTTTGGGAGCATCGACTTGAAGCCCCGACCCCTCAGAAGATGAGGGAGTCTGAACGTCTATCTGCTCGAGTCCACCGAGTTTTGAAGACAGTCAAGGAGAAGGGATTAATGAAGAAGAAGTTTGAAAGGCCACTAGTCATCGAGGCCAAGAGAATTCCTCCAAGAGAGGCTATCATATTTTGTGATAGATGAACGGAGAGGATACCGACGACAAGCTCCGCAGGAAGCACATCGGGGCGTGACACTTGGACCGCGCATCCAAAAATTCATCACCGAAAGGGCCCAGCGGAAAGGAAAACAAATATGGAGGCCAATACCTCATGAAGAAAAGTTTAAAGGCGTGACATCTGGAGTATATTTCCAGAGATCCGCTAATAGAAAAATCCAACAAGAATGGATTCCAAAGAAGATCTTTGTTGATAATACTCAAGGTGATCGACACTTTGGAGAATCTTCCAAAGGATCCCATCATCATCCAGCCATAGCTTCTAAAGAGAAGAAGTTGCTCAATTCTGATCCTCTAGTTGAGAGTTTGTTCCTGCCCGATGTAGAACCACATGTTCATTGGAGGCATCGTTCAGAAATTCATGTAAAAGAAGATAATGAAAAAGAAGAAACAATGGGTATTAAAGTTACTTATATGATAGGACATACCAGTGGACAGTCAAGTTCACATGGTTATCAACAAGGAACTTCAACTACAATTCCTCTTGATCTCTTGCAACAACAAGAAGGTGAAGAAAGATTATTTCCCATCTTAGAAAGTGAAAGAGAAGGAGAAGGAAGAAGAAGAAGAAGAGGAAGAAGAACCAGTGTTAATTGATGTTGTTGCACTAGCTCGAACACAAAGAGAAATGCAACGAGAAATGAAAAGGAAAGATAAAGAAATCTATCAGCTTAATGCCAAGATGAGTGAAATGATGGCACAAATGAATATGATGATACAACTGATGCAGAAAGATGTTGTTGTAAATCCTGTACTTGTTCAACCTTCCAATCAACAAGCGTCTAGTAGTGCGCCAGTAAATCCTCCAGTTAATATAATGCCACAAGCATCTGCAGTACAAGATGTTCCTAAAGAAAGATCTAAAATTAATTCAACTCCTCTCCAATCCACTCCTGAATCTGCTCCAAGTTCATCTGAACCAGTGACAGTTGATAAACTTGACAGTCTCATTAGTGAGAAAATCAAGGCTGTTATTGCATCTGAGCAAGCAGAAAAGTTTGTAAGTAAAGGACGTCCATATCCTGCTGAGTATGATCAGGTGTCATATCCTAAGGGATATTCAATGCCAAAATTTAATACTTTCAATGGTACTGGAAATCCAAAGCAACACCTAGCTCAATTTAAAGCAACTTGTGGAAACACTGGAGGTGTAGATGCTTTGCTCTTCCGTCAGTTTGTTAGTAGTATAACTACAACCGCTTTTGAATGGTATACAGAACTGCCTAATGATTCTGTCAAAACTTTCGCTGAATTAGAGACAATGTTTGTGAAAAGATTTGCTAGTGCTGTAGAGAAGACTACTATAGCATATCTTGTTTTAGAAAAATGAAAAAGAGACGAATCAATAACAAAGTATATCACTCGTTGGAGAAACATGAGTATGAAATGTGAACAACAATTAGAAGAAGAGCATGCCATTCAATTATTGATGGGTAATATCGATGATAAGATAGTACCATATATTTGCATGTCTTCAATTTTCACATTTCAAGAGTTGCTAGATCGGTTAGCAAAATTTGAAAAGTTAAATCTTTCAAGATCTGAAGGTTATGTGGATAGATCCAAAAGAAATAAGGCTCCAGATGCAAGAAGAGGTGATGCTCGCGCGTCTTATAATATTGATAAAGGAAAGCAATCAATCAATAAAGAAGACAAAAATAAAGAAAGGGCCAAGTTTGATCCTCATAAAAAATTAATACTTGGAGGCAACCATAATAAACCAAGAAACTTTCCTACTGGAGGAGAACGTCATATACCAGCAACAGGAGAAGGTGATCGAGTAGTTCCATCTCTTCAAGGAAAACTGGCAAAAGAATATTCTTTCAGAAGAGATAGTGTGGCTAAATTATTTCGCCAAGCACTTAAAGCAGGTCTAGAATTGCCAAAATCCAAAAGACCTGAAGAGGCAGATAAAATTGATGATCCTAATTACTGTCTGTATCACCAAGTGATTAGCCATCCTATTGAAGATTGTTATGTCTTCAAAGATTGGTTAGAGAAAAAGTATAAAAGAGGAGAATTCACTCTATCAAAGAGTGTTTTGGTGCAACCAAAGAAAGAATCGGCGAGAATGATTACATCCTCCCCCATATCATCAGTTGAAGAAAAAAAAAGTTGTACTGCAAGAACAAAACTGGGATATTGTTATTTCAAAGAAGACAAAAAGATGCTAAAGCAACTTGAAGGAGTTCCTAGTGTACAATGGAAGTCTCCGATTGAAACAATGCTTGAATTACAAAGAAAGTCAAATTCAAGCATATTTATTTCTAAATCATCAAATGGGAGACATACTGATCAAGCTTGTTCGTCAGGTTCTAGCCAGGCACTACCAAGAAAATCAAACAAGTCATTCCGACAAAGAAAGCCAAGAAAGAAGAAAACTGTTATTCAGAAAGTTATCAATAATCTTGAAGAATATTGTCAACTAGCAAGGCGTCCTATTACCTTAGCTGATTTTCTATCTCAGCTTCAAATAAATCATATGAAGGGAGATAATGAAAGTGATGATGAAGACTCCGTGCCAGTTGAAACATGCCGGGTTATTTTAGCAATTTTCAACATTTGTCAGCAAACCCCTTTTCAAATGCCTGATGAAGAATTTCCTTTTACAAAAGAAAGAAATTCTAAGGAAATGACAACTCATGCATGTATGATGGTTCTACAAACAGATGCCAGTTCAGAGGAAGATTTATGTTTTCTTGATGAAAGCAAATTAGAACAGACAGAGATATCTCAGATGAAGCATATGAATGAAGATAATGAGTCTGAACACTCTGAACAATACACTCAATCAATGAAAGAAGATTCTGAAGGAATTGATATGTGTGATGAATTTAAATCAAATGAAGTAGTCCAAGTACAATTGAGGAGTGGTAGAAGGTTGCCATCACCACCGAAGAAAGGACTATTCAATAAGGATAAGGGTAAAGACATAGTGATTAATGAAGATGTCATTCCTAATGATCCTAAGAAGAAATCTATGCAAAGCAAGGGAGTAGATTATAATATCTTATCTCATTTAAGAAAAATTCTTGCACAGCTCGGTGTATATGAAGCTTTGCTAATGTCAAAGGATCTTCAGGAAACTTTGATTCAAGATCTTAGAGATCCAGAAAAATATGAAGCATATTTTGCTGAAAGATGTTTAACTGAAGTCTTACAAACACAAAATGAACCAGTCATTACATTCTCTAAAGAAGATCTTATGCTTGGGACAACAGTGCATAATCGCCCTTTATATGTTACAGCAGAAAGTGATGGTATTCTGATAAGCAGAATTTTAATTGATCCTGGTTCTTCAATAAATCTCATTAGCTTGCGAGCATTGAGATTACTCTCACTAGATGTTCAACATCTTGGACAAGATAAATTGATGGTGCATGATTTTAATGAAAAAGGACAGAAAACTATGGGATCATTTATTCTCCCTTTGAAATTTGGAAAGCTTTTTACAGAAGCTAAATTTCATGTGATTGATGCAGATACTTCATTCAAAGCACTCTTGGGAAGACCATGGATTCATGAATATGGTATTGTTCCATTTACTCTACATCAATGCATGAAGTACTTGAGAGATGGAGAAGAGTTCAGAGTTTCAGGTGATATACAACCTTTTTCTGTCCATGAAGTAAAAATTTATAAAGATGCAAAGTACTTTATTCTGAAAGCATCAAAATCAATTAAATCCTATGAAAATATAGCATCAACTTCTAAAATTGTAAAGCAATCCGATAAGGGGAATGAAAAGAAGCAATTAGAGGTTGAAACAAAGCAATTAAGAAGAAAGAAGGCTATGCCGAGTCTTCCTAAAAAAATTAATACATCATCTCAACATAAAATAACTGTTCCTCATTTAGGAAGTGATACAGATGAAGATGATGACTTTCTTGTCAAATTTAAGAAATTGTGTAAGCATTTGGCTAATGATGAAATACAAGCAGAATACTCTGATTCTGAATATGATTGTGAATCTATGTATACAGGCATAATACAGTCTATCTTTTTGAGAAAAATGACTAATTTATCAATCTCAAAAGATACATTTAAAGTTACAACTCTTCCTTCACAAAATTTTAGAGAAATCACTCCTCGTGAGATTCATAAAATTAAAGAACTCAAAATATTTTATGTAGCTCCTCTATCTGGTGATAATGGACCAGGAAGCATATTATATAAATCTGGAGAGTATCATGATGAAAATGTTGATTGGCTCATTCAATATTTTGAATATGAAGAAATAGTGCCTACCAGAATCCCAAAATATTATCTTACAAGGATTCGACAAATGTTACAAAAACAAGGAATTCATGGAGGGATAACTAAACGAAGAAGTTGTTTATTTCAAAGAATATGGTATCAAAAGAATTTACAGGCATCACGACAAAGTGATTGTCTTACAACCAAGGGCCTTGGATTTATTATATCTACATATCCACGGATAAAGGCTTGTTATACAATTACAGGAAGATATACGAAAGCTGAAGAAAAAGTGAAGAATGATTTTTATGAAGTAAATATCTCTGGTGATCAAGGCATGGAAGCCAAACCAGCACCTGAAGAACTTGAAGATGGTGGACAAGGTGCTACTATGGATGAGTTAAAGGAAATTAACTTGGGAACTGAGGAGGATCCTCACCCAACCTTCATCAGCTCCCTACTATCAGAAAACCAAGTTAAAGAAATAAAAGAACTTCTCTGTGAATTCAGGGACTGTTTTTCCTGGACTTATGCTGAAATGTCCGACTTATCCCCTGATGTAGCAGTTCACAGATTAGCTATCAAGCATGACGCGACACCCATCAAGCAAGCTCCAAGGAAAATGAGATTGGAGATTGAAGAACAAGTGATTGCAGAAACAAAGAAGCTCATAGAGGCAGGCTTCATCCGAGAAGAAAAGTATGCTGATTGGATCGCCAATATTGTTCCTGTGAAGAAGAAAAATGGTCAAATTCGTATCTGCATCGACTTCCGGGACCTTAACAAGGCGTGTCCGAAAGATGACTTTCCGCTCCCGGTATCAGAACTTCTAGTTGACAACACATCCAACTATGATATGTTCTCATTCATGGATGGATCGTCGGGTTACAATCAAATCAAAATGGCGTCCGAAGATGAAAAGCACACGTCATTCAGGACGCCCATTGGCATCTTCTGCTATACGGTCATGCTCTTTGGTCTGAAGAATGCTGGTGCGACCTATCAACGGGCGATGACTCATATCTTTGATGAGCTAATACATCAAAAGGTTGAGTGTTATGTGGACGACCTTGTCATTAAGAGCATAGATCGCAAGGATCACTTAAATGACATGTGGATCGTGTTCGAAAGGATTATAAAGTTTGATCTGAAGATGAATCCTCTTAAGTGTGCCTTTGGTGTCTCTTCTGGAAAATTCCTAGGATATGTCGTTTGACATCGAGGCATCGAAGTAGACCCCAACAAAATCAAGGCAATCATGGAGATGCCACCTCCTAGAAATCTTCGACAGCTTCGCTCTCTACAAGGACAATTAGCCTTCATTCGACGGTTCATATCAAATTTGTCGGGAAGGTGTCAGCCATTTTCCAAGTTAATGAAGAAAGACGTCCGCTTCAAATGGGATGCAGAATGTCAGAATGCATTTGACAGTATTAAAAGATATATATTAAGCCCACCTATTCTTGCAGCACCAATTCCAGGGAAGCCTCTTATATTATATACAGCAGCGCTAGAAGAGTCCCTTAGAGCATTGCTAGCTCAACACAATGAAGAAGGTAAGGAGAATGCTCTCTATTATATTAGTCGCAGATTAATTGGAGCAGAAATGAGTTATTCTCCAATTGAGAAGCATTGTTTAGCATTGATATTTGCTGTACAAAAGCTTCGCCATTATATGCTCTCATAAAGTTACTTTAATTTCAAAGATTGATCCGCTGAAGTTCTTATTGACAAGACCAGCATTGACAGGTCGTTTAGCCAGATGGACAGTGATACTTTTGCAGTTTGATATCACATATGTCCCACAAAAGGCAGTAAAAGGCCAAGTTCTAGCAGATTTTCTTGCTGCACATCACATCCCTATAGATTCACCGCTCAATGATGATCTACCAGATGAACAAATTCTATCTATTCAAGATATAAAAAAACTACAAGTTTGGAAAATGTATTTTGATGGAGCATCATCAATTAAACCTTCTCAACCTCCAAACATTCCAAAGGCTCGTGCTAGTGTTGGTCTTATCTTTATAACACCTAATGGCGGGATACTCAGATATTCATTTAGTTTGATTGAGCCTAGAACAAATAATGAAGTTGAATATGAAGCCTTAGTTGAGGGTCTTGAGATTGTTATTTCAATAGGAATTCAAAACCTTCATATTTTTTATGATTCTCAGCTTATCATAAATCAAGTATTAGGCCTATATAAAATTAATAGGCTTGAGTTAGCCTATTATCACAAACGAGTTCTTGAACTCATGAAACAAATTTCATACATCACATTAACTCGAGTCTCCCGAGCACAAAATAGTAAGGCAGATTCTCTAGCCAAGTTGGCAAAAGAAATGGCAAATATGAACGATGAGCCTGTGTTAATCGGAGTTCATACTCGTCGAGTGCTAGAGCCAGTAATTATACAATCCCCACTGGTAGAGGGGTCATCAAATTCATGTCAGCAGGATACAACTTCGATTGTTCCTCACACTCTACAACAAATCATTGGTGAAAACCTACAAAATAAACCACTAACTACTCAAGAAGAATGCAAATCTAAAGAGGTATTAAACTTTCAAAAGGATGCATACATGGTTGAAGAGCAAGATGATTGGAGACAACCTTTCATCAATTATTTCAAAGAATGCAAGCTTCCAGTAGAGAAATTGTTAGCTTCACAGATTAAAAAAAGAGCTTTGCGATATGCATTTGTTAATGATACTCTTTATCGTAGATCCTATGATCAAATGTGGCTACGATGCTTGGGAATTGAAGAAGCTATTAAGGTAGTAATTGAAGTTCATGAAGGACTTTGTGGAGTACATCAATCAGGACCTAAAATGGCTCTAAAAATTAAAAGAATGGGTTATTATTGGCCTTCAATGGTGAAAGATAGTATTGTAAAAGCTAAAAAGTGTCATGAATGGTGACATTATACATCAACCACCAAACCCGTTACACCCTACAATTGCCTCTTGGCCATTTAAATGTTGGGGTACAGATATAATTGGTCCAATTGATCCACCATCATCAGCAGGACATCGCTTTATCTTAGCTGCAACTGATTATTTTTCGAAGTGGGCGGAAGCAGCTCCTTTCAAAGAAGTTACTGCTGGATATGTGGTTAATTTCTTTACTCATAATATTGTCTTTCGATATGGTGTGCCACGTCGAATGATTTCAGACAATGGCCCATCTTTTAAAAGCACTAAAATATATAGATTTATTGAGCGACATAAGATTGATTGGCGCTACTCATCTATATATAACCCAAGGGCAAATGGCTTGGCGGAAGCCTTCAATAAAACATTAGTGAAGTTACTCAAAAAGATACTCACTAAAAACAAAAGAGAGTGGCACACGAAAATGACCGAAGCTTTATGGGCATATCGTACTACTTATAAGACTCCAACAAAGTCCACTCCTTATGCATTAGTCTTTGGAGCTGAAGCAATTCTACCACTTGAAATTGAATTACCATCACTTCGAGTAGCTATTCAATATGATCTCACACAAGATCAGAACACTCGCTTACGGATGGAAGAGCTTGATGCACTTGATGAGGTTAGACTCCAAGCCCAACAAAATCTTGAAATTTATCGAGCAAGGATGTCTAGATCTTTTGATCGATTAGTACGTCCTCGAGTATTCCAAGAAGGGGAATTAGTCTTGGTGCTGAGAAGACCAATTATCCCGCATCGTAAAACTGGTGGTAAATTTGAGCCTAATTGGGAAGGCCCGTATGCTATTGAAAAGGTATATCAAGGAGCTTACTAACTGATTGATCTGCATGGTCAACGACCAATACCTCCAATCAATGGTAGATTCTTGAAGAAATACTACACATAAACATCTATCCAAGAAATTGCACCAAAAAGTCTCTCATGACACAGGATGCATTTTAAATATTTATTTGGGTCGACATCATGCGTTGCATCGAAATCCCAAAATAAATATTTAAAATATATAAAAATAATAATATCATGACACAAGTATGAAACAAAGATCGATGATTTTAACGAAGTATGGATAATGAGTACAAAAAATGACGATTTCATCTCCTAAACTCACCAAAATTTAAAATGTTAAATGAAGAAACTTTCATGTTTAATAACTTCAACAAATTAAGTCGGAGAATCCCAAGTTTCTATGGCTCAAGTCTAGAGCTCAAACAGGTGTATAAGGTCGGACTCAATAAGCCTAAAATGGCCGAGTCGCTGACAACTTTCCTTACTCAACAAGCCATAAATATGGCAGTAGTAAGAAAGCCCCTATTTTGCTAGCTCGATGACAAAAGCCGTCAAATCCAAAGCCTATCTAACTTGGTAAGTTGGAGCAATTCAGATTCAGAAAAGTTTTCTCAATTAACTGATGGATTAAGGTGGAGTTGAAGAAATGAGCCTCGTTCAACATAATATCCATATAGTCAAACTGAAGCACACTCAAAGTGCAAGATGCTTTGGAAATCTTTCAGAAGAGCCCTCAATCTAATCTTCATAGAATATACCTGGAGATTCATAGGGCCAACCATTTTGCAACAAACATGATCCACTCTAGACGTACACCACATTTGTTGGGGGGCATTTGTTGACCTCTACATATGTAGCACGGTCAATGAAAGTAATGAAGGCGATGATCTATTATTTTTGGTAAATAAGATATCGCTTAGAACGAAGATCGGAGTGCCTCTATCATAGTGAATTGATTAAAGCTTTGTCTGATTACAAAATGGATCATATCGATGCCTTCAGGACATCAAATATACCAAATACAAGTTGTTTGTATGTGACTCGATCGAACGACAATGTGTTAGTGGATGTGACGCTAGCAAAACACTATCCAAATGGTATCCGCTTGTTAAACAAGCTTTGTCGATGAGTTTAGAGCATCGAATTTAACAAAAGAGAGATCCCGCGCAATCAAATTGAACGAAAGCGATCGAAATTGATGGACTACGAACATACTCGACATTGCCCAAACGTCGTCCGTTTGTAAAATGAATTTCTCCGTTATGTTCGGAACATTAAAAATACTCAAAACTGACAATAATATTGTCTAAATCCTTGCATGAGCGAAAATATTAAATTTGGCTTGAGTTGCGAGGCGACGATACATAAATTGAAAATGTAAAATTAGACGACTTTTGAGGCGACGACGACATGTAAATAAATAAATAATAATAATGATAATTTTAACAAGTGGTAAATATGCATTAAAAATTGTTGATATTATATATGTATATTTATAAACTATGTTATGTATTAAATAAATTTTGTAAATATAAATGTCTATATTTAACTAATAGTTAAGAATTGAAATATTGAGAAAGTTATCTGCTCAAATATATATATATATATATATATATATATAACTACTAAATCTTAACATATATGTACATGCACACGTGTTTTCCTATTAATTTGCTTTGTCAAATTATTCCTTCTATACCTATCTTCCATGCAAGAATAATGCCAGCTAACATCTACGTGTCTTCTTGTAACCAAACTGCTCTTGTACATGTCCTTCATACAAGCCAACCACTACTCATATCTTCCAAAATTCGGACACCTAGTAGAAGAGGGGAAATCTAATTTCTCATACTCATTCCTTTCCATTTACAAAGTGAGGAATTTATTTTATTACTTACGCCCCAACTCAACTACAACAAGGCTCTCTATTCTCTATTCTCTATTCACGTCTTTATTCTTCTCTGTTGACGAGTCCCTTCCCGCCACACTTCCAGCAAGCCTCAACTTCTTTGTTTAAACATCTTCACAACCTCTTCTATCCAAACTCTTCTCAGCTCATGCTCTAGCTACCCAATTATCTCTCACATCTACCACCTTGCTTTCTCTCTATATATCTATTATAAATAAAACAAAACCAGAAAATAAATATAACAAAAAAAAAATCTTCTTTAGCCTCGCTGCAAATCTCTATCGTCAACGTCGTCTTGTTTGCTCATCAAGGTATATCATTCGCCAAACTTTAAAGCTCAAATACTGCCTTCAGCATTCGCGACACACCGGAGAACCGCCCATACACGCCTTTATTGCGCGTGGTGGGATGGAAGCCCGGTGCGACGCCTACGGCGAAGCGGGGTTACTTATAAGTACCCGTATGCGGGAAAATAATTGTGTTTTCAAACAGGTACATTCAAAGACCCCATACACGCCTTTATTGCGCGTGGTGGGACTGAAGATTATGGCCGCGGTGTCTACGTAAATGGACACCAACCATACTCGCCTTTATTGCGCGTGGTGGTCAGGCCTAGATTCCCTATAGATGCTCCCAACGCGGGGGAGACGTCGGGATACTGCCAAAATTTTGACGATCAAAAACCGGAATAAAATAATTTGATATTTACAAAAAAAAAATTGAGATATTTCTTTCACTCAAATTAAATAATTTTTGGAGATTTCTTGAACTCAAATTAAATAAAATTTGAAGAATATTTGAGCTTGAGTTGAATTATTAATATAAAAAAAATCAATTTATTGAATATCAAATTATTTTGTATGACAATATTTCTCTGTTATATATATTGGCTTATGATGGCATGGGGGAAGGGACAAAAGTATTTGATTATAATATTTGGATTTGTGTTTCCAGCAACCTTGATCTAAATAAAAAAAAAATATATGATCGTTGGTGTATTGATGTCAATATCAAATTGAATTCAATCATAAAAAAAGGTCATTTATTAAAATGATAAGTTTGATTGAATCTCAATTACACAAATCATTTCTGATGCTTTGAAGCACATGGTTTTCAAGGACCTTGCTTTATTTGTACTCAACAGTAGAGAGGATTTTGGATTTGAGTGCCATGTATCTCATGCAAAGTTGGTGTTCTTCTAAGTTGAGGGCATTTAATCACCTCATTTAAAAACTTCAAGAGTTGGAAAAAAATATATGGCTTAAAATGAGAAGACCTATGCCATGGTCTGAGCAATAATTCATTAAAATATTACTATAGAATTCAGAATAAAATTTTTGCTTAAAAGTTGGAGACATTTAATATTTCGCATTCTCCAAATGAAAGTGATGGGATTCAAGTGATAAAGAAAGATGATGAACTTTTACTTTGCTTCATCTTTCTTCCATAAATAGCCATGGTGGCTATGATAATAATGAAATCAATAGATGGCAATGATAAAATTAATTTGAAATTTATGGCTTAGTCTCATAATTAGTAAAATGTTGCTAAGCTTGGCTTTAAATTCAAAATGCACTTTTTTTTAACATAGCATGCTATCACTCCGAAACAACATGCCATTATTTGAAAACCTCTAAGCATACTGAAAATGAGGCATTACTTTGACAAACATGTTATTTATGCTACCTTGATAAGCATGTAGCGACCTCGAGATTTATGTTATTGATTGCAATAAACATATTATTTCTAGCTGCATATCGTTCATCGATAAGCGAGCAGTCACTTTGATAAGCACGCTAAAGTTCATTTTGCTGCTTCGAAAAGCACAATATTAAAAAATCTTTAAAATCAATGCCACCGGATCGGCACCACTTTTACCAGCGGACAGAAGGCGTTTAATGTCTCCTTCTGCATACAAACATAATTTTCTAAATGTCAATATGATGCATCGAGAAGGGTGTCGACACCTCTAAGATGTGTGTAGCAGCCTTGGGAAGCAAGTGACTGCCCCAAGAAGAGTGCTACCGTCTTGAGAAGCAAGTCAACTCGAGAAGCATGCAAATTAAATTTTAAAAGCCTAATATACATGCTATTCTATCCCCAATGATGGCCGTGTTGAAAGTCTATATCAACCGGAGGGGATCAACTATTTAAATGCCCTCAAATTTATATAAATTATAAAAATTTGCAAATGACTTCAAATTCACCCCGATGATGGCCGTGTTGAAAGCTAATTTCAACAGGAGGGGACTTCAAAACATGCATATTTGGAACAAAATCTTAATAAATTTTATAATATTCAAATAAAATTTATTATTTAAAACTTAAAGCAAAATTTCATCCATTATCCGCAAACGTTTGTTAAGAATGATAAATTTCAAAATAACTTCAGCTCACAAAGAGCAAAATGTCTAATTGAATGTATCACTGCGATTCATTCTCAAATGATTTCTCGCCAGCAGAGACGTGGCATGTGCCCTCTGACCGGGTGGTTTTGCTGCAAAATAGAACCACTATATTACGGTTACGGTCAAAGCCCGTATGTTCTCCAATGCTTAAAAGCCCCTTGAGTAATGAATCATAGGGTGGACTCAATAAGGCATAAAGCTTTCTGTTAGCTAAGGTTGACTAAAATTTATCTCCTTAAATAAGCATCCACCCCAAGTCTACAAGGTACCCTTGGACGAAGCAACCCATGGCTGCCGACAAGGATCCTTTTGTCAAGTTGGGTCGACTACCTCCTCTGACTAAGTAGACTAGGGACCACAATGGCCCGAGACGACGGAACCATGGGATCTTGATCGGGTTCATCATCATTCCCCCCACCATCCGCTTTAAGTATAAAAATAATAAATTTATAAATCTAAAAAAAAAAAAATGTGTTGCTACTATATGTTAGGTATTTCGTACCTATTTAATGACTAGCCTTAATCGAAAGCATGGTTTAAAATTGCGCAATATGAGGCTCGCCTTAAGGCCCGCCTTTGCGCAATTCCAGTAAAAAACGCCTCGATGCTTACGCCTCAAGTTTTTTTTATGAGGCTTGCGCCTCAACTTGGTTGAGGCCCGCCTCACCTCACTGGCATGAGACTTACGCCTCATGCTATATATATTAAAACTTACATAAATCTTGAAGTAAATGCCCAACATTGGACTCTATAGAAGAGGAGGAAGGGGAGAGAGCAGTTCATCATAATAATGATTCAAATGAAGAACCCCTTAGTGATTATAGTGCTGATGACTTATGAGTTCTTATGTGATATGTCATTGCTATTTATTTTTGGAAATTTGAATTATATGTTAATGAAAAGAATAATGGGATTTGGGAAAGATAGAATTTTGAGTTGAATTATATTTCATGTTGTCTTATTAATGGGATATTTTGATTTCACCTTTTATCTTATGCTTATTTTATGTTTATATTATTCACTCATTAGTATATAAAAAAATTTTCATTTTATGTTTACGCAATATTTTCATTTTGAGGCTTACGCCTCAAAACGCCTTGAGGCTTACGCCTCGCCTCACGAATGAAAAACGCCTCAATACCCGAATACGCAATTTTAAACATTGATCGAAAGTACTCTCTCGTGATCGGGAGGGGTAATTAACCATAGGTGCTTGCGCCTATGGGAAACCTAGAATCAGATTATAAAGTCCTCATAAATTGAGGGCGAAATCTCTAGGAATGCTTTATCTCAAAGAAAATTTGACACGGAACATCGTTAAAACTCTCCTATGCAAGGGAGGTCGGGGTACGAATTTTTGGCGCCCACAGTGGTGTCGTATAAAACAATTAGACTAGTGTCTAAAGTCTACAACTCCAATGTGGGTGGTTGGTCAAGCTTCATTTAATTATAAAAATATGCAAATTAAATTTTAATACTACGTATTGATTTATAAGACAATCTAGGCTTGGCCTTGGATGAGGCAAGCCAACAAGAGCCAAAGAATTGAGAATTGAGATTGGTGCTGTAATAATAGAATTCAAACGGATGGACAACCGCAAGAGTATGAGAATCATCCTTTTGCACCCTGATGATTTTGTAGCGCCTTTTTAAGTAAAGGGTAGCCTTTTAGAGAAATAGGTAAACAAAAGTTAGTTTCAAGGACAAATAACCCAAGCCTAATTTTACTCCAATGCAACTACAAATTAAAAAAAGTAATAAAAAAGGCCCAGTCTTTCCATTAATCGTTGAAGTAAACAACCATTGGTCTTATTTGTGCTAGTCATCAAAGATGTCACCAATGGGTTTCCTATAATCCTTATTTTTTTAGATTTTTCCTTAAGTTATACTTTAATAATGTTTATATTTAATTATATTTTGTACACAAAAACTACATGATAAAAAATTTTGTGGGGGCATATGTCTTGCGCCTCAGATTAAATGCCTTGCCTATAACCATGGTTTAAAATTGCGAAATTTGAGGCACGACTCAGTGCAATTTCGCCCGTTTATGAATCAAGGCTTATGCTTTGAGGATGGAATTTGAGGGGTATGCCTCAATTATACTAAGGCACGCTTCGCCTCATTTATTCGAGGTGTTCGCCTCTCGAAATTATAAAAAAACTTAAACCTAATATTTATTTCACTGGTAATACTTCGCCAGTGTTGTACCTAGCCTTTCGAATTCATCTCACCTCTTCGCCTCTCATAATCCTACGATTCTTCTTTTTCACATGGCCTCTCATCTTCATCCTCAACCGCGACTTCTGCTGGCCTCAACCACGATTGCTGCTTAGCGTGGTCTCGAGTGCGCCCTTGACCACGTATGCCTTTCACTTCTTCTGCGAGTGGCTCATCGACTCATCAGGTCCGCCTCCGGCCTTCCTCTTCTTTTTTTGCGACAACAGATGTATGACTTATTTGTTTGTTGAATGTCTTTCACCACATCTTAAAAAAAAACAAGTTCTTACATATTAGTGGGTAATTTAGAAACTCAAAATGTCCTTGAGCTTAATTTTTCTTTAAAAAATTGTTGTTTTGATTTGTGAAACATTTCTTACTCATTATGTTGGTTAGAGAATAGGGGGATTTACATATCATGATTGTTATCTAAAACTCTAAAATAAGAACAAATCAACAAACATTTTATTTTTTTATTATGTCACAGTAATATGATTCTGAATTCTAGATGATATATAGAAATCCTTGTCACATCTTAAAAAAAAAAACAAGTTCTTACATATTAGTGGGTAATTTGCAAACTCAAAATGTCCTTGAGCTTAATTTTTCTTAAAAAAATTGTTGTTTTGGTTTGTGAAACATTTTGTACTCATTATGTTGGTTAGAGAATAGGGGGATTTACATATCATGATTGTTATCTAAAACTCTAAAATAAGAACAAGTCAACAAACATTTTATTTTTTTATTATGTAACAATAATATGATTCTGAATTCTAGATGATATTATAGAAATCCTTGTTTCATGTTATAAATGTTGTAATCAGTGAATGTTCTCTCCATATTGCAACTTTTAGTGAGACTGGAAGATTTGGTGAGAAGTCCAATTGAGTTAACAATATGTTTTTGTTTAAATAAATAAGTTTAGATGTGAAATATGTAAATTAAATAGTTATGAATTCTATGAATTAAAATCCCCATTCAAAATTTCCATATAGAGCATACTACACATGATTTAGGGCATCTAAATCTGCAACATGATTTAGGCATCTAAATCTACCATCTACAATTTTATGTTAACTTTGTTAATGCATTTATGATATAACATATTTGAGACATGGAACGAGTATCAATCACAGTCGACACAAACAATTATTCTAAGATTGGTTGGATGAACATTTTTTTTTAGAAGAATGTTTGTAATTTGTTAAATTAGTTATGTTGTTTATTTAATCAATAATGTTCTATGTAATGAGTGCATGTTTCATATTCAGCTCGTAAATGATGTTCAGAAGTAGAGGTAAAGTTGCATCAAGTCATACAAAGGATCCAGCACGGAAACATTGCACTCAAGTGGATGTAGGAGGCAATGATAAAATATATGTATATCTGAAATGTAATTATTATGACAAAGTTGTGAGGGGTGGTGTGACTAGGATGAAAGAGCATCTTTCAGGGTCCCATAAGAATATTGCACCATGCACTAAAGTCCCTGATACATTCAGGGAGGAGATAAAGGCATACATGAATAAATCTATCACGTCAAAGCATCTTGCACAAAAGCAGTTTGAGGACAAAATTGATATTAGCTCCTACTACGATAGTGAGCGTAGTAGAAATTCATCTTCTTCGATGAATCCCTTATCTTCTAGGGTGCAAGAGGTCCCATGGATCATTACATTGTGAAAACATCATAGGATAGACCTTCTACTATATAGAGGATGGCCCCAAAGAATACGAGGGAGGCAAGGAAAAGATTATATAAGGATATAGGTATATTCTTCTATAAAAATGCAATCTCATTTAATGTTGCAACATCACAACATGATTCGATCAGTTAGAGCATTTGGGAAAGGGTTCAAACCTCCAACCATGTATGATTTCAAAATGTTGATTTTGAAGGAGTTGGATAATACTGAGAAAAATATTGAAGAAAGTAAGATGACATGGCCAAACAGGTGTAATTATTATATGAGATAGTTGATTAGATATGGAGAATAGAAGTTTAATAAACATTCTGATTAATAATCCCTACGATACTATATTTATGAGGTCAATTGAAACATCTGATTAGGTCAAGGATGCTAAGTACATATTTGGATTATTAAACAGCGTTGTTGAGGAGGTTGGAGAATATTTATTAGTACAAGTGGTAATATATACTGCCGGTGCTTACAAGGCTGCAGGAAAAAAACTTAGGAAGAAGATAAAACATTTATATTGAACTCCATAGGTTGCACATTGCATAGATCTCATTCTTCAGAAGCTTAGAGCTGCCTCAACAAAAGAAAACATTTACCAAAGAAAAAAAATAACTAAGTTTATTTACAATCATTTTTGGATTTTAGCTCTTATGAAAAAATTTTCGAAGAAAGAAATTCTAGGACCAGCAGAGTAAGATTTGTAATCGCTTACTTGAAATTGCATAATATGTTGGATGCTAGAAAACTTTTAAAGTCTATGTTTAGCTCCACATAGTGATTGAGTTGTGCATGGACAAAGAAAGCTAAGGTAAAAGTGGCTAGAAAGATTATTTTAAATGATAACTTTTGGCGTTTCTTGTACGTCATCACAACCACTAGACCTTTAGTATAAGTTTTACGAATGGTGGATGCAGAAAAGAAGCCTGTTATGTGTTTCATCAACAATGTTATGGATGAAGCTAAAGAAATGATTTCCTGCAACTTAGGGGGCAAGGAGGGAAGTTATAGGAAAATTTGAAATATTATTGATGATAGGTAAATGCTACAACTTCACTGACACTTGCATGCAATAGGTTATTACTTAAACCCTTAGTATCAATATACAAAGAATAAGTCTACAAATCATAAAATAAAGTTGGGATTGCATCATTATATTGATCTATTGATAGATGATACAATTGAAAAATCAAATGCTGACATTCAATTGGTACCTTTTAGGAATAAAGAAGATTTTTTGGATTATAATAAGCAAAGCACAATATTTTCAAACAATCTCCATATAATTTCATTTGTTGTTTAATCATTTATTTAAAAGTTGTTCTTTGAGCACAGACTATAATTATTTATGTAAATCTTAGTTGAGTGGTGGATTCAGTTTGGTTATAGCACTCCAGAATTGCAGCGTTTTGTTGTGAAAGCTTTGAGATTAACATATTCCTCATCTGGCTGTGAACGGAATTGGAGTACGTACAACCAAGTTCATACAAAGAGGAGAAATCATTTGTCGATATTGATGATGAATTCACTAGTGTATATTTTGTACAATAGGAGACTCAGAGATAGGAACTTCAAAAAAAAAGATTAAAGGATGACGAAGATCCTTTGCTTTGTGAGGATATGGCATCTGATGATGAGTGGTTTGTAGATGATGAAGTGAAATTAAGGCATGTACGGCGGAATTGAACTAAAAAGAGACTATGGCTTATTTTTCCAAACATCATTATAATCCTTAAACAAGTGATAGTGTTTTCTCATTGTATAAGAATGATGTTGCATATTTTCTTCTTCTCAACATTTGAAATTTTTGCTCAAGTTATGGCTACCTCTTGTTGGTCAATGACTTCAACTTCAACTAACATTTTTTTTACAACCAATAAGGCATGAGCAAAGGCATTAGGAAATCTTTAACAATTATTCATCTACTTCAATTGTCTATCCATCCAAAGATCACAAAACAATCTAGGTATGGCAAAATAAATACATTGATGGGGGTTTTTAAGTTGACAATCAACTAGGTGGATGAAATTCATATATTTGCAGCCATGAACTAATAAGCATTAATATTGGATTAACAAGACAAATTAGTAACAGAGAACTCTGCTAGTAAGGTTTCATTACCTCAAACAATTGTACTTATTTCTCTTTTTCCTTGTTATCAAGTTTGTTGTGTGCAAAGTTGTGTAGAAGGGAAAAACATTGTTATTTAAAAATAAGACTAACATATCTATTCTGACTAGATAAGAACTCAAGATTTTTCCCTATCGAAGTTTTCAACAAAAAATATGATTCATTTGGATCTATGCAACTGTCTTCATATCTGAATGTATGAGGGATCCTTTTGCAAGCTAAGGCATTAACTTTAAATACTTACCATTGTGAATCTTCTAACATGCAACAATGTTGGCTAAACAATTAGCATCAATTTTAATTCTTAAAAGTCTAAATATATATTACAAGAGAATCATGTAAGATCACTTGATACAATTGACTTGAATGTAAGACAATGATCGCTTTTCTATTGTTGATTGCAAGAAACATGTTAGTTATTATTCTAAACACTTGATAGTCATCTAAAAGGCAGTATTAAATGAACCATTCCTAAGTTATTCATATTGTTAGACATGTTAAATTAATAATAAAGCTCACAAAAACTACTAATAAAATTTTCATTTTCTCTATAGACATCAATACAAACCTTTACATAACTAAATACATGGATCTCTCATAATAAGATAATTCATTGGCATTAAATCATGTGGCATTGACTCTCAATTGACTATGGGCATCACTCCAATATTGCTGAGAGAACTTCATACAAACATCCAACTATAACAAAATTTCACTTCAAACACCACTATTAATTGATTGATAGAGAAAAACGTGAAATAAAACATTGAATGAAGCACAGAAAAAACAAGCATTTCGAACGTCATAACTTGCACAAGCTCACATAACAAATGGATAAGTGGATAATAGAAAATACGTTGACCGCACATACCCATAAACAGTAACCCACTCTTCCTCATTCAATGCTCCCATGGATAGGTTATTCCTCTGCATCTCCGGCCTAACAGCTTCCCTTGGAGGAGGCAGCATGATTAGTGCTCCTGGCTGCACTTCACCATCAACTGGAGAACCTCTGCCCTTCTTCTCCAGCTCCGGCTCCCCAGTCTTCAACGGCGACCACCAGCTAGCGCTCCGTGGACTATGCTGGTGCTGCTGCTTCGCAAGTTGAAACCCACCATTTTCCAACACAGAACTACTCAGTTCCGCCGCCCTGCTTCTATGAAGAGAAGGAGAGGATAAATATCCGCGCGAAGGATTTGGTGTCCTCGAATCAGATCCCAGCTCCGGCGAGGCTGGAAACTCGCCTAGGGTGGGCTCAGGGGAGAATTCAAGTCGATCCTC
This sequence comes from Dendrobium huoshanense, assembly GCA_016618105.1. NCBI lineage: Eukaryota > Viridiplantae > Streptophyta > Magnoliopsida > Asparagales > Orchidaceae > Dendrobium > Dendrobium huoshanense. The sequence continues at coordinate 43,408,168 of CM028359.1, forward strand.
CAGTGTGAACACAGGAGGTGGCGGCGGTTCCGATCCGCCGAAGTTTTCGTGCCATTGGGTGGAGAGGGCAGCCGCTTGGCCGGGGATGGTGAATCTCCCGCCAGCGCGATGGACGGAGACCGGCGAGGCAAGATCGTGAAAAAAGAGGGATTGCCTCTCTGATTTATAATTCCTCCGCGACGTCGAGCCCATAGTTAGTTCCCACCAGCCAGCGACTACAGTGCAGAAAAGAAACCCTAAAACCTGGAGCTCGGCGTAGACAGTGGAGGGAGGGAGGGGTTTATTTTTAGATTTTAAACTGAATTTGAAAATATTTAAAGTTAAAAAAATATATATTTATTAAAATTTTCCTTAATGAACTAATTAGTAGGTGATTACACCATTGTTTGATGACAAGAGCCTAAACTGAGGGAAATTCATTAACCGCAAATTTTATACTATTTTCTTATCTTAAAAATCAGTGAAATTGCAATGTTTTAGGTTTTGTTATCGTGTTTCAACATCTCTCTTGCTCTCGGAGGCGATTTCAGGGCGATCTAGGGCTTCTCCCGTCCGTACGTGCAAGGGCGGATCCAGTTTCCTTTTTCAAGTGGGCAAAATATAAATTAATTAAATAATAATTATTAATAATAATAATAATAATCATTAATAATAATAAACTAACTTTTTTAAAATAATTTAACCTACTTATGTTATTAAATTTATAAGAGAAAAATTTTATCATTTATCTTTCAATATAATATTAATTTTAGTAATAATATAAATTGGAGTATAATCATATAAATTATACTAAAACTAGACTATAACTTAGAAAAAAATAATATTAAATAAACTTAATGTTATCTAACTTAAGAAAAAAAATAAATCATAAAGTATATATAATATTTAATGGGTTTAAGAATTACTCCCTCACAAATTATAAATCCTAAAATGAAATAGCCAAAAAAAAAACTTCTGACGCATGGTTCAAGTTTTTTTTTTTTTAAAGCACAATTAAAAAAAAATAGAAAGCATTAATTCTACATTTAATGAAAGCATGCGGCTGCTTTTTTTTTTTTTTTTTTTTGCTTAATGTGTCTTGAAATTTTAAAAGATTTTGTTTATTATTACTTTTAAAACCTTATCTCATGATCTCTTATATCGATAAAAAACAAATTTTTTCAATACTCTTCTTCTCCAGGCGACCTAACGTTCCAAATGCAATCATGTTTCAACTTCCGGCCACTGTAACTCCGACGATGATGAGGTGGTCCAACTTCTCAAGCAAGGTAGCTTGAGCCCGCTGCACTCTTCTTCTCCCTAAACGAGATGGGGAATATTTGAGAAAAATATATTTTTTAGGGTGGTCAAAAGTCCAAATTTATCCTTATCTAAACCTTTTTTTTTTTTTTGAGGGTGGGCATTTGCCCACCCTGAGATGTACTGGGATCCGCCCATGCGTGCGTGGTTCTGGCCCTCCAAGCTGGATTTTCTTGCTGGTTTCGGTTTGGTTTTCATCCCGATTTCTCTTGTCTTGTGTCTGGATTTTGTGCTTTTCGCGCTCTTCTGCTATGGGGAGATGACGACCCCGTCGTCATCTAACCCTATTTCTTCGTCTTTAGATGGGAAATTTCATTCTTTTCGAGATGTTCTTGCTGGATCATCTTCTTCTGGTCCTAAAATGTCCTTTGTCCGTTCGTCTTTTAAGGGTTGTCCAGCCCTTCTTTTTGAAGATTCGGTTGTTGATTTGTTAGCTCCACCTTATGCGTTAACTTTAGTTGGGAAGTTTGTCTTGAGACGACCTAATCTGGATGTTATCCGAAAATATTTTGTTAATCTTAAGCTTTCTGGTTCCTTTCATGTGGGTTTTATGGATCGGCGTTTTATTGCGATCCAGTTAGCTAATGATCTTGATTATAGTCGAATTTTTGTGAGGCATTCTTACTATATTCAAGCTTGTCACATGCGTCTTTTGAAATGGACTCCAGATTTTGATGTTCGCTAAGTATCGCCTATAGCTCCGGTTTGGATTTCATTTCCTAATTTACGTTTGCATTTTTTCAATCATCAAATCCTGTTTGGTTTAGCTTCTATTTTTTGTCAGCCCTTACAGACTGATCAAGCCATTACTTCTGTGTCTTGTCCTTCAGTGGCTAGGGTCCTGGTTGAAGTGGATGTTTCTAAGAAACATCCTACTGAAATATGGATTGGTTCGGAAATTAAAGGTTATTTCTAAAAAGTGGAGTTTGAAAACTTACCTGTTTTTTGTTCTTTTTGTAAGATGCATGGCCATGGAGTGAATCAATGCTACCAGAAAAATCCTCAATTGCGAGCTGAGAAAAACAATATGAAAAACTCGTCTGGCCCCGATAATATAGAAAAAAAATTTACCGAGAACAATGTGAACATTGTGGATCAACCGCAAAATGAATTAAATGAGGAGTGTATTGCCGTGAATCCTCAGTCTGAGGGAGTTATTTCTGTTGATATTCCGCCGCTTATTTTAGATAATGTTGATTCTATTAACTGTGATGATAATCTTGCTATTGTAGTTCATAATGTGGTTCCTTCTTTAGCTGATATCTTACAACACAAGCTTAATGATGATTTGAATGTTGAACAGCCTGGTGGTAATCTGACGGGTTTAGTTGCGAATGATGCTTTACAATTAATTGACAGTAATCATGAGGTTGTTCTTCTGGATGGGGAGGGATTGTTGCTTTGGATCATAATCCTTTATCTACATCTGCCAATTTGGTTGGGGAGAGAAAGAATTATGCATCTGGGGAGGAAGATGGTAGGTTTATGGTTGATGATGAACCACCTCTTCGTGGTGATGGTAAGGCCCTATCTTCTTCTAATTATAATAGCGATTATCTCTCTAACATTGAGGAAATCATTACAGCTTCTAAATGCTTTGCTTATGATGATATTGATACTAGTTATATTAAAGTCCATAATAAAAAGGGTCAGAAACCCAAGCATGTTACTATACAACCTCCTAGAAACACCCCTAGGAATACTCGTTCAAATGCTTCTCATTAATTGGTTTATTATGTTTAGTACCATTATTTGGAATGTGTGGGGCATTGGTTGTCCGTCGTCTAAGATTTGTGTTAAAAATTTGTGTTGTATCCATAATATTTCTGTTTTGGTTTTGCTTGAACCTCTTATTGCGGCTAATAGAATTGCTAGTACCTATCGGTTTCTTGGCTTTAACAATGTTGTTGCTAATATTTCGAATAAAATTTAGGTTCTTTGGAAATTGCCTATTAAAGTTGATGTGGTTGGAGATTTCAATCAGGTACTTCATTGTAAGATTGAAGCATTTAAATTTTAGTGATTTACTTCCTTTGTTTATGCTGCTTCTTCTCTTTATATTAGAAAGAATTTATGGGATCAACTTATAGATTTTCACAGTCTTTGTTTCTTACCTTGGATGGTTGGTGGTGATTTCAATGCCATTACCTCTCCATTTGAGAGGTCGGGTGGTTCTTCTCCGTCTCAAAGATCTATGGTTGATTTTAATAACATGATCTTCTCTTGCAATTTGGTTGATATTGGGTATACTGGCAATAATTTTACTTGGAATAGGGGGCATCTTTAGCAAAGGCTTGATCGTGTTCTTTTCAATGATTCCTGGATTAATGCCTTTGCCTCTACTAATATGCAGCATTTAAGTAGAACTTTGTCGGATCATTCCCCCTTACTGTTAAAAATTTACAATAATCGTATTAACATTTCGTCTAACTTTAGATTTCAGAATATGTGGCTTCTTAATAAATCTTTCTTTGAGATTGTTAAGGAGAATTGGATGGCTCCTCTCTTGCCGGACAACTCTCATGTTGGTATGAAAAGGTTATGGTTTAAGCTTAAGAGATTGAAATATGTTCTCAATTGGTGGAATCGTAATACTTTTAGAAATATATTTTCCAACATTTTGCAAGCTGAACAAGTTGTTTCTTTTAATGAGAATGCCTACCAAGTGGATCCCTCTGATATAAATATGTCTTTGTTTAATTAATCTAAACTTGATCTTTCTAATTTTCAAGCTCAGGAAGAGGTTTTTTGGAAGCAAAAAGCCGCGGCCAAACACTTGGTTGAGGGTGACTGCAACACTAGGTATTTTCATGCTTTAACTAAGAGGAAAAGGGATAAAAATAACATTACTAATATTCAAAGAACTGATGGCTCCTTTTCTACTGATACTGTTGAGATCGCCAATCTTGTTGTGAGTCATTTCTATTACCACTTTAATAAAGGTTTTAACCCTATTCAAGATGTGGATCACTCCTTTATTCCTAATTTTATTTCTCATGATGATAATAATTTTCTTTCCTCTTCTCCGTCTGTTATTGATTTTTTTTTTGAGGGAAACCCTATCCCAAAATTTTTTAAGTGCACTTCTCTTGTTCTTATTCCCAAATGTCCTGCCACTCAATCTTGGAATGACTTTCGGCCCATAAGTCTTTGCACCTTCTTTAATAAACTGCTTTCTAAGATTATTTCAAATCATTTATCTACTGTGTTGCCTAAAATTATCTCTCCTTTTCAAATGTTTCGTTAAAGGTAGGTTAAAGATACTGCTTTGGGTATGAATAGTGATTATTGAGAATGTTGCCGGTCTGGATGGCTATATGACCCTTTTTTTTTCTGAAAAATGCCTCTATTAATTGGCATATTATTGGTGATGATATTTTTAATGCTGTTATTGATTTTTTTTTGAGGGAAACCCTATCCCAAAATTTTTTATTTAAGTGCACTTCTCTTGTTCTTATTCCCAAATGTCCTGCCACTCAATCTTGAATGCTAAATACTGTGGGGAATGACTTTCGGCCCATAATCGATTCTTTGCATACTTCTTCTTTAATAAACTGCTTGCTCTAAGATTATTTCAAATCATTTATCTACTGTGTTGCCTAAAATTATCTCTCCTTTTCAAATGGGTTTCATTTGTCTCTTAAGGCTTTTCTGAAGGCTTGGTTTATTGAGGGCAAAGGTAACATTCGTAATACTATCCCTATCCTTATTTTGTGATTTATTTGGATGGAGAGAAACAATTATGTTTTTAATGGGGTTAAGATGAATCACCTTAATATTATTCATAGGGTGAAAGATAAAGTTTTAGTGCTTGTGGCTATTAATTTGATCTCTGTTAAGAACTTTACTAATTATTCTCAGCTTGCTTCTTACTTTGGGTATAAGTCTAGTAATCCTGCTGTTGGTATGGAGATATCCTGGATTAAGCCTATGGCCAATAATTTTAAGCTTAATATTCATGGGTGTATGGTTGATATCGCTATTGGCTGTGGTGGCTTAATCAAAGATTCTAATGGTTCTTTGGTATGGCCTTTGCGAGTCCTATTATTAATGGCAGTGTGGAGTATGCATGTGTATGGAATTCTTTATGGCTCATTGTGATCCGCTTAGTTACTACCTTGTTATTAGGTCAATTCGGGTGTTAATATCTCCTATTTATAATTTATGGAGGATATGTGTTGTAACCCGGTATCTTTTATATTGTAAGGATATTAAAAGCTGCTTATTGTATGAACTCATCATTTTCCGTGATTGCCAAGGCTACGAATGCTGCAGCTATCTGGCTTGCCACTTTGGTTGTAACCTGGATGGATTTACAACTTTGGTGGCTCTTCTATGCCTTTTCCTCTAACTAGTTTGCTGCATCTTGATCAGCTGGGTATTCCTTATGTTTCTAGGTATTGGTGTTGTTTTTTTTGTCTTTTTTCAGTTTTTTTTTCATGTTTTAGGTGGTGTTGTGGTTGTTTCTTGCTGGATCCCCTTTTGGGGGTGTCTCTTTTTATGTTGTCCCCAGGTGGGTTTTTGTCCTCTTTGTTCTTTGGTTGTTCCTTTGGATTTTCCAGGCTCTTTGGTTTTAGGGTCTGCGGCTGTTTAGTTTTCTCGCCTCTCTTGTTGGGGCTGCTGTCTCTAGCTCCATGGTGGTCAATCACACTAAGTATCCCTTTCAGCTCTTTCCTGGTTTATTAAATTTTGCTCTAATTGTTATTATTTTTTGCTTAGACTTATGTACATTATTCTCTTTTCTATTTTGTTTTAGTTTTTCCTCTTTTGTCTTTCTTTTTTGCAGAATACAGGCTCTAACCATGTAATGTTTCTTCAAGTCTTCTCATGGGATTAGTACTTGTATTTTTTTAAGTGGAAACTGTTGCAAATCTATTTTTCATGTCTTATGTTTTGATGATTGACAAACACTGCTTTTCTTGGATAGCTTGTTGCTTCTAACTTTTCAGGAATCGACGATCGGACAATCAAAAAGGAGCCAAGTTCAGGAATGCGTAGGTTTAGGGTTGAGTCAGTCTGTACTTTTGTTTTTTACCTTTTGAGTCCTCTTGTAATAGTCAAAAAGACTGATACTTTGTAACCCTTCACACACACACTTGAGAGAATTAGAAATTCTGTTTTTACTCATATCGGCCAGGCCGATATCTTTGATCGGCCTGGACGATCAGCTTAAAACAGAAAGTCTAATTAAGGATTCTTGATTAAGGCAGCCAACGTTAACCGATCGGCCTGGACGATACGTGTATCGGCCAGGACGATAAGCTCAAAACAGAAAGAAGTAGCCGCCATAGACAAGTATGGTATAGCATATCTTTAAATTATCGGCCAGGACGATCCTCGGATCGGCCTGGACGATATTAACAGATTATGCCATAATTGTTCAGGAAATCAAGGAAGTAATTAAGGATGATTGATACGATCATATCGTCCTGGACGATCGCAAGATCGGCCAGGCCGATCTAGTCAAAACCTTAAGTTACTTCAGGACGATCAATATCGGCCAGCCCATATTCAGGGCTATTGTCAGGACGATTTTCGTCTGATTTGAACTGATCGGCCAGGACGATCGTGAGATCGGCCTGGACGATCAAGCTAATTTTCAATCGTCCAATCTGGCATCCAGGGCTATGCTCTGGCCGATCTTCATTGATTTGTACTGATCGGCCAGGCCGATGTCCAGATCGGCCTGGACGATAAAGTCGGCAACTTGCAATTAATGAGCTCTTGTGAAGCTCTTCTATTTAAAGAGCTCTTGTTCAACGTTTTTAAAGACTTTTGGCTGCTGCCTTGACCTGAGAAGACCTTGAGGAGAGAAAGAGAGAGAGAAGAGAGAGAGAGGATCTTGTGAGGGGGAGCTTGTGAGGGGTTTTCACAAGGGTTGCTTCAAGGATCTCTCTGCGTCGTCTTCGTCTAGAGTTTCTCGTCCGTGGAAGGGTCGGTAGAGGTAAGGAGTTGTGCCGTTGGTTCTGGTTCTCTGCCGGCTTCAGGAGGAAGCAAAAGGAGATAGGTTCTCTGCCTTGCCGGGGTGGCAAAAAGGAGGTTCTTGTGAGGGTTTCTCCACCTAGCCGTGGGGGGCTAAAGGAGAGTCACTTTTTGTGTAGTGCAATACTTGGAGGGTGCCTCCAAGGAGTGGACGTAGGTCGAGTCGACCGAACCACTATAAATCTCTGTGTTTCTTTTCTTGCTTCCGCACGTTTAATTCCGCATTATTTTCGTGGTGTGATTTGGTTTTATGTTACTTTATTTCTTTGTTTAAAAACGAAGTTTTTAAAATACCAATTCACCCCCCCTCTTGGTTAGTTTGGGACTAAGTTCATAGGGCTTAACATCCCCATCGAACTTTCAAGTGGTATCAGAGCCTGTTTCGAAAATTAAAGTTTAAAAACTTTTTGAATTTGATCCATGTCTAACTTTGGGAATCGCAACACTACGGAAGGGTATTCTATTACCCGACCTCCTCTGTTCGATAACCTACCTTTTGATTTCTGGAAAACTCGCATGTCAACTTTTTTACAATCTACTGATTATCGCATGTGGATGCTTATTCAAGAAGGTTATTCTCCACCTTCTCGTGAAATTAACGGTTTTAAAACGGAAGTTGCTTTTACCGAATGGACTTTTGATGAACGAGATTTAGCTCAACTAAATGCTAAATGTTTGAATTGTTTTTTCTGTGCATTAAAATCTGAGGATTACATGCGTGTTTCAACTTGCAAAACTGGTAAAGAAATTTGGGATAAACTATGCATTACTTATGAAGGCACTAATGAAGTTAAACAATCCCGTTTAAACATTCTCTTGCATGACTACGAACTTTTTCGTATGAAACCTCATGAATCAATTTCTGACATGTACACTAGGTTTACTCAGATTGCTACCTCATTGCATGCACTAGGAAAAGAACTTCCAAACTATGAAAAAGTTAACAAGATTTTGAGATGCTTGCCTTCATCCTATGATGCAAAAATTACTGCAATTACTGAATCTAAAGATTTAAACACCTATTCTATTGATAACTTGCTTGGCTCACTCATTGCTTACGAGCAAGGGGTGAATCAAAGAAATCTTGATGCAGGTGAAAAGAAAAAGGAGAAAACCATTGCATTGAAGGCACACAAATCGGATTCTGAATCTTCCGGGTCTGAAAGCGATGGAGTTGCCTTCATCACAAGACAATTCAAAAGCTTTCTAAGGAAGAAACAAAAGCATCATCAAAATTGGAGAAAAGGTAAGGATCATAAACATAGTAAAGGATCTTCTGATGTTATTTGTTTTGAATGCAGGAAACCTGGACATGTAAGATCTGATTGTCCTACACTTCAAGAACATTCAAGCAAAGAAAAGGAAAAAGGTGAGGAAAAAGCTAAGTCTAGGAAGGACAAGAAGAAAATCCAAAGAGGCTTCTGGGCAGAATCTGGCACTGATTCCTCTGAGACTGAACCAGAGGAAGAAACAACAAACTTGTGTTTCATGGGAGAAAACCAAAGTGATGAGGAAGAGGTATGTAGACCAACCTATGATGAATTATTTGAAATTTGTGAAAAAATCCATGCATCATATAGGAAATTAAAGAAAACTCATGCTAGCCTAAAATTAGAACATTCAAATCTACAAAAAGAGCATGAAGTTTTTCTCAAAGATCATGCAACGATTGATTCAAATCACATGGCTCTCCTTGATGAATTTGATGAATTAAACAAGAAGCATTTGGAATTAGTTGATAAAAGCAATGCATTAAAAGCTTCACACACCTCACTTAATGATGATCTTAAGAAATCTAAAGAGATTGAGAAAAATTTGAGGATTGAGAATGATGCATTGAAAAGAACTAACTTGAGAATTCAAAATGATTTGGATACATGTAAGAGAGCTAGGATGACACCAACTTTTAATCAAAGGCCAGAACCTAGGAAGAGGCATTTTTACTCAAACCATTTAAGAAAACCTTTTCCTGGAGTTCAATGTTTTACTTGTGGCATGTTAGGACACATCTCACACACTTGCACAGTTCACCGTAGTACACATTGGGTGTGGAGACCTAAGATGCATGATTCAATACATACCACATCTGCATTGCACTCTATATTTCCTAAGAAGGAGCCCAAATCTGTTTGGGTTCCTAAAACTGACTGTTGTTGAGTCTTGCAGGAGTGCTCTCACCAAAGACCTCGTGGGAGCATAGGATAACTGAACATAAGGAGGCTTGCAGCTCAATTGCTAAAATCCGTTGTTTTATCACTTGCTTGAAATCGTTAGTTTTTGTGTGACTTTTATTTTTAGTTTTTGTGTTGACTTTGTTGTTGTCTTTAGTTTGCTTATTGTTTGTTTTTGTTTTTATGTTTGGTCCTTATTTTTGGCTTCCGTATGATAAAAACTTTTCAAGCTTTTAAAAATTGGAGTTTTTTTTTGGGGAGATAGGGTTTAGCTTTTTTAAATTAGTTAAAGAGAGTAAACTATTGATGTTTTCCCTTCTTCTGACCTTGTTTAGTGGCATGATTTTTCTTTTATAAAACAAAAAGTCTAAACTCAGTTTAACCAATGGTTTTTTAAGATATCGTTCTAATCTTGCTACATTAAATCATCTTATGCATAATAGTCAAAATTCTTTGATATCATTCAAGCTTTTGAAATCTTACCATTGCAGTCATCACGTGATTTTGATTTTGTGTTGTGAATTGTTCTTCCCTATGTTAGAGAGAGAGCCCCTATTCTCTAATATTTGGAGGATATACTCACAACTAAGTATTTTTCTTTAAGGGTATATTAAAGAGTTATTAGCTTGCAAAAGACAAAAAGGAAAGAGGCCAATGAAGCCAAATTGAAAAAAAAAAAAAACACAAAAGTGTATCAAAAATCAAAAGATGCTCAAAGAGCCAATAAAAGTAAAAAGAGGCATAAAATTAGCCCACTAATTGCAAGCTATGATCTCTTTGGTAAAACTCTTAAAACTTAGAAAACTCATTGATTATGTGATACATTCAAAGATTTGATTTCAAATTCCATGATTGAGAAAAACTATTTTGGTTTATTATTTATAAGATACTTTAGTTGTTAACAAGTCTTGATTGATCTCTTAAAACCTCTTGTGTTATTCCAAGTTAGGACTCTGTTGTTTTTAAGAGATTTTTTGTACCCTGAAGAATGTCTGATCTAGGGTTAATAGAATCAGTTTTTCAATCTTCTTCTAATTTGGATTTTGTTAAACCTCTTGATCTCCTAGAAACTTCAAAAATTTAAATTCAAGAAAAGAATTCTCATATGATGCCTTCATAAAACAAAAAAAATAGAAAAATTAAAATCCAAAAATATTCGGTGTTTGTTTTATTTTTATTTTTTGTGTGTCTTTGACTGTCTTTTCTTTTGTTTTATTTTTGAGGGTCTTGATCATCACCATTCCTTTCTTAATTTCAATTTCAAGTCACATCGGCCTGGCCGATATTTTTATCGTCCTGGCCGATAGGACAAATTCTTTCCAAAATCCATCTGCTGACCTTTTTCTATGCTTACTGAAATTCATCGTCCTGGCCGATACATCATCGTCCTGGACGATTTGATCAAACTCTTGGTGATAGTCCTGGCCGATAGTTTATTTGTCTGGCCGATGCATTCTATGTGCATCGTCCTGGCCGATACACTGGACCGTCCCGGACGATCCACGTGTCAGTACGTTTTGAACTTTAAATTCGGCCCCGGACGATCCATTATTGGACCATCGGCCGGGCCGATCCACTGTTCGTCCTGGACGATACACGTGGCAAGCATTTAAAACGTTTTAACTTCGGCCGGTACGATCAATTATTGTGCATCGTCCTGGACGATACACCTAATCGGCCCGGACGATATGCTTTTTCAACGGTCGTCCGGACTGACTCCTCGGGCCGATAGCCTGTGTTTAATCGGCCTGGCCGATATCTGATCGGCCCGGACGATTGGACCGCCTTTTTGACCAATCGGCCTGTACGTAATAATTGACACATATCGGCCTGGACGATTTCGCGATCGGCCAGGACGATATGGACGATTCTTTAAATATAGGCCGATCCAGCCATGTTTTCTCACAACTCATCCTTTCTCCTTTGATTTTCTGCTTAAAGTTCTCTCATATGGCTGGTGGGAAGCGCGTCCGGCAGACCTCTGGAAGTTCCTCGAGGGCAAGGGTTGACCCTCGGTTCCGTGAAGCAGAAGATGAAGCCGCTTATCATCGCTATAAGGAATGTGGAATTACTGTTTCAAGAATTATCAATCCGACCCACATTTCCTACCCGGTAATGGATCTCTTTGCCCACACTTCTCTTTGCTTCATCCTATCTCTTATTTTTCCTTTCAATTCTGAGTTCCTGTTAGAATTCTTTGCAAACCTCCGCATAAACTCTACCTTCACAGCCCTGTCCTCCTATGTGAATCGACGCCCTGTCGAAATCACATATCAGGACTGTGTTGAACTTTTACAGCTATCCACCACCGGAGATAAGCTGCACCTTATTGCCCCTGACCCTGATTTTGACTGGTCCACGGCAAACCACTTTCTTCGCCAGACCAATGCCCGTTACCATGTTGGAGAGACTAGCTCTCTAGTCAGAGATGCTAGGACAATCCAACATGTCCTTCGCACCTCTGTCATTCCAAAAGCCGGCGACCGTGTCCACATTACCCCTCTACTTTCCCTCACTACCTTCTACATCATGGCACATAGGGAATTTAACACTGCAGATCTATTCTTTCGTTACATTGATCATCTCACAACAATTCGCGACCCAGGCCACAGAAGAAAACCAAATCTAGCCTTAGGACATATCATAGCCTATGTTCTTGAGACCAAATACCAAATTCAATATCCCAATCCACCAAATTTCCCAACTCTCTTCTACTCGAACAATTCTTTCAGCAACCTTCACAGTACTCGTCTCCACCCGGATGAACCACGGGAGGCTAGAGAGGAGGAGGCTCCCGCTCCAGCTCCCTTTCCTGACCCTGCCCCTCTCCACCAACATTCACCGGTAGATCAGTTGATAGCGAGATTTGATCGTTGGGAGACCAGATTTGATGCATATGTTGCTGCCCAAGAGCAGCAACACTCTGAGGACATCGCCCGCTACGAGCATCATCGCGCCGAAGACTTAGCTCGTTTTGACAGTTTTCTCACTCACCAGCAGCAGCAGCATGACCAGGACATCGCCTGGTTCAATGCTCAGTTTACTACCCTTGCCAGCTACTTTCAGCAGCCACCTCCACCTCCTCCATCTGATGATCAGGATCCCTCGTTCTTTTAGTTTGTGCTTTATTGTTTCTTGTCTTTTTGTAGTATTCTCTCGTGATGTTTGTTGTTCTTTTTTACTGTTTTTGGACTCTCTTTTTGTGATGACAAAAAGGGGAGTAGGATAGGATGTGTGGTTTGTAACCTTTGTTTTTTTTCTAATAAATCTTTAATTTTCCTACTTGTGTTTTGTCATCATCAAAAAGGGGGAGATTGTTGCAAATCTATTTTTCATGTCTTATGTTTTGATGATTGACAAACACTGCTTTTCTTGGATAGCTTGTTGCTTCTAACTTTTCAGGAATCGACGATCGGACAATCAAAAAGGAGCCAAGTTCAGGAATGCGTAGGTTTAGGGTTGAGTCAGTCTGTACTTTTGTTTTTTACCTTTTGAGTCCTCTTGTAATAGTCAAAAAGACTGATACTTTGTAACCCTTCACACACACACTTGAGAGAATTAGAAATTCTGTTTTTACTCATATCGGCCAGGCCGATATCTTTGATCGGCCTGGACGATCAGCTTAAAACAGAAAGTCTAATTAAGGATTCTTGATTAAGGCAGCCAACGTTAACCGATCGGCCTGGACGATACGTGTATCGGCCAGGACGATAAGCTCAAAACAGAAAGAAGTAGCCGCCATAGACAAGTATGGTATAGCATATCTTTAAATTATCGGCCAGGACGATCCTCGGATCGGCCTGGACGATATTAACAGATTATGCCATAATTGTTCAGGAAATCAAGGAAGTAATTAAGGATGATTGATACGATCATATCGTCCTGGACGATCGCAAGATCGGCCAGGCCGATCTAGTCAAAACCTTAAGTTACTTCAGGACGATCAATATCGGCCAGCCCATATTCAGGGCTATTGTCAGGACGATTTTCGTCTGATTTGAACTGATCGGCCAGGACGATCGTGAGATCGGCCTGGACGATCAAGCTAATTTTCAATCGTCCAATCTGGCATCCAGGGCTATGCTCTGGCCGATCTTCATTGATTTGTACTGATCGGCCAGGCCGATGTCCAGATCGGCCTGGACGATAAAGTCGGCAACTTGCAATTAATGAGCTCTTGTGAAGCTCTTCTATTTAAAGAGCTCTTGTTCAACGTTTTTAAAGACTTTTGGCTGCTGCCTTGACCTGAGAAGACCTTGAGGAGAGAAAGAGAGAGAGAAGAGAGAGAGAGGATCTTGTGAGGGGGAGCTTGTGAGGGGTTTTCACAAGGGTTGCTTCAAGGATCTCTCTGCGTCGTCTTCGTCTAGAGTTTCTCGTCCGTGGAAGGGTCGGTAGAGGTAAGGAGTTGTGCCGTTGGTTCTGGTTCTCTGCCGGCTTCAGGAGGAAGCAAAAGGAGATAGGTTCTCTGCCTTGCCGGGGTGGCAAAAAGGAGGTTCTTGTGAGGGTTTCTCCACCTAGCCGTGGGGGGCTAAAGGAGAGTCACTTTTTGTGTAGTGCAATACTTGGAGGGTGCCTCCAAGGAGTGGACGTAGGTCGAGTCGACCGAACCACTATAAATCTCTGTGTTTCTTTTCTTGCTTCCGCACGTTTAATTCCGCATTATTTTCGTGGTGTGATTTGGTTTTATGTTACTTTATTTCTTTGTTTAAAAACGAAGTTTTTAAAATACCAATTCACCCCCCCTCTTGGTTAGTTTGGGACTAAGTTCATAGGGCTTAACATCCCCATCGAACTTTCAGTAAGGTGACCCTCTATTTCTCCTGCTTTGTTTATTATCTCTACTAAATTTCTCTCTAGAGGTATTTCTAATTTATTTTACCTTAATCCTAGTCTTTATTTTAGGACTATGTGAGGCTTTCATTTATCCCATCTTTGCTTTGCTGATGACTTTATTGTTTTCTCTAATGCCTCTATTAATAGAGTTAAGAAAATTATGTCTTTTTTCAATATATTTGAATTAATTAGTGGCCTCTCCTTTAGTAAAAAAAAAGCACTTTTATTACTTCTAAAAACATCTCCAATGATCATATTCGTGCTATTAAAGATACTACTGGCTTTACTCACACGAATTTACCTATCAAGTATCTTGGTGTTCCTTTATTCAAAGGTAAAAAACATACTTTTCTGTTTGATGATTTGATTGACTCGGTGCACAACAAACTTTTATCGTGGGATTCCAATTTCTTGAGTTTTGGTGGTCGTATTACTTTAATTAAAAGCGTTATTTATTCTTTACTTGTCTATGTTTTTCAAACTTTATTTCCTACGCAAGCTGTTTGTAATAGGATTCACAAGATTATTAATAAGTTTTTTTCGAAGGCACTAATTCTTCTTCTAAAATTATGTGGTCGTCTTGGGACAAAGGGTGCGATGTGGTGGAGGAAGGTGGTCTGGGTTGTAAGTCTATAGCTGACATGGCTACGGCCTTCTATTTTAAACTTTGGTTTAAATTTTATTCTAAAGAGAGTCTTTGGTCTCAATTTATGAATGCTAAATACTGTGGGGATCTTCACCCCACGGTTATCTCGGTTAAGCCTGGAAATTCTAAAGTGTGGAGATGGATGTGCAAGCTCAAATGGGATATGGAATGCAATATTTTTTGGGGGCTTGGTTATGGGAATGTATTTTTTTTTGTAGGATAAATGGCTTGGTAAGGATTCTATCGATTCCTTATTGCATACTTCTTCGTTTGACTCTGTTAAAGTTAATTTTTTTTCTTTAAAGACAATGGTTCGGATGTGGACAAGCTTTCGAATTTTGTCCCTAACAGTGTTATTTCCAAGATTCTTAATTTAACTTTTAATATTCATTCTAAAGATGTTATTATGTGTGATTGCTCTAATGATGGGGCTTTCCATATCAAGCATGTGTAGCTGTCTTTTAGAAGTAAGAGGCCTTTTGATAAGATCTTCTCTAACATTTGGCACAAGAGCATCCCTAAAACTATTTCTATCTTTATGTGGAGAATACTTCATAATCTGCTTCCTACCGAAGATAATCTTATTAAAAAAGGTTTTTCCTTTGCCTCTAAATGCCAATGCTACTTCCATTCTGAAACTATGCATCATTTTTTCCTTTCGGGTCATGTGGCTGTTAAGGCGTGGGTTTTCTTTGATGATCTTTTTCAATTGAATATTTTTAATGCTCATTTGTCTCTTAAGGCTTTTCTGAAGGCTTGGTTTATTGAGGGCAAAGGTAACATTCGTAATACTATCCCTATCCTTATTTTGTGATTTATTTGGATGGAGAGAAACAATTATGTTTTTAATGGGGTTAAGATGAATCACCTTAATATTATTCATAGGGTGAAAGATAAAGTTTTAGTGCTTGTGGCTATTAATTTGATCTCTGTTAAGAACTTTACTAATTATTCTCAGCTTGCTTCTTACTTTGGTTTATATAAGTCTAGTAATCCTGCTGTTGGTATGGAGATATCCTGGATTAAGCCTATGGCCAATAATTTTAAGCTTAATATTCATGGGTGTATGGTTGATATCGCTATTGGCTGTGGTGGCTTAATCAAAGATTCTAATGGTTCTTTGGTACTGGCCTTTGCGAGTCCTATTATTAATGGCAGTGTGGAGTATGCTATGTGTATGGATATTCTTTATGGCTTACAATTGTGCATTCCGCTTAATGTTACTACCTTGGTTATTGAGGTCAATTCGGGTGTTAATATCTCCTATTTATAATTTATGGAGGATATGTGTTGTAACCCGAGTATCTTTTATATTGTTAAGGATATTAAAAAGCTGCTTATTGTCATGAACTCATCATTTTCCGTGATTGCCAAGGCTACGAATGCTGCAGCTATCTGGCTTGCCAACTTTGGTTGTAACCTGGATGGATTTACTAACTTTGGTGGCTCTTCTATGCCTTTTCCTCTAACTAGTTTGCTGCATCTTGATCAGCTGGGTATTCCTTATGTTTCTAGGTAACTTGGTGCTTGGTTTTTTTTTGTCTTTTTTCATGTTTTTTTTCTCTATGTTTTAGGTGGTGTTGTGGTTGTTTCTTGCTGGATCCCCTTTTGGGGGTCGTCTCTTTTTATGGTTGTCCTCAGGTGGGTTTTTGTCCTCTTTGTTCTTTGGTTGTTCCTTTGGATTTTCCAGGCTCTTATGGATGTGCTCCTGGAGGGTCTGCGGCTGTTTAGTTTTCTCGCCTCTCTTGTTGGGGCTGCTGTCAATGCTTTCAGCTCCATGGTGGTCAATCACACTAAGTATCCCTTACTCAGCTCCTTTCCTGGTTTATCTGAGAAATTTTGCTCTAAGGTTGTTATTATTTTTTGCTTATGGACTTATGTTTACATTATTCTCTGTGATACTAACTATAATTTTGTTTGTAGTTTTTCCTCTTTTGTCTTTTCTTTTTTGCAGAGGATACAGGTCCTCAACAGTTTTGGCATAAAAACTTGGCGTAATGACTATTTATTGGTCTTTCTTTTTTGGATGCTGTTCTTTAGCATCTTTAGCATGTTATTAGGGTACTTGTATTTTTTTGATAGTGGAAACTGTTGCAAATTTATTTTCATGACTTATGTTTTGATGATTGACAAACACTCTTGATTCTCTTGGACTGCATGTTGCTTCTAACTTTTTAGGAATCGAAGATCGAACGAACAAACGAAGCCAGTTCAAGATTGCGTAGGTTTAGGGTTGAGTTAGTCTGTATTTTGTTTTTTCTCTTCTTGAGTCTATTTGTAATGGTCAAAGAAACTGATGCTAAGTAACCCTACACACACACTTGAGAGAATTAGAATTTATGTTTTTACTCATATCGGCCTGGACGATATTTACATCGTCCTGGACGATCAGGCTTGAAACAGAAAGTCTAAATATGGATTCTTAATTAAGGCAGCCGACATTAACAGATCGGCCTGGACGATACGTGTATCTGCCAGGCGATAAGCTCAAAATAGAAAGAAGTTGCTGCCATAGACAATTAAAAAATACTATATTTTTAAATAATCGGCCAGGGCGATCATTGATCGGCCTGGACGATATTCACAAATTATGCCTTAATTGATCAGGAAATTAAGGGAGTAATTAAGGATGATTGATACGATCATATCATCCTGGACAATCGCAGGATCGGCCAGGATGATCTATTCAAAAACCTTAGTTACTTCAGGACGATAAATATCGGCCAGCTTGAATTCAGGGCTATGCTCTGGACGATTTTCCTCTGATTTGAACTGATCGGCCAGGATGATCGTGAGATTGGCCTGGACGATCAAGCCAATTTTAAATCGTCCAGATTTGCATTCAGGGCGATGCTCTGGCCGATCTTCTAAGTTTTGTACTGATCGGCCAGGTCGATGTCCATATCGGCCTGGACGATAATGTCGACAACTTGCAATTAATGAGCTCCTTTGAAGCTCTTCTATTTAAGAGCTCTTGTTCAACATTTTGAACAACTTTTTGGCTGTTGCCTTGACCTGAGAAGGCCTTGAGGAGAGAAAGAGAGAGAGGGAGAGAGAGGATTTTATGAGGGGGAGCTTGTGAGGGGATTCACAAGGGTTGCTTTAAGGATCGCTCTGCTTCTTCTTCGTTTAGAGTTTCTTGTCCGTGGAAGGGTCGGTAGAGGTAAGGAGTCAGCATCTGGTTGTGGTTCTCTGCCAGCTTCAGGAGGAAGCAAAAGGAGATAGGTTCTCTGCCTTGCCGGGGTGGCAAAAAGAGGTTCTTTGTGAGGGCTTCTCCGACTTGTCGTGGGGGCTAAAGGTGAGTCACGTTTGTAGTGCAATACTTGGAGGGTGCCTCCAAGGAGTGGACGTAGGTCAAGTTGACCGAACCACTATAAATTTCTTTGTTCTTGTTTTCTTGCTTTCGCACTTTAATTTCTACATTGTTTATTTTTCTCGTGGTGTGTTTTTGGTTTATGTGATTTTTGTTCTTTATGGAAAGAATTTTTTAAAATACCAATTCACCCCCCTCTTGGTTAGCTTGGGACTAAGTTCATAGGGCTTAACATCCCTAATGAACTTCAGAAACTATTGGCTCGTAGGTTTTCTTTTCTTTCATTTTGTAGCTCATATGAGCAGTAGTGAGCTGAAGGTTTACCTTAAGGACTTTGTAACCCGATTTTTTTTATTAATACGTAGGCCCCTCCATGGGTTTTTTTTTTTAAAAGGTTATGTTATGCAAAAAAAAAAAGAAGAAAGAATGAGACAATTTTATAATTATTGAATCAGCACCACAGTACTCCAACTACCGGGGCTACAACATCTATAATGCCTCGGAGCGATATCAAGAAATTACAGTGCTAGAGCCTCAGAAAAAATGCTAAATAATTCAGAACAATGGTGTATCCAAGATTAGTTCCATAGTGCTTCGTAGCACTACCATGCAAAAAATTCATGTTTCAGTTGTGACTCCACCAAGTTCAACATTTAGTTATACCTAATTTGACCCAAATAGAAAAAGGTAAAGATTTAAACTTTTGAGTTTTTAAACCATTTTCATATCTTTGGGAGTGTTTTAATACTTGAAAATGATTTGGTGTGCTCTAGAATAATTCCCAAGTGTTTGGTATAAATTTCGGCAAAATCTAAGAATGACACCTTAAAAGCACATTGGCTCTAGGTATTTGAGAGTAGCAGCACTGCACTAAGCCGAAGCACCAAATAATAACATTGCAGCACTGTGCTCTCATATTTTTGTGGGGTTTTTAGTGGCACAGTGTAACTCAATTATGAACTCATTAAATATGTTTTAATTCCACTATTCCATTTATTTTGCCTGAGTAGTTGATGGGGATGGTGGAGTAACCTAAAAAATTATGAAAATGATTTAGGGCTTAGCAATCCCTAAACAACTATAGGTTTTCTTTGATATAAAAATTATAAAAACTCCACTTTATATGTCCAAATACACATGACAAATCAAATAATATAGTGATAAAGTAAAGTATTGATCTCATGAGGAAGAATGTTTACCAGCTAAATACTAATATTGCCTACTATAATTACAATAATTTTCCTACTCAATGAAAAAAAGAAAGATTTTTGGTGAAGATTTAATCTCTTAATTTAAAATAATATAATATAAATTTGATAAAATGTTTTGGATTAATGGAATGAAAACACAATATATTTCATATTTATTCTCTTATATATGATCTTTTTTTAACTTCTCCCACTCGTAATCTCCCTCACAGTCAAAGGTCCTTCGCCTTCTTCGTTGCTGGTTGGCTTCACTCCCTCATTGGTTTTCCCTTCCTATTGGATCGGAAGTAAAGATAGGAGCTCGTTTGTTGCTAAGGTAGCCATTTGTCTTTCTTTCACGTGCTTCTTCACCTTCTTTATGGTTGGTTGACTTCTTTCTTTCGATTATGTTCCCCTCTTGTAGGTCCTATACATGCTCTTGTATCATGGTGGGGACAACCTTAAGTACCCGTACGCACCTTAGTGCCTACGAGGAAAGAAAAATGTGCATTTTTAACTGGTGCATTGGAGACCCTATACACGCTCTTTCATCATGGTGGGATTGAAGAGTACGCCGGTGGTGTTGCAGGACATCTACCATTAACACTCTTATAGCATGGTGCTAGGATGTTGCCAAAATTTACAGCAAATAGAGGACTTATACTTGAGCAAATAGATATAAAATATCGAATGCATGTGGAATTTAAATGAAACACAGAAAATCAAAATCAAACTAAACAGACAGGTGGTACCTCAAAGACCCCATACATGCTCTTGTAGCTTGATGGGATTGAACACTACGACTGTGGTATCTCAGAACACCTACCATATATACTCTTGTAGTGTGGTAGGAAGGCCCTGCTCCCCTAAGTTTCTCCCAAATAGGCGATATGTTGGAATGCTACCAAAACTTAGAGTAAAGTGCACAAAACCTGAACAACAATAAATAATAAAGGACATGTATATGAATACAAGTATAATATACTCGAGCAAAATACAGAGAACTTGTATAAAGAGCATGAGATCAAATTTGAATAATAAAAAGACATGCAATTGAACTTAAATGCATAAAACTTGAACAACAGGGAACATGACTTGAGCTAAATTATAAGAGACTGAACCCAAAATTTTAAAATTCATAATCAAGATAAAAATATAAATGTTAAATGACAGTTTAATGCATTCAAACAAATACAAGCAAATAAGTAGGGAACTAGTAGTGGGAAACTTTCAAATGCAGCTGACTTACAATGAACATCATTCAACTACAAAATGTACAAGTACCACTTATATGTAGCAATCAAAGGCTTTTTTTTCATGCAAATAATATTTAGACATTAGATTGAAAAGGTGACACTGCAATTGATAGTGGAAGACCGGTCACTGTGCACAAGTATAATAAAAAACAACCTGTGAATTGTGCAGGTCGATATGATGTAAGTATAATGACTCTCCTATATAAGTACATATAGAAGATTGTAGTGAACATGAGCATTCCCTACAATCAGTGAAAGTTTATATGATACTTATGGATAACAACAGTGGGCATATTGCAAGTATGACATATCCCATGTGGACACTAGTACATATGACACCTACAAATAGTTGTTGGGGATATGTATCTGTTGCAACTTAGATTTCAAGACAAAGTTTTTTACATCATATGATTTTTTGATGATACCAAAATATTATTATTATGATGATTATTTCACCTAATATATATTCAATATATTTTATTTGTGTTGTTTGTGTGTACTAATGCTTCAGGGAAATCATACTCCAGACTACCAAAGAATCAAGACAGAATAAATTAGGGTTTCTTGTAATGAAGTCTATATTTTTTTTAATTTTCTTGAGTATGAGAGAGTGTAATTGTAATTAGGTAATCATGTATACACACACTAGAGGAGTGAGTCAAAACTTATTTTTTAAAAACTAATGATACTATATAATTTTTAAATCATACTAGACAATTTGCCATGGTAGTTCCTCCAGAACAGAGTTAATCAAATAAAAAAATTTCCTTTGAATTATTCATACTATACAAAATTGGATTTGTGCATAAGATGTCCATTGTACAAAATGGATATGTATCAGTTCCTCCTGAATAAACTCACAATTTTTTGAACTGATCATTATGTACAAAGTTTGCTTTTTATAAATGGCGTCCATAGTATAAAATGGGTGCATACTAGTTCGTCTCATACCAACATATAATTTTTTTGAATGGCTCATAGTGTACAAAGTTTGATTCATACAAATGACATCCAATGTATGAATCAGGTGCGTACTAATTCGTCTCATACAAACACATATTTGAACTATTCATACTATATAAAATTGGATTCATACATACAACGTCCAGTGTATGAAATGGGATCATACACGTTCGTACCAAATAATATCTTTAATTTTTGAACTAACCGTACTGTATAATTTTAGATTAATATAGATGACGTTTAGAGTATGAAATGGGATCATCCATGTTTGTATCAAATGAAGCATGCTTTATTTAAACTATTCATACTATACGATGTAGGGTTTGTATAGACAACAATAAGTGTATGAAATGGGTTCATACATAATCGTACCGGATGAATCTGTTCAGTTTTGAACTATTCGCATAATATGATGACAGTTTATACAGACAACTAACAGAGTATGAAATTAGGTTCATACAGGCTTGTATATGGAATTTTGAATTATTTGTACACACGATCAACAATCATATTGTACGATCTAAAGATGTTAAAGTTAAAATATTTAATTTTCTAGATGATTTTTCTTATCTTTCATTTATAAAGATCCTAAAAACTATCTCCACTAATCTTCTAGAGTTATTATTACGAATTTCTTTCAATGTGTGGAAAGGAGAGAGTTTGGGAGAGTTTTAGGAGTGAAGATTAAGAGATCTTTTTTAGAGAAATTTGTGAGAGGATTCACAAGGTTACTCAAAGGTAAGGATATATTATTTGTTCTTGAAGTTTCTCCCTACTTCCTTGAAGTCTATTGAAAGAAGTCTTTCAAAGAAGATCAAAGTACTCTACCATCACTAGAAGGGTGAGAAAGGATGATGGTACTTTGCCACCACTAGGAGTGTGAGAAAAGATGTCAGTATTCTACTGCATCGAGGTTGGTAGAAAAGAGGTTGTTATAAGGGCTTCTCTGCCTTAATATGGTAGCAAAAAGAGAGTCACTTTGATATAGTATAATACTTGAAGAAAGAGCCTTCAGGGAGTGGATGTAGGTCTATTTGGACTGAACCATTATTAAATTTGGTGTTTCTTTGTCTTTACTTTTTTACTGCATTTTTTTTCTACATTTGAGTTTATTATGGTTGAAAAATATTTTTTAGGAAAATTTAATTATTGTACAAAAAATCTTAAATCAGTTTTTTAACATTCAATAGAATTTTTAAATTACCAATTCACCCTCCCCCCCCCCTCCCCCCTCTCGGTTAACCTTAGGACAGTTGTATTAGGTCTAACAACCTATTCAAACTTTAAAGTAGTTTCAGAGCCTATTTTTAAAAATTAAGATTTAGATAACTTTTTGAAAATAATTATGGATACTTTTGGAAATCATAACACTCCTGAAGGGTATTCGATCACTAGACCACCACTATTTGATAATATTTCTTTCAACTTTTGGAAAACTTGTATGTCTATTTTTCTTCAATTGCTTGACTATCACATGTAGATTTTAGTACATAAAGGTTACATTAGACCCACTAGATTTATTGATGGCATTAGGACTAAAACATCTTTTATTGATTGGACATTAAAGGAAAAAGAACTAGCTTAATTAAATAGAAAATATTTAAATAATTTTTTATGCCCTAGAATTTGAGGACTATATGCGTGTTTCAACCTATAAAATTGGAAAGAGATTTAGGATAGACTTTGCATAATGTATGAAGGAACTAATGAAGTGAAATAATTTAGATTGAATATTCTATTACATGATTATAAACTTTTTTGCATTAAACCGAATAAATCAATCACGAACATGTATACTAATTTTACACAGATAGTCACTTCATTGCATGCTTTAGGTATAAAACTAATAAAAAAAAATTAATAAAATTCTATATTGTTTACCTACCGCTTATGATACAAAGATAACTACCATAACTGAATCAAAAGACCTGACTGTTTATTCTATTGACAATCTACTTGGATCAGTGTCTGCTTACAAGCAATGAGTGACTCAAAAATAGATTAATATAGGTGACAAGTGGAAGGAGAAAAATATTGTGTTGAAAGTGGATAACTCCAAAAGTGATAAGTCATAGCCTGAGGATGAAGAAGATATTGCACTCATGATGAGGCAATTCAAAAGTTTTATGAGAAGAAAGCAACATATACATTAGTAGTGGAATAAGGGTAAGTTCTATAAAAATGCAAAAGCTTCTAATAATATAATTGTTATGAATGTAGGAAGCCTGGACATATTAAATTTGATTGCCCGAATCTCAAAGCTAATTCTAGCAAGGAGAAAGTTGAGGAGAAAACTAATGTTAAGAAGGGTAAAAAAATGCTGCAGAGAGAATTTTAGGTGGAATTAGCATCAAATTCTCATAAATAGAAGTTGAACAGGAAATCACAAACTTATATGTAATGGCTGACAAACTTGATCAGTCAGATCAAGAGGAGGTCTGTGATTTATCCTATGATAAGTTATTTGAAGATTCTAAGAAAATCCATACTGCATATAAGAACATTAAACAAAATTGCATGCCAAACTGAACATAGAGTATTCAAATTTATAAAAAGAGCATGAAATCCTTAGGAATGATCATGCATCTACTGATAGCAATCACATAAAATTATTAGATGAATTTGATGATTTGAACAAGAAACATTAATTATTGAAAACATCTTATACTGATCTTAAAAATGAATGTAAGGTGTATATAGTTAAAACAAATCAAAGAGAACATGAGTTAAGGGTTGAAAATGCTATTTTAAAAAGTACAAACTCATATCTTAAAGGGAAAATAGAAGCTCTTGAGGAATATAGGACACCCCCTACACTTAAATAATTTTCTAATCCTGATTAGAAGCTTAAAATTTCAAAACATAGGAAAAGACAGTAAAACTGACATATATTAGTAAATCCTTTTCCTAGAGTTAAATATTTTTCATGTGGAATGATTTGTCATATCTCTCACACTTGTATGATTCATAGTAGAACACATTTAGTATGGATACCTATGATGCATAAATTACAACATATAAAGCATGCATCCATATTATCATTTCCAAGAGGTGACCCAAAATTCATTTTGGTTTCCAAGTATAATATTTGATAATTTTGTAGAGACGCTCTTATACAAGTCCTTGTGAGAGCATTTAGTACATGGACAATTGATGTTCAAAGCATATGACTGGAGACACAACTTAATTCATATCGCTGGAAGCTATAAATGGAGGTAAAGTGACACTAGGAGACAATGCCATAACGAAAGTGATAAGTACATGTATGATTTGAAAGAAGAATAATTTCTTAATTGAGAATGTGTTATTAGTTGAAGGCCTAAAGCATAACTTATTGAGTATTAGTCAGCTTTGTAATAAGGATTATAATGTTAAAAGTTTTTCTACAAGCTGCATTATAAGCCAACATGGAATTGGTGTGTTGCATATAAATAGGGTAAATAACATATACATGCTTAATTTAATAGTTGTAAAATCTTTTAATGTTTTTTTTTCTCAAAATAATCACCGATGAATCATGGTTATGGCATAGAAGACTTTGTTACACTAATATATAAAATCTTAGGAAGATTACCTTCAAAGAGTTAGTTAGAGAAATACCCAAACTAGACTTCACTAAGGATCACTTGTGTGATGCATGCCAATTAAAAAAATAGGTGAAGTCCACTTTTATTCAATTAGAGATCTTAGAACCAGCAAGCCACTAGAAATCATTTATTTGGATCTTTTTAGACCGGTTAGCACTGTAAGTATGGGATATAAAGTTTTTGGGTATGTAATTGTCATTGATTTTTCAAGATTCACTTGGGTCAAATTCTTATCTCATAAGAGTCAATTATTTAATGAATTTAAAAATTTTTCTACTTTGATTCAGAAAAAACTAGGGTGTGAAATTTTATTAATTCAAAGTGATCATGGAGGAGAGTTTGAAAATGAAAAATTTGAAGATTTTTATAGAGAGCAAGGAATTGATCACAACTTTTCAGCACCTAGGACCCCTTAGCAGAATGGGGATGTTGAAAGAAATAACAAAACTTTGATAGAAGCCACTAGAGCCATGTTGGCTAAATATTCACTTCTAAAATATTTTTGGGTTGAAGCAATTAGTACGACTTATTATATTTTAAATAGGGTGAACATTAGATCCAAGTTGAACAAGACACCATATGAACTTCTTAAGGGGATAATACCTAATTTTTTACATTTGCATATTTTTGGATATAAGTTGTTCATTCATAATAATGGTAAAACTCCTTTAGAAAAATTTGAACCTAAATCTTATGAAGGAATTTTTCTAGGATATTCTAGTGTTGGAAAATCCTATAGGATTTTTAACAAGAGAACTTTGGTAGTTGAGGATTCTGAACACCACACATATAGTTTTTGATGAATTTGATATTTCGTAAAAGACAATGTTGGATGAAGATTATATTGAAGATATCTCCTAAAGAATTGGAAAGATAAATTTGGAAGAGAATGTTTGATCAAAAAACATTTTGCCTAAAGAATGAAAATTTTTTAAGAGTCACCCCAAAGGATTAATTCTAGGTGAACCAAGTGAGAGTGTTAGAACTAAGCATGGTCTTAACGAATAAGTGAACCTCTACATTTATATCAATTATTGAACCCACTAATATAAATAAAGCACTTTTTGATGAATTTTGGATTTTGGTCATGTAAGAAGAATTCAATTAATTTGTTAGAAATTATGTTTAGGAATTGATTGAAAGGCCCGAGGATCAAAGTATTGTTAAAACTAAGTAGGTGTTCAAAAATAAAATGAATAATTTTGGTGTTGTGATTAAAAATAAGGTAAGATTGGTGGTCAGTAGCATGCCTATTTTATTGAATTGGAAAGATCAAAGAATGAAATCATGATTGGTTTCGTTGGCTTGTCGATTTTGAGGAATTAGTACATATGAGGTTTCATAGGTATAATGCCAGAAATATCTAAAGAATGTTACAAAAGCGAGGTAATACTCGTTCCTCCAAATAACAAGTTCATTTCTACCTAAGCCCCTTATATCGATGAAATCTGCATTCCTTATAGAGGAATATATTCTTGTAAGAAAGGGTCTCAAATTCATCATGCAAAAATATACCCAAGAAGAGATTTGCCAATGAATTACACATAGGAAAATTGAATCTGATAATGATTGTGAAGAAGAAGTCTTTGAAGTTAATCTTCTAAACAACCAAACCATAGAAGCCATGCCCGTACTAGAAGAATTGGAAGATGGTGGACAGGCATCAATTATGGATGAATTAAAAGAAGTCAAATTGGTGACTAAAGAAGACCCTCGCCCTACCTTCATTACTACTCTTTTTCCTGAAAAGCAAGTTGAGAAAATAAAGAAGTTTCTCTATAAATTTAGGGATTGCTTTTCCTTAACATATGACGAGATACCCGGCTTATCCCCTGACATAGTAGTTCACAAATTATCCATTAAACCAAATCCAACACCAATCAAACATGATCCATGGAGAATGAGATTTAAGATTGAAGAACAAGTGATTGTAGAGATGAAGAGGCTCATAGAAGTAGGCTTCATTCATGAAGAATATTATGTTGACTGGATAGCCAATATTGTTCATATGAATAAGAAGAATGGCCAGATCTGTATATGCATCGATTATAAAGACCTCAATAAGGCATGCTAAAAAGGTAACTTTCGGCTCCTAGTGTAAGAACTTATAGTTGGTAACAAATCAAACTATGATATGTTCTCTTTCATAGATAGATCATCAAACTATAACCAAATCAAAATGGCATAGGAAAATAAAAGGCATACATCATTCAGAATAACTATCAACATATTCTTCTATACGTTCATGCCCTTCAGTCTGAAGAATACTGGTGCCACCTATCAACGGGCAATGATGAATAATATATTTGATGAGCTAATTCATCAAAAGGTCTAATGTTACAAAGATGAATTAGTCATCAAGAGCATGGAACAAAAAGATCACCTTAATGACCTAAGGATAGTATTTAAAAGAATCAAAAAATATTATCTAATAATAAACCCCGCAAGTGTTCATTAATAGTATCCTCAGGAAATTTTTTGGGGTACGTCATCCGTCATCGAGGATGTGAGATCAACTTTAATAAGATTAGGGTTATTATAGAGATGCTGCCTCAAAAGAACATTCGACAACTTTGCTCCTTGTAAGGACAACTAGCTTTTATTTGGTGATTCATATCAAATCTATCAGGCAAGTGCTAATCATTTTCAAAGCTGTGGAAGAAAGATGTCCGCTTCAATTTGGATGCAGAATGCCAAGAAGCGTTTGTGTTGCAACTTAGATTTCATGGTTAAGTTTTATATTATGTGATTTTTTTATGATATTAAAAAATTATTATTATGATTACTTTTTCTCCTAACATATATTAGATATATTTTCTTTGTGTTGTTTATGTGTACTAATATTTTAGAGAAATTATACAATATACTGTCGAAGACTTCAAGATAATATTTCTTGTAATGAAGTTTATAATTTTTCTATTTTTCTTAAGTTTAAGAGAGTGTGATTGCTATTGGGTAATTGTGCACACACGTACTAGGAGTGAGTCAAAACTTTAAATTTTAAAACTAATAATAATATATAATTTTCAAATCATATTGGACGAAGATAATCAAATTATGCATGAGAATTTTTTTACTATTTATATTATATGATAATATTTCATACACATGACTCATAGAGTATGAAATGGGTACATACCAATTTGTTCAAAATGATTTCATCAATTTTGATATGATCTTACTATATGATAGTGGGTTAATACAAATGACACAGAGTTTGAAATGGGTGTGTACTAGTTCATCCAAAATGATCTCATTAGTTTTTTATCTACTCGCATTGTATGATGCTGGGTTCATTCAGACGACTCATAGAGTATGAAATGGGGTCATCCATATTTGCACCAAATGAAGCATGATTTATTTAAATTGTTGAAACCGTACGATGTATGGCTCGTACAGATGATTCATAGAGTACGAATTGGGTTCGTACAGAATCATACTGAATGAATTAGTTTAGTTTTGAACTATTCGTACTATACGATGTTAGTTCATACAGATGAATATCAGAGTATGAAATCATGTTCACATAGGATCGTACATGGATTTTTGCACTATTCATATATATGAAGTGTGATCAAACTATACGATCTGAGTACGTTCAACTTGAATTTTTTAGTTTTCTGGATGGTTTTTATTATCTTTCATATATAAGTGTCCTAAAAATTGACACTCTAGATATCTTTCTGTAAACTTCTTTCAAAAGCGAAAAAGGAGAGTGTTTTAGGAGTTAAGATTTAGAGATCTTATGAGAGAAAATTGTGAGGGGATTCACAAGGTTGCTCAATGATAAGGATCTCTTATTTTTTCTTCAAGTTTTAACCCTACTTCCTTGAAGGATTTTGAGAGAAGATATTCAAATAAGATCACAATACTCTACCATCACTACGAGGGTGAAAAAGTATGTTGGTACTTTGCCATCATCAGAAGGGTGAGAAAGGATGTTGGTTCTCTACCATCACTAGGAGGGTGAGAAAGGATATTGGTACTCTACCATCACTTGGAGGGTGAGAAAGGATGTTGGTACTATGTGGTCATTAGAAGGGTGAGAAAGGATGTTGGTACTCTGCCATCACTAGGAGGGTAAGAAAGGATGTCAGTACTTTGCTGCACCAGATTGGTAGAAGATGGATTTTTATAAGGGCTTCTCCGCCTTGCTATGGGAGTAAAAGGAGGGTCACTTGATTTAGTATGATACTTAAAGAAGGAGTGTTCAGGGAGTGGACGTAGGTCTAATTAGACCAAACCACTATAAAATTTGGTGTTCTTTTATTCTTTTACTTTTACTATATTTTTATTTTTCGCACTTTAAATTATTTTGCTTGAAAAATATTTTGTGAAAATTTATCATTTTGTCAAATATCTTAAATTAATTTTCTAAAATCGAAGAGAATTTTTAAATTATCAATTCATCCCCTCTCTTGATTAGCTTTGGGATATTTATATTAGGTCTAACAACCTACTCAAACTTTTAGTTTGATAGCGTCAAAAGATACTTATTCAACCTAACTATCCTTGTGGTGCCAATTAATGGGAAGACTCTTATATAGTACACAGTAGCGTTAGAAGAGTCCTTCAGAGATTATTAGCTCAGTATAATAAAGAAGGTAAGGAGAATGTACTCTATTTTATTAGTCGGAGGTTGATTGGAAAAGAGATATTTTATTCTCCTATCTAGAAACATTACTTTGCATTGATTTTTGAAGTTCAGAAACTCTGCCACTACATGCTCTCTAATAAAATCACATTGATATCAAAGATTGATCCACTGAAGTTCTTTATGACAAGACTAGCAAGGTGGACAGTAATACTCCTGTAATTTGATATCACATATGTATCATAAATGACAGTAAAAGGGCAGGTTTTAGAATATTTTTTTGCTGCACATCCTATCCCTGCAGATTCATCACTTAATGATGATCTACCTAAAAAGCAAATAATGAATATCAAAGAGAAGGAGATGTTATGAGTATAAGAACTTTGATGGAGCTTTATTTATTAAGCATGACCGGCCTCAAAATTTAGTAAAAGCTCAAGCTATAATTGGTCTCATTTTCATACCATCTGAGGGACACATAATTAGATTCTCATTCAGCTTGACTAAGCATTAGACCAATAATGAGGCTGAGTATGAAGCTCTAATAGCAGGATTAGAGGTTGCAATACAAGTTAGAATCCAAAATCTCCAAATCTTCAGTGATTCCTAACTTGTTATAAATCAAGTACTGAGAGTTTACAAAATCACCAAGTTTGAGTTGCCTTATTATCATCGATGAGTTCTCAATATTATGAAGCATATTTCAGTAATCAAATTAGCTCAAGTTCCTCGAGCCCAAAATAGAAAAGTTGATTGCTTGGCCAAATTATCTAAAGAAATGGTAAATATGGATGACGAGTGGCCTATAATCATTATGATTCACAATCGGTGGGTCTTATAGCTAGCAATCTTACCATTCATGTATAAAGATGGAATACCAAGCTCATGCCAGTAGAATATAACCCTGGTTGATCCTCAACCTCCCCAACCAATCAACCTTGAATATCAACCTAAAGAAAACTAAGCTCTTAAGAGAAGATGCAAGTCTAGCCAATCTTTAGAATCATTTTGGCATTATTTAGATGTTAAAGAAGAAGATGACTACATCCTTCAAAAAAAGAAGAAGATGATGATGATCGGAGGCAACCTTTTATTGACTACTTCAAAGAAAGTAAACTACCAGCAGACATATCATAAGTTACTCAAATCAGGAAGAGAGCATTGAGATATGCATTTGTTAATAATATGTTGTATTAGCATGCTTTTGATCAAATGTGGCTTAGCTGCCTAGTGACCAAAAAAGCTAATAAGGAGGCGGCATAAGTTCATGAAGAATTTTATGGAGTGCACTAATTAGTTTTCAGGTTGGTTTAAATCAAAAGAATGGGCTACTATTAGCTAAGAATGATAAAGGACTATATTGATCATGCTAAGAGGTGCCATGAATGTTAGTTTCATGATGATGTTATACATTAGACACCAAATCTACTACACCCTATAATCTTATGATGGTCATATAAATGTTAGCGTACTGATGTAATTGAGATGATAGATCCACCGTTATTAGTAGAACACTGATTTATTTTGGCAGAGACTGATTACTTTTCTAAGTGGGTAGAAGTGGCTCTGTTCAAAGAAGTTGCACTAAACATGTGATTAGTTTTTTAACTCACAACATTATTTATAGATTTTGTGTACAAAGCCACATAGACTCAGATAATGATACGACCTTGAAAAGTACTAAGATCAACAAATTTGTTGATAGGCATAAAATTGATTGGTGATATTCATCAATATATAACCCAATAACAAAAGGCTTGGCAATAACATTCAATAAAACTCTAGTAAAATTGCTAAAAAAGATTCTCACCAAGAATAAAAGAGATGGGCATACAAAGATGGTAGAGGCACTATGAATGTATTGCACAACCTATGCAATGCCGACCAAATTCACTCCTTACTCCTTGGTATTCAGAGTTGAAGTAATGTTTCCGCTAGAAGTTGAACTACCATCTCTTTGGGTTGCTTTCCAAAAGGAGCTTACCCAAGAGCAAAATGCATGATTAAGAATAAAGGAGCTCAATTCACTCGATGAATCAGGTTACAAGCTTAATAAAAACCTTGAGATTTATGGGGCAATAATGACAAAGTCCTTTGATCGAATGATGCACCACCATGAATTTTAGTTAGGGGAATTGGTCCTAGTGCAGAGAAGACCAATCATCCTACACTGAGTAATTGGTGACAAAATTGTATCCAACTGGGAAGGACCTTTTTGACATTAAAAATGTGTACCAGGGGAGCTTATTAACTCATTAATCTGAATTGCCATAGACCCATGCCACTCATTAATGGTAGATACTTAAAGGTATACTATACATGAAGAGTACCAAAATAATTATGTACTTGATATGCCATGTAATAGTTAAAATGATATATATGTGTTTGCAAAATGTATACATTTGTTTGAAATTCTCTTATCATATAAGAAAATATTTCAAGTATCCCAAAAAAAATCCCCTTCATGATAGGGCCATTTTAAGTATTTATTTGGGTCGACAACATACCACTTGCTAACATCTCTAAATAAATATAAACAAATAGAAAATACAAACTTTAAATAGTTCTCTCCTATTAGATAAAGAGAGATTAAGTATTTATTCGGGTTAATATCAAACTTCGCTCTGAGATCCCTAAATAAATATTTAAAATTATAAAAATATAAACTTGCCTAAGTCTCTCCTATAGGACAGGGGGAATTTTGACATTTATTTAGGTTGACATCATGCTTCACATTGTGATCCTTAAATAAATATCTAAAACTATCAATTGACACGAAAAAAAATTCAAGGAAAAGCAAAAATGATTCATTTTCAACATGTAATGGTGATTCTTAAAAATGTCTAGGACATCACCTTCTCAAGTATCCAAATAGTTCAAATGTCAGAAAAGAATGCTTTTGTGACTATATGCTTAAGCAAAATCAAGCAAGAGTTGTACAAGTTTTTCTGCAATTTGAAGCTTAAGGTCCGAATGGGTGTATGGGGTCAAACTCAATAAGCCAAGATTTGACCAAGTCACTAGCAGCTCCATCTACTCAACAAGCCATAAGAAAGGCCATAATAATGGAACCCCCACTTTATTAACCCGTTAGTAGGGACTACAAGAAGAACGAATGTTTATTTGACTCGATATGTTTTAGCAGTCATAGTCCATGAGATTCTTCTAATTGACTAGAGTGTCAAAGTTATAATAAGAAGAATGCTTGCCTAATTAACTTAGATACCAAATATAGTAGGCTCTGAAATCTATAACCACAAAGGTTGATTTCATATCTATAAACTGCAGCAAATTTAGTATGGGGAGCACACTACTCCATATGTCTCATGTTTGAAGCCTTAATGGGCATATGAGGTCGGACGAAATAAGTCAAGATGTGGTCGAGTTATTGGCAGCTACTTCTATTCAACAAGCCATAAGAAAGGCCATAGTAGTGGAACCCCCATTTTAGTAATTGAATAACAAAGAGCTATCAAGTCCTAGCTCTTCCAGTCTGATGAACTCAAGTAACCTAGATTGAAGTCTTCCCGACTAGTACAGGGTTAAAATACTACCTTTGTCTGGTACTACCAGCTCAACTCAAAACATATAAATCCTTCAATAAATCTGTAAAGCATAAAGTGATGATCGAAGGAATTCTTCTTCAATAAGTTCACCATAACATAAAGCAAAGGATTGAAAAAATAATCCCAACGTTTATATAAAGCTCGAATATGAACTAAGAGGATTTTGTCATTGGCAAGTCCACTGCGCATTAAGCTCTAGACTAATGACATTCTTTCACTAAGCAAATACAAACATAAAGGGTGAAGGACATTAACATATGCTTCTTCATCAAGCCCGCTAAAGCTAGAAGCATAGGGCATAAGAAAAATAAATTTCCAAACAGGACAATAGAGACAAATCAGGTAATCCTTCACCAAGGCCACAACATAAAGCACTAGGAAAAAGGAATAAATGTCTCAGGACACAAATTAAAGCTATGAAAATAATACCCAGAATGATGCCTATAAGTGTCTCTAAATACTAGGGAATTTTAAATATTATTTGGGTCGACATCGCACAGTGTATCGAGATCCCCAAATAAATTTTTAAAATTTCATGCCAAAATATAGCTAAAGCATGGAAAATGAAAAATCCTTCTTAAATTGAATGTGTTATCAGCATAAAGTATATTTTGAGCAAAATACAATAAATACTAGAGGCAACAAAGTCTCACTAAATAATGAATCTGCATAGCTTAGGCAAATTCTAAACAAATGTAGCAGTTATATAGTAAGAAAATTACATCAACACATGATTGCGACAAAAGAAAAATATTGAGCAATTATGAAAATACCATAAACTAAAGTGACGGTGGTGTCGAAAGAAGATAAAGAGGTGGAAGTAATAACTACCAATATTGATCTAGGAAGTAATGCTCTTGGGACCTAAGTACAAAGTGTGATATCACTATCTTATGGGCCCCTATTTGACTAAAGCTGATATGGGAACTATTTATGGATATATTTAAAGATCTATAAGGAAAAAAAATTAGCATGAAATCCAGTTCTTGGAGATTCGCCAAAAAAAATATAGTATGACATTTAAATAAGCTTTCAGAGATCTTCTAAGAGAAAACACCAGTGTGACATCTAAAGATCCATAAGGTCAATATGCTTACAACAAATGTCGTTCGCTCTAGTTAGGTACCATATTTATTAGGGGTATTTATTGACCTATAATATGGAATTAAAAAAAAAATCAAAATTGCATACCTATAGGGATGTTTGGCCATAAATAAGTCGCCTCTCGCCATACTCTCACACGTCAAAAATATGGCTCCCATGATCTCCTCCACAGGTCATTAAAAGATAAAAGAAATGAAGCCTTGCTCTCTTTTTCACTTCTCCCAATTGTGATCCCTCTCATAGCAGAAGCTCCTTTGGCTCCATCATTATTGGTCGGCTTCACTCCTTTGACGACATTCCCTTCCCATTGGATCAAAAGTAAAGATAGGCGCTCGCTCCTTGATAAGGTATCCATTTGTATTTATTTTGCGCACTTCTTCGCCTCCTTTGTGGTTGGTCCACTTTGTTCCTTCAATGATGTTCCCCTTTTGTTGGATTAGAAGTCACTACATTTTGAATGGAAGTAAGGAAGGTAGCTCGCTTGCTATAAAGGTAACTTTCTCTCCTTTTTGAGCTTCTTTAACCAAATCCTATTAATCTTATTATCGAGTAAACCCCTTAGGGAAAGAAAAGATCGAAGATGGAGGATTCATTCAACCGAGAGATTTACGAGATGATCGAATCCCATTCAGTAGGACTTAACATAAATCCTGCTCAGATTCTGCTTAAATTTTGTATTAAATCTTGCTTTAAGTTCTGTGTCAATCATACAACAAGAAGAATATGATGAAGGGCTTAATTTATTTTTAATATAATTAATTATATTTTTTGTTATTTAAATTTAATTATAGTAAATAAATTAATTATAATTAGTGTTTATTATTAATAATAATTCATTACTAATTAATTATAATAATAATTTTTTAATTAACCAAGATTAATTAATAATTAGTAATTAATTATTACTTATAATTTATAATTAATTATTAATTAAAATTATTTAATTTTTTTTGTTAATTATAGTTAATTATTAATTAATTATAATTATTTATGGTGTATTATAAAATATTAAAATGTGTGTACTTATCTTGATTTGATCCACGAGCTGACATAGTCGCTAATGACTCCTATATAGGTATAAAGTTTTAAATCCTATCCTTAGTGTTCATGACACATCTGTGGACCCCATATATGTGCTTTTATAACAAGATAGTGGTTTATCTAGTGTGACATATATGACGAGGTGGGTAAGCCCTATACATGCTCTTTTAGCTTGGTGGGGACAACCTTAAGTATTCGTACGCACCTTAGTGCTTGCTGGGAAAGAAAAATTGTGCTTTTTTAACAGGTGCCTTGGAGACCCTATACAAGCTCTTGTAGTATGGTGGGAAGGGCCAGCTCCCCTATATTTCCCCTAAATAGGATATATGCCAAGATGCTTCCATATTTGTTTTTCAAATAGATGATATGTAATGGAGTAAAAAAAATAAAAAATATCAAATGCACAGGGAATTAAAATGAAACGCAGGAAATCATATCAAACTGAATAGATAGGTGGTACCTCAAAGACCCCATACACACTCTTGCAGTTTGGTGGGATTGAAGACTATGATCATTGTGTCTCAGTACACCTACTATACTTTCTGTTGTAGCATGGTGTGAAGGCCTAGCTCCCCCACATTTCCCCCAAATGGGGTATATGCTAGGATGCTATAGAAATTCAGACTGAAGTGCTCAATAAAAGTTCATGAGGGTGGTTAATCACTAAAGAACTAGCTCGAGGATAACAAAGAGGGGGGGGGGGGTGAATTGGTAGTTTAAACAAATTTATTTAACACTAAAAAAGTTTAAAACCTCTTGATGCAAAAATAGAACTATTTTTGTAATAATAAAAAATAATATTTTTTTACCATAGATCAAATCATAGAAAAGTTCAGAAATAAAATATAGTATAAGTAATAAGAAAGAACATACTTGTTTTTATAGTGGTTTGGTCAAATCTAACCTACGTCCACTCCTTGGAAACTCCCTCTCTAAGTATTGCACTAAATAAAATTTACTCTCCTTTTGCTCCCTCAATAAAGTCGAGAAGCATGTACAAATGTTGTTTCACCTCCTCGGTGCGTAAGAGAACCTTAAATCTATTTTCATCTTCTTGGTGAATGGTCAGTGAACCATAAATCTATTTTATCCCTTCAGGTGAAGGATAGAGAACCATGATCTTTGCTGAAGAACTTCTTCTTCGAAGCCAAATAGATTCCAGGCAGACATTGGAAGGTAGTAGGAAAGATTTTTTTCTTGGAGCAACCTTGTGAATCTCTTCACAACATCTCCCTCACAAAATCTCCCTCTCTTCTCTCACCAAGATCTCCTTCTTCTCTCCCTGAAGCTCCCTCTTAAGAAGACTAAGTAGCCAATGAAATCTAATAAGTGTTAGAGATCCTTAAATAGAGAGCTTGAAAAAATCCTAATTCCCAAGCG
Source organism: Dendrobium huoshanense (assembly GCA_016618105.1). Classification (NCBI taxonomy): domain Eukaryota; kingdom Viridiplantae; phylum Streptophyta; class Magnoliopsida; order Asparagales; family Orchidaceae; genus Dendrobium; species Dendrobium huoshanense. The sequence goes on from CM028359.1 coordinate 43,445,090, forward strand.
ATCTGTCTTTTATTTGTACAGTTCAATCAATGTATTGTACGATACAATCAATTAAAATTAGAGTCATCCAGCAAGATCATTTAGATGAATTGTTCAACTTTTATAATATATTATATAGTACGATCATAAATCATACGGTATAATATGTAAAAATTCGTTCCAGGATAACCAACTTCGTACAAGGGTGATCGTCCATTACTATGGACATCATATGCTATGATCAGTACAAAAATCATGGATTTCATTTGATATGATTCAAAGGACAAACAATTTTGTACATTTGTTATCATATAGTATAAACTAGTTTATACAGTACGATTAATCACAATAAATGTCCATTATTTGATTGCCTGATTTCACGGTATTAATTAAGAAAGTTTTGAATTAGTGCATGTGGTACGATCGAAATTGTACTATATGATCATTAAATAATTATAATCTTCCTTAACATTGGCACTTAGGGTTTGGCAGAGCACAATAGATCATACGGTATAGATTAAAAGCATATATCATAATACACATTATATAGTACGAAGAAAAATCATACAGTACAAATTACTTAAAAAAATATACTCTCTAAAAAAAATTTTATCTCCCCCTGTGTGTGCAAGGATGCTTAACAAAGATATCCACCCAAATACATGATATGACTCAAAAAAGAAAAAAATATAGAAGAAATTAAAAATAATAAAACTAATCTTGAGCTGATCAGAATTGCAAGTGAATAGTGGACTGAATTCTTGAAACTTTAGTACACACATAAAAAAACACAATATAACAAAAATAATTGAAAGTAATATCAGACACAATTATCTTTATTTTCATCAAAACACAAACATAGTGCTTAGATCATATCTATAAACATCTCCCCCTTTTTGATGATGACAAATATTGTTGTTTAGGTTTTTTCAAAAAAATACTTTCTTCTAAAAATTCCCTCGTATAAAAGATAATAATACAAAATGAAGAGACAATCAACAAACACAAGTCTCCCCTTTTGATGAAAAACATTTTCAAGTAAAAAGAGTGTAAAAAGCAAGTGTATAAAGAAATAACAACAATAATAACATACAACAACAAACAACAAACAACAAAATACTACTTCCCCTTTTGACATCATAAAATAGGAAAAAACAAGAAGAAAAAAAAAAGAAACAGACAAAAGAATATAAATAGAAACATAATCAAAACTATGAAACAAACATATTCACATAGATTAACAACTCAAAATATCACACCTCTATTAACTTGCATGGACATTTTCAGAATGTAATAAACTTACTCTTCATATAAAATGGACAATTAAGAGAAGCGTTGACTATTTTATAATTAAAGGATTTGGAATTTAGAGTTTGCACATCTGACTTACCAACTTCATAAGTTAAATCCTTTACAACAAAAACAACAACATCAAGCCTTTGTCCCACTACATGGGGTAGGCTACATGAATTCTTTTTCTCCATTATGTCATGTTAAAAGTCAAATTATAATTTAAATCTAATAAAGGAAGATCATTTCTAATATTTTCTAACCAAGTCTTTTTAGGTCTACATCTACCTGTCTTAAAATAAGACAAATCTAAAACCTCAACATTCCTAACCTGGTCATCAGAAGGCCTTCGTTTAATGTGACCAAACCATCTAAGGTGACTCTCTTTAATCTTATCTTCCACTAGAGCTACTCCAACCCTTTCACTCATATGCTCATTTTGTATCCTATCTCTATGGATAAGGCCACTCATCCACCTAAGCATCCTCATCTCTGCAACACTTAACTTAGTAGATAAGGAAACTCAGTCTTTTCATACTGAGAACACGAAATATATCGAATAAAATTATATTGTAAAAGTGATGAATGAAGAACAAAGATTTTTTAGAATCAAGTATTAAACATATTATGAATCATCAGAATTTTCTAAGACAAATATTTACCAGAAAGGGAATCTAATTTAGATTGGGCTCATTTTATGACACTTTTAACAATTTTATGTCAACATTACACATCTTTTATTTTTGTTACACTTAGTGCATCTTTTACTTTTGGCGTCATTGCACATTTTTTATTTTGGGTTCATTTTGTGCATTTTTCTAATTTTTATCAAATGGTTTCCTTTCTAACTCACTAAGAATTTTTGTTATAAGATGATCTTCCAAAAAGAAGAGAAGAATAACTCACTCTCTTTTATAGGGAGGAATAATATAAAAAGCAAACCAGAGTTTTTTTAATATGAATAAAAGCCTGATATAAAAAAATAATGAATTTAATTTGTTGAATTTGAAGAATATATCCATGAGATAAAACTTGTAGTAGAATGAAAAATATTTCTTTTCAACCATCTTAATTCTAATTCGATTTAGATTTTTGAGCATTCATAAGGAATTTTCAGGCAAAGAAACTAAAATGGGATATATAAATTCGAGAAATTCAATCCTGTTAGTTTAAAATTGTTAGTAATTAATTATTTAAACCTTTTAAGTATGAGTAGAGGTATGTTTACACAATAAGAATAAGCACAGTTCATGCCAAGTCAAGCCATACAGTATAATTTTATTTGTACATTACAACTTTATTTGTATAGTATGATCTTATTCATGAAAGTTTGTTCGGGATATTAAGCCCTATGAACTTAGTCCCAAGCTAACCAAGAGGGGGGGTGAATTGGTATTTTAAAAAATTCTTTTCACAAAGAACAAAAATCACATAAACCAAAATCACACCACGAGAAAAATAAATAATGCGGAAAATAAAAGTGCGGAAGCAAGAAAACAATAACACAGAGATTTATAGTGGTTCGGTCAACTTGACCTACGTCCACTCCTTGGAGGCACCCTCCAAGTATTACACTACAAACGTGACTCTCCTTTAGCCCCGACGGCTAGGCGGAGAAGCCCTCACAAAGAACCTCTTTTTGACATCTCGGCAAGGCAGAGAACCTATCTCATTTTGCTTCCTCCTGAAGCTGGCAGAGAACCACAACCAGATGCTGACTCCTTACCTCTACCGACCCTTCCACGGACAAGAAACTCCAGACGAAGAAGAAGCAGAGCGATCCTTGAAGCTACCCTTGTGAATCCCCTCATAAGCTCCCCCTCAAAAGATCCTCTCTCTCTCCCTCTCTCTCTTTCTCTCCTCAAGGCATTCTCAGGTCAAGGAAATAGCTAAATGGTTGTTCAAAATGTTGAACAAGAGCTCTTAAATAGACGAGCTTCAAAGGAGCTCATTAATTGCAAGTTGCCGACATTATTGTCCAGGCCGATATGGACATCGGCCTGGCCGATCAGTACAAAACTCAGAAGATCGACCAGAGCATCGCCTTGAATGCAAACTTGGATGATTTAAAATTGTCTTGATCGTTCAGGCCGATCTCACGATCATCCCGGCCGATCAGTTCAAATCAGAGGAAAATCATCCAGAGCATAGCCCTGAATTCGTACTGGCCGATATTTATCGTCCTGAAGTAACTAAGGTTTTTGAATAGATCATCTTGGCCGATCTTGCGATCGTCTAGAACGATATGATCGTGTCAATCATCCTTAATTACTCCCTTGATTTCCTGATCAAATAAGGCATAATTTGTGAATATCGTCCAGGCCGATCAATGATCGTCCAGGCCGATTATTTAAAAATACAGTATACCTTAATTGTCTATGACGATAACTTCTTTCTATTTTGAGCTTATCATCCTGGCCGATACACGTATCGTCTAGGCCGATCTGTTAATGTCGACTGCCTTAATTAAGAATCCATATTTAGACTTTCTGTTTTAAGCCTGATCGTCCAGGACGATGTAAATATCGTCCTGGCCGATATGAGTAAAAATAGAAATTCTAATTCTATCAAGTGTGTGTGTAGGGTTACTTAGCATCAGTCTCTTTAACCATTATAAATAGAGTCAAGAAGAGAAAAAATAAAGTACAGACTGACTCAACCCTAAACCTACGCAATCTTGAACTGGCTTCGTTTGTTCGTCTGATCTTCGATTCCTAAAAAGTTAGAAGCAACATGCAGTCCAAGAGAATCAATAGTGTTTGTCAATCATCAAAATATAAGTCATAAAAATAGATTTGCAATAATCTCCCTCTTTTTGATGATGGCAAACACGAGTAGGAAAAACTCAGAAAAAAAAAACAGTTCATTAAAATTTCAAAAATTACAAGCAAATCAACTTTTTCTACCACAACCTACTCCCCCTTTTGTCATCACAAAAAGAGGGTCCTAGACACACAAAAGAAAAAAGAAAAATAGCACAACAGAAACTAAAGCAAACTACAAGACAAACTATAGAAACAGAAAACAGATAGCAGAAAACACAGACTAGAAAAATAAGGGACCCTGATCATCAAATAGAGGTGACTGCTGAAAGTAGCTGGTAAGCATAGAAAACTAAGCATTGAACCAGGCGATATCCTGGTCATGCTGCTACTGCTGGTGAGTCATTTATCTATCAAATCGGGCTAAATCCTCAGTACGGTGCTGCTCGTAGCGGGCAATATCCTCAGAATGTTGTTGCTCATGTGCAACAATATAGGTGTCAAAGCGGGTCTCCCATCGATCAAACCTCTCTATCAACTGATCAACCGGTGAGTGTTGGTGTAGAGGAATAGGATCAGGAATGGGAGCGGGAGCGGGAGCCTCCTCCTCCTCAACCCCCCCGAGGTTCCTCATCCCCAGGGTGGAGAAGAGTACTGTGAAGGGTACTGAAGGAACTTTTTGAGTAGAAGGGAGTTGGGAGGTTAGGAGGAATAGGATACTGAAGTTGGTATTCATATTCAAGGACATAGGCTATGATGTGTCCTAAGGCTAGATTGGGTTTCCTCTTATGACTTGGATCACGGATTGTGGTTAAGTGATCAATGTATCGAAAAATTAAGTCCGCAATATTAAATTCTCTATGAGCCATGATGTAGAAAGAAGTGAGGGAAAGTAGAGGGGTTATGTGGATTTGGTCCCCAGCTTTTGGAATTATGGAAGTGCGAAGGACATGTTGGATTGTCTTAGCATCTTTGACCAAAGAGCTAGTCTCTGCAACATGAAAAGGTACATTGGTCTGGCGAAGGAAGTGATTCGCCGTGGACCAGTCAAGGTCAGGATATGAAGCGATTAAGTGCAGCTTATCCCCGGTGGTGGATAGCTATAATAGTTCAACACAATCCTGATATGTGATTTCGATAGGGCATCGATTCACATTGGAGGACAGGGCTGTGAAGGTAGGGTTAATGTGAAGGTTTGCAAAAAATTCTCGAAGAAACTCGGTATTAAATGGGAAAGCAAGGGTCAGAATGAAAAAAAGGGAGGTGTGAGCAAAAAGATCCATTATCGGGCATGAGATGTGGGCAAGATTGATGATTTTGGAGACAGTTAAACGTGCTGACACGTGGTTCGTCCAGGGCCGATTTTAAGGATTTAAACGTGCTGACACGTGGATCATCCAGGATGATCCAGTGTATCGGCCAGGACGATGCACATAAAATACATAGGCCTAGAAGAAATATTCTATTGGCCAGGACTATCTTCATGATTGCAATAGAGTTCGATTAGATCATCCAGGATGATATCGTATCGTCCAGGACGATGAGTTACAGAAAGCACAGAAAAGTTCAGCATATGGAATTTGAAGAAATTTGTCTAATCGTCTAGGACGATATAGGTATCGGCCAGGATGATGTGACTAGAATTTGAAACCAAGGAAAAGAGGGTGACGATCAAGGCCCTCAAAAAATATAATAAAATAAAAGCAGACAAAAAACACAATAATAGAAAGCGAAAAAAAAAATGAAAGAAAAAAAAAATAAAAAAAATTGAATATTTTTTGAATTTTAATTTTTCTAATTTTTTTTTGTGTTATCAAGGCTTCATATGAGAAGTTCTCAAATAATTAAATTTTAGAGTTCCACAAGATCAAGGAGTTTAGACAATCCTAATCAGACAAAGGTAAAATATCCGATTCTGTTAACCCTAGATCAGACGTTCTTTATGGTACAAATTTTCTTTTGAAAAACAAAAATGTTTAACTCAGAATAAACCTAATTGGGCAAAAAGAAGATCCGATCAAAACTTATTTACAAAGAAAGAATCTCATAAATAATAAAACAAAGTAATTTGTCTCAATCAAGGAATTTGAAATCAAGCCTTTGAAATCATTAAATAATCAATAAGTTCTCTAAGTTTTAAGAGTTTATAGAAGAGATAGTAGCTTGAATTTTAGTGGGATCATTTTATGCCTCTTTTGTCTTTGAATTGGGTTTTTCAGCATCTTGATTTTTTATACACTTTTGTGTATAAATATATTTCAAATTTGCATCTTTTCAATTTCCTTCTTAATTCTTTCAAGCTACATTCCCTTTAACAAAACCCTTAAAAAGATCCTTAGTTGTAAGTATATCCTCCAAATATGAGAGAATAGGAGCTCTCTCTCTAACATAGGGAAGAACAAGTCACAAAATAAAATCAAAATCATGTGATAAAAGTAATGGAAAGATTTTAAATATCTTGAAAGATATAAAAGAACTTTGGATACTATGTACAAGATAGATTATTGTAGAAAGTTAAAAAGAATCTTAGTTTCAAAAACCATTGACTCAAATGAGTTAGAATTTTGTTTAGAGAAGAAAATCATACCACTAAACAAGGTCAGAAGGAGGAAAACCATTAACGATGTTTTTCCCTTTAACCAATTTTAGAAAAGCTAAACACTATCTTCAAAACTCCAAAATTTAATATCTTGAAAAGATTCAACATATGGAAAACCAAATATAAAAGTAAAGAGAAAACATAATAAAATAAAATAACAAAAAAAGCAGAAATAAAACACACTGAAACAAAAACACATTTTAAGAATTTATTGAAGCAGCAGATTTAAGCATTTATGAGCTGCGAGCCTTCATATGTCCAGTTATCCTGTGCTCCCACAAGGTCTTTGGTGAGAGCACACCTGCAAAACTCAACAACAGTCAGATTTAGGAACCCAAATTGGTTTGGGCCCCTTCTTAGAAAAAGTAGAATGCAATGTTGGTATGGTATGCTGTGAATTATGCACCTTAGGTCTCCACACCCAATGTGTACTATGGTAAACAGTGCAAGTGTGTGAGATGTGTCCTAGCATGCCACAAGAAAAACATCTAAATCCAGGAAAAGGATTTCTTAAATGATTTGAGTTATAATGTCTCTTCTTAGGTTTTGGCTTAGAATCAAAAGTAGATGTCATCCGATTTTTCTTACATGTTTCCAAATCATTTTGAATCCTCAAGTTAATTGTTTTTAATGCATCATTATCAATCCTCAATTTTTTCTCAATCTCTTTAGATTTCTTAAGATCAGAATTAAGTGAGGTGTGTGAAACTTTTAATGCATTATGTTCCTCAATTAATTCCAAATGCTTTTTGTTTAAATCATCAAATTCATCAATAAGAGCCATGTGATTTGAATCAATCGTTGCATGATCTTTGAGAAAAACTTCATGCTCTTTTTGTAAATTTGAAAGTTCTAATTTTAGGCTTGCATGAGTTTTCTTGAGTTTTTTGTATGATGCATGTATTTTCTCACAAATCTCAAATAATTCATCATAGGTTGGTTTACATACCTCTTCCTCATCACTTTGATATTCTCCCAATAAACACAAGTTTGTTGTTTCATTCTCAGGTTCCGTTTCAGATGAATCAGTACCAGATTCGACCCAGAATGCCTTTTAGATTCTCTTCTTGTCCTTCCTAAACTTAGGTTTCTCCTCGCCCTTTTCATTTTCTTTGCTCGAGTGATCTTGAAGTATCGGGCAATCAGTTCTCACATGTCCTGGTTTCCTGCATTCATAGCAAACAACATCAGAAGATCCTTTAACATGTTTATGATCTTTACCTTTTCTCCAATTTTGATGATGCTTTTGTTTCTTCCTTAGAAAGCTTTTGAATTGCCTTGTGATGAAGGCAACTTCATCGCTTTCAGACCCGAAAGATTCAGAATCTGATTTGTGCACCTTCAATGCAATTGTTTTCTCCTTCTTCTTCTCACCTGCATCAAGATTTCTTTGATTCAACCCTTGCTCGTATGCAATGAGTGAGCCAAGTAAGTTATCAATAGAATAAGTGTTCAAATCCTTAGATTCAGTGATTGCAGTGATTTTAGCATCATATGACGAAGGCAAGCATCTCAAAATTTTGTTTACTTTTCATAGTTTGAAAGTTCTTTTCCTAATGCATGCAGTGAAGTAACTATCTGAGTAAACCTAGTATACACGTCAGAAATTGATTCATGAGATTTCATACGAAAAGGTTCATAGTCATGCAAGAGAAAATTCAAATGGGATTGTTTAATTTAATTAGTGCCTTCATAGGTGATACACAACTTATCCCAAATTTCTTTACCAGTTTTGCAAGTAGAGACATGCATGTAATCTCAGATTTTAAAGCACAGAAAAAATAGTTCAAATATTTTGCATTCAATTGAGCTAAGTCTCGTTCATCGAAAGTTCATTCAGTAAAAGCAACTTCAGTTTTAACACCATTAAAGGGAGGTGTGAGCGAAAAGATCCATTACCGGGTATAAGATGTGGGCCGGATTAATGATTCTGAAGACAGTTATCCCACACTCTTTGTATCGATGGTAGGCGGCTTCATCTTCTGCCTCCCTGAAACGAGGGTCAACCCTAGCCCTCGAAGAACTCCCAGAAGTTTGTCGAACACGTTTCCCACCAGCCATAGAAGAGAGTTAGCAAGGAGACACAAGAGGAGAAGGGATGAAGTGAAAAATATGGCTGGATCGGCCAGAATTTAAAGAAACGGCCATATCAGCCAGGCCGATCGCAGAATCGTCCAGGCCTATATGGCTCAAAAATTGCGTACAGGCCGAATGGTCAAAAAGGCGGTCCGATCGTCCGGGCCGATAAGATATCGGCCAGGATGATTAGGCACAGGCAATCGTCCCGAGGAGGCAATCCGGACGACCGTTGAAAAAGCAGATCGTCCGGGCCAATTAGGTGTATCATCCAGGATGATACATAATAATTGATCGTACCGGCCCAAGTTAAAATGTTTTAAATCTCTGCCACGTGTATCGTCCAGGACGAACAGTGGATCGGCCAGGACGATTGTCTAATAATGGATCGTCCGGGGCCAATTTTAAGTATTTAAACGTGCTGACATGTGGATCGTCCAGGACGATCCAGTGTATCGGCCAGGATGATGCACATAAAATGCATCGGCTAGACAAAAATATTCTATCGGCCAGGAATATCATCATGGTTGCAACAGAGTACAATCAGATAATCTAGGATGATATAGTATCGTCCAGGGCGATGAGTTACAGCAAGCACAGAAAAGGTCAGCAGATGAAATATGAAGAGATTTTGTCTAATCGTCCAGGACGATACAGGTATTGGCCAGGACGATGTGACTAGAATTTGAAAAACAATGAAAAGATTGTGATGATCAAGGCCCTCAAAAAAATAAAATAAAATAAAAGCAGACAAAAAACACAGTAATAGAAAGCTAAAAATAACGAAAAAGAAAAAGAAAAAAAATGATTATTTTTGAATTTTAATTTTTCTAATTTTTTTTATCAAGGCTTCATATGAGAAGTTCTCAAATAATTAAATTTTAGAGTTCCACAAGATCAAGGAGTTTAGCCAATCCTAATCAGACAAAGGTAAAATATCCGATTCTGTTAACCCTAGATCAGACGTTCCTTATGGTAAAAATTTTATTTTGAAAAACAAAAATGTTTAACTCAGAATAAACCTGATTGGGCAAAAAGAAGATCCAATCAAAACTTGTTTATAAAGAAAGAATCTCATAAATAATAAAACAAAGTAATTTGTCTCAATCAAGGAATTTGAAATCAAGCCTTTGAAATCATCAAATAATCAATGAGTTCTCTAAGTTTTAAGAGTTTAGAGAAGAGATAGTAGCTTGAATTTTAGTGGGCTCATTTTATGCCTCTTTTGTCTTTGAATTGGCTCTTTGAGCATCTTGATTTTTTATACACTTTTGTGTATAAATATATTTCAAATTTGCATCTTTTCAATTTTCTTCTTAATTCTTTCAAGCTATATTCCCTTTTACAAAACCTTTAAAAAGACCCTTAGTTGTGAGTATATCCTCCAAATATTAGAGAACATGAGCTCTCTCTCTAACATAGGGAAGAACAAGTCATAAAACAAAATCAAAATCATGTGATAAAAGCAATGACAAGATTTTAAATAACTTGAAATATATATAAGAACTTTGGATATTATGTACAAGATAGATTATTGTAACAAGTTAAAAAGAATCTTAATTTCAAAAACCATTGGCTCAAATGAGTTAGACTTTTGTTTAGAGAAGAAAATCATACCACTAAACAAGGTTAGAAGGAGGGAAACCATCAACAATGTTTTTCCCTTTAACCAATTTTAGAAAATCTAAACACTATCTTCAAAAGTGAAAAATTTAAAATCTTGAAAAGATTCAACATATGGAAAACCAAAAATAAGAGTAAAGAGAAAACATAATAAATTATAACAACAAAAATGCAGAAATAAAACACACTGAAACAAAAACACATTTCAAGAATTTATTGAAGCAGTAGGTTTAAGCATTTATGAGCTGCGAGCCTTCATATGTCCAGTTATCCTGTGCTCCCATAAGGTCTTTGGTGAGAGCACACCTGCAAAACTCAACAACAGTCAGATTTTGGAACCCAAACTAGTTTGGGCCCCTTCATAGAAAAAGTAGAATGCAATGCAGGTATGGTATACTGTGAATCATGCACCTTAGGTCTCCACACCCAATGTGTACTATAGTGAACATTGCAAGTGTGTGAGATGTTCCTAGCATGCCACAAGAAAAATATCTAACTCCAGGAAAAGGATTTCTTAAGTGATTTGAGTTATAATGCCTCTTCCTAGGTTTTGGCTTAGGATTAAAAGTAGATGTCATCCAATTTTTCTTACATATTTCCAAATCATTTTGAATCCTCAAGTTAGTTCTTTTTAATGCATCATTATCAATTCTCAATTTTTTCTCAGTCTCTTTAGATTTCTTAAGATCAAAATTAAGTGAGGTGTGTGAAACTTTTAATGCATTATGTTCATCAATTATTTCCAAATGCTTTTTGTTTAAATCATCAAATTCATCAAGAAGAGCCATGTGATTTGAATCAATCATTGCATGATCTTTGAGAAAAACTTCATGCTCTTTTTGTAAATTCGAAAGTTCTAATTTTAGGCTTGGATGAGTTTTCTTGAATTTTTTGTATGATGCATGTATTTTCTCACAAATCTCAAATAATTCATCATAGGTTGGTTTACATACCTCTTCCTCATCACTTTGATCTTCTCCCATTAAAAACAAGTTTGTTGTTTCATTCTCAGGTTCCGTTTCATATGAATCAGTACCAGATTCTGCCCAGAACTTCTTTTGGATTCTCTTCTTGTCCTTTTTGAACTTAGGTTTCTCCTCAATCTTTTCCTTGCTTGTGTTGTCTTGAAGTGTCGGGCAATCAGTTCTCACATATCCTGGTTTCCTGCATTCATAACAAACAATATCAGAAGATCCTTTAACATGTTTATGATCCTTACCTTTTCTCTAATTTTGATGATGTTTTTATTTCTTCCTTAGAAAGCTTTTGAATTGCCTTGTGATGAAGGCAACTTCATATCTTTCAGACCCGAAAGATTCAAAATCTGATTTGTGTGCCTTCAATGCAACTGATTTCTCCTTCTTCTTCTCACCTGCATAAAGATTTCTTTGATTCACCCATTGCTCGTAAGAAATGAATGAGCCAAGTAAATTATCAATTGAATAAGTGTTCAAATCATTAGATTCAGTGATTGTAGTGATTTTAGCATCATATAACGAAGGCAAGCATCTCAAAATTTTGTTTACTTTTTCATAGTTTGAAAGTTCTTTTCCTAATGCATGCAGTGAAGTAACTATCTGAGTAAACCTAGTGTACATGTCAGAAATTGATTCATGAGGTTTCATATGAAAAAGTTTATAGTCATTCAAGAGAAAATTTAAACGGGATTGTTTAACTTCATTAGTGCCTTCATAGGTGATACACAACTTATCCCAAATTTCTTTACCAATTTTGCAAGTAGAGACACACATATAATCCTCAGATTTTAAAGCACAAAAAAAATAGTTCAAACATTTTGCATTCAATTGAGCTAAATCTTGCTCATCGAAAGTCTATTCAGTAAAAGCAACTTCAGTTTTAACACCATTAATTTCACGAGAAGGTGGAGAATAACCTTCTTTAATAAGCATCCACATGCAATAATCAGTAGATTGTAAAAACATTGACATGCAAGTTTTCTAGAAATCAAAAGGTAGGTTATCGAACAGGGGAGGACGGGTAATAGAATACCCTTCCGTAGTGTTATGATTCCCAAGGTTAGCCATGGATCAAAATTCAAAAAGTTTTCAAACTTAAATTTTTGAATCCCGCTCTGATACCACTTAAAAGTTTGTTAGGGATGTTAAGCCCTATGAACTTAATCCCAAGCTAACCAATAGGGGGGGGGGGGTGAATTGGTATTTTAAAAAAATTCTTTTCACAAAGAACAAAAATCACATAAACCAAAATCACACCACGAGAAAAATAAACAAAGCGAAAATTAAAGTGCGGAAGCAAGAAACAAGAACACATAAAATTTTAGTGGTTCGGTCAACTTCGACCTACGTCCACTCCCCGGAGGCGCCCTCCGAGTATTGCACTACAAATGTTTCTCTCCTTTAGCCCCCACGGCTAGGCGGAGAAGCCCTCACAAGAACCTCCTTTTTGCCACTCCGATAAAGCAGAGAACCTATCTCCTTTTGCTTCCTTCTGAAGCTGGCAGAGAACCAAAAACTAGATGGTGACTCCTTACCTCTACTGACCCTTCCACGGACGAGAAACTCTAGAAGAAAAAGAAGCAGAGCGATACTTGAAGCAACCCTTCTGAATCCCCTCACAAGCTCCCCCTCACAAGATCCTCTCTCTGTTTCTCTCCTCAAGGCATTCTCAGGTCAAGGCAACAGCCAAAAAGTTGTTCAAAATGTTGAACAAGAGATCTTAAATAGAAGAGCTTCAAAGGAGCTCATTAATTGCAAGTTGCCGACATTATCGTCCAAGCCGATATGGACATCGGCTTGGCCGATCAGTACAAAACTCAAAATATCGGCCAGAGCATCACCCTGAATGCAAACTTAGATGATTTAAAATTGGCTTGATCGTCCAGGCCGATCTCACGATCGTCCCGACCGATCAGTTCAAATTAGAGAAAAATCATCCAGAGCATAGCCCTGAATTCGAGCTGGCCGATATTTATCGTCCTGAAGTAACTAAGGTTTTTGAATATATCATCCTGGCCGATCCTGCGATCGTCCAGGACGATATGATCGTATCAATCATCCTTAATTTCTCCCTTGATTCCCTAATCAATTAAGGCATAATTTGTGAATATCATCCAGGCCGATCAATGATCGTTCTGGCCGATTATTTAAAAATACAATATACCTTAATTGTCTATGGAGGAAACTTCTTTCTGTTTTGAGCTTATCGTCCGAGCCGATACACGTATCATCCAGGCCGATCTGTTAATGATGACTGCCTTAATTAAGAATCCATATTTAGACTTTCTAATTTAAGCCTGATCGTCCAGGAAGATGTAATTATCGTCCTGGCCGATATGAGTAAAAATAGAAATTCTAATTCTCTCAAGTGTGTGTGTGTGTAGGGTTACTTAACATCAGTCTCTTTGATCATTATAAATAGACTCAAGAAGAGAAAAAACAAAGCACAGACTGACTCAACCCTAAACCTACGCAATCTTGAACTGGCTTTGTTTGTTCGTCCGATCTTCGATTCCTGAAATGTTAGAAGCAACATGTAGTCCAAGAGAATCAAGAGTGTTTGTCAATCATCAAAATGTAAGTCATGAAAATAGATTTGCAATAAGTACGATTTATTTTGAATACATACTTAAATTAATCTATGATTAGTGGAATAAATCAAAGTGTAATATCTGATTGGTCATTATACTATATGAATCAGTTCATACTATACAATGAACTGAGGCTATTTTTGATCGTCCTGAACTTCATCCTGTATGATCCCTGGATTTTGAATAATCGTACTATACGAAGTAGGTCATACCTTACAATGTATAGAGACAAGTTTTGATCATCATGGCTATCGTCCTATATGAACAGAAGAGTTTTGTCGGTCGTACTGTATGAGTTTATATCGTACTGTACGATTGTATTCAAAATTTTTGACCTATTTATAAACCTTCATACTAGGATGAAGCTCGTTTATACTAATTGTACTCTACGATATGTAATTGTACTGTATGATATTTACAACTAATTTAAAAAATTCAGGGTTTTTGGAGCCTGTTTTAAGTATTTAAAAGTTATGTTTTTGGTGTGTGACTATGAGAGGGGATCGTGATTAGAGAGGGAATCCTTGGGAGAGAGATCTTGAGAAGATTTTAGGGTTTGAGAGAGGAAGAAGAGGGTGAGCGTAATGTGAGAGAAGTAGTGTGAGGGAGATCACACGGTTGCTCCATTCTTGCTGCACTTTGTTCCTCCTGTAGCCCGAGAAGATCTTATGGGAGGTTCTCTAAGGGGGAGAATCTTCTACATCCGTATCCTCGAAGGTACTCTGCCTTATCTAAGAGGGAGAAAAATGAGAAGGTACGCTACCATCGCCAAAAGGGTAAAAAGACCATTGGCACTCTTCCACGCTGGGTTAGTGAAAGTGAGTCTTGTAAGGGCTTCTCTGCCTTACCAGGGCCAAAAGAAGAACTATTGTTTAGTAGTGAATTTTCTGGAGTGGAGGACTCTGGGAGTGGACGTAGGTCAAGTGACCTAACTACTATAAAATCTATGGTGTGATTTTTCCTTTATCGCTTTTACTTTTGCTCGTATTTTATTTTCTTTATAATTGCTTGGTGAAATTCATTGTGGAATTTGTTGTTATTATTTGTGTTCAAGTACTCGCTTTCACGTTAGTTAAATTTTTCTATCAAAAATTTAAAAACATAAAAACATTAGAACTCCTATTTAGGATTCTCTATTACAACAATTTTTTGCAATTCACCCCTTCTCTTGACGCATATAGTAATTTCAATTGGTATCAGAGTGGGGTTTCAAAAATAGCATTTTAAAAAACCTTGAAAATCGATCATGTCTCATTTTGATAATCGTAGTACTGCGAAGGGTTACTCAATAACCCGTCCACCTTTTTTTGATAATATTCCGTTTGATTTCTAGAAAATTAGAATGCCTACTTTTTTACTTCTATTGATTACCACATGTGGATGTTAGTAAATGATGGTTACGTTGCACCGTTTAAACTTGTGAAAGGAGTGAAAAGTTAAGTACCTTTAATGAATGGAGCAATGAGAATAGGGAGTTAGCTCAATTAAATGCAAAGTGCTTAAACTATTTCTTTTGTGCATTAAAATCTGAGGAATACATGAGAGTATCTACCTGTGCTACTGGTAAGAAGATTTGGGATAGACTGTGCATCACGTACGAAGGAACTAGTGAAGTTAAACAGTCTAGACTTATCATTTTATTACATAATTATGAACTCTTCCATATGAAACTTAGCGAAACAATATCTGACATGTACGCTAGGTTCACCCAAATTATGACATCCTTGCATGCATTAGGTAGAGAAATTTCAAATTCTAAAAATATTAACAAGATTCTTAGATGCTTACCTAGCTCTTATGATGCTAAAATTACTATCATCAATGAATCTAAAGATCTAAATGTTTATTCTATTGACAATTTGCTTGGGTCACTCATTGCGTACGAGTAAGGGGTGAGTCAAAGGCAAAGTGATGTAGGTGAAAAAAAGGAGCGAACGGTGGCATTAAAAGCAAATAACGTAGAAAGTGAATGCTCTATAGTGGAGGAAGAAGATGACATAGCCTTGATGACCCAACAGTTCAAGAACTTTTTGAAAAGAAAATAAAGGCATCATCAGAACAACTGGAAAAGCTCAAGAACTACTAAAGTTTCATCTGATACAATTTGTTTTGAGTGCAAAAAATTAGGTCATCTCCGAGGTGACTGCCCTGACTTAAAGAGTCAACCAATAAAGAAAAAAGGCGAGGACAAAGCTAAGTATAAGAAGGGGAATATGAAGACACGAAAGGCTTTTTGGGCTGACTCTGCCTCAAAATCATCAGAAGAAGAAGCAGAGGAGGAGGTAACAAATTTGTGTTTAATGGCTAATGACAATCTTGATTAATCAGGTCAAAGTGAGGTATGTCAACTTTTATATGAATATCTAATGCTTATTTCTGCACAAATCCATGACTCGTATAGGAAATTGAAAAGATGCATGCTAGTTTTAATATTGATTTTAGTACTTTACAAACTAAGCATACTAACTTAGTTAAAGAACATTCTGATTTAGATAGATCAAATGTTCCTACTTTATGAGTATGATGAATTAAATAAGAAGCATATTGAATTAATAGAAGTGTATGAATCCTTGAAAACAATGCATGTTGATGTAGAAGAGGCCTTCGACAGACTAGACAAACTTGCATTGGAGGTAGATCATAGTTACCATTTGTTAAAACGGGAAGTTCATGGATTGACATATCAAAATAACACATTTAAAGAAAAAATGAAAGAACTAGAAAAAGAAAAGGCTTCACTCTTATTAGGCCAATCTAGCAAACCCCCAGAACTGCATGCATCATAAAACTTTAGGAAGAGTCAACACCACTCACATAGGTTAGTAAACCCATTTCTCGGTGTTAGGTGCTTCTCTTGTGGCATGCTAGGTCGCATAGCCCTCACATGCACGATTCACCATAGGACACACCTAGTATGGAGACCAAAATTATATCCATCACAGTATAGCAAGCATACATTTCATTCATGCAAGCATATGGAGGAGTCTAAACTCACTTGGGTTCCCAAATCTAACCCTTGAATGAAATTGCAGGGATGCTCTCACAAAAGATCTATTGAGAGTATATGATACATGGATAGTGGTTGCTCACAACATATGATTGGAGATATGAAGAAGTTCATTTCACTGGAGACCTGGACTGAAGGCAAAGTAACATTATGAGACAACACCACCAGTAAAGTGGTGGGTTTAGGTATTGTTAGTAATGATAAAAAATTTTTAATTGAAAATATTTTATTAGTTGATGTTTTACAGTATAACTTGCTAAGCATTAGTCAATTATGTGATAAAGGGATTGACATAAAAATTCTTTCTGACAAATGCCTGATTAGCTTAAATAACAAACTTGTTCTAGAAGGAAAATGAATGAAAAATGTTTAGATGTTAGATCTTGATTGCATTGACTGTTCAAATTCATTTTTCTTAAAAACAATAGTAGATTACTCATGGCTATGACATAGGAGACTATGCTATGACATAAGAGACTATGCCATGCTAGTATGAAAATATTTAGAAACATTACTTAGAAAAATCTAGTTAGAGGCATACCTAAGTTAGACTTCACTGAGGACCATCTATGAGATGCTTGCCAACTAGGAAAACAAATCAAATCATCCTTTCATCCAATCAAAGATGTGATCACCTCTAGGCCATTAGAAATCCTTCACATGGACATATTTGGACCTGTTAGCATGTCAAGCCTAGGTGGGAAGAATTATGGATTTGTGATTGTAGATGACTTCACTAGATTCACTTGGGTAAGATTCCTAGCACACAAGAATGAGTCATTTGAGGAATTTAAGATTTTCTCCACTTGGATTCAATGAAAATTAGGATGTGAAATCTCAACAATTCATAGTGATCATGGTGGAGAGTTTTAAAATAAAAGATTTGAATCATTCTATCAAGAGATAGGAATACATCATAACTTCTCAGCCCCTAGGACTCCACAGTAAAATGGAATAGCAGAAAGGAAGAATAGAACTTCGGTAGAAGCTGTTAAAGCAATGTTACCTGAGTACACCCTTCCTAGATACTTTTGAGTAGAAGCAATAAACACGGCATGTTATGTCTTAAATAGGGTGAACATTAGATCAAAGCTGAATAACCTTAAGGGTCAGACATCGAATCTTTCACATATACACGTCTTTGGTTGCAAGTGTTTCATCTTGAATAATGACAAACTTCCCTTAGGAAAATTCAATCCCAAGTATGATGAGGGTGTCTTCTTAGGATATTCATCTATAGTTAAGGCTTATAGAATCTTTAATAAGAGAACTCTAGTAGTAGAAGAGTCCACCCATATAGTATTTGATGAATCAGATAAGCCATCTGAATCTAAAATTAAAGAAGATAAAATAGAGGCAATTCAAGGAGTATAAACTATGACCATAGGAGAAAGAGTAGAACCCCAAGAAGAGTTGCTTAGAGAATGTAGATATTCTTCTAGTCATCCTAAAGAGTTAATTTTAGGAGACCCTTCAGAAGGTGTTAATTTTAGGAGACCCATCATTTGAGGTTAGACATTCTACATTCATCTCTATGATAAAACCCACAAGTTTAAATCAAGCTTTATGAGATGAATTCTGGATCCTAGCAATGCAAGAAGAACTAAACCAATTCATCAGGAATGATGTTTGGGAGTTAGTCAAGAGACCTAAAGAACAGAGTGTAGTTGGAACAAAATGAGTCTTTAAAAATAAGGTGAATGACTCAGAAACTATAATAATAAATAAAGCCAGACTAGTAGCTAAGGGGTACAACCAAATTAATGGAATAGACTTTGAAGAAACCTTTGCCTCAGTAGCTAGACTAGAATCCATAAGGGTGCTCTTAGCTTTTGCTTGCTTCAAAAGTTTTAAACTATATCAAATGGACGTAAAGAGTGCTTTTCTAAATGGGGTAATCAAGGAGGATGTTTATGTTGAGCAACCCCTAGATTTGAAAGTTCATAATTTTCAAACCATGTATTCAAATTAAAAAAAGGCACTATATGGATTAAAACAATCACCTAGAGCCTAGTACTAAAGACTTAGCTCATTCTTTATGAATAAAGGATTTGTTAAGGGTAGTGTTGACACTACACTTTTTATACAAAAGGTTAAATATGAAATTCTCATTGTTCAGATTTATGTAGATGACATTCTATTTGGATTTTCAGATAAAAATTTATGTGATGAATTCTAAAAAATAATGAGTAATGAGTTTGAAATGAGCATGATCGAAGAGCTTAATTACTTTTTTGGATTTAGTGTAAAATAAATGGGTAACAAAACTTTTCTTTGCCAAACAAAATATATTAAGGATGTTATAAAAAATATGAAATGGATAGTGCTAATCCCTTGAACACTCTAATAAGCTCTACAATTCAACTAGATAAAGACCCAAATGGAAAATTAGTAGACCAGAAAAAATATAGAGGAATGATCGGATCTTTCCTCTACCTGACTGCTAGTAGACTGAACATAATGTTTAGTGTGTGCCTCTGTGCCCATTTTTAAGCTGATCTTATTGAGTCTCACTTAATGACAGACAAGAGAATTCTTAGATATCTACAAAGTACCCCAAACTTAGGAATTTGGTATCCTAGACACAAAACTTCCTTTGAAATCACTAGGTACTCAAATTCTAATTTTGCAGTATGTAGAGTAGATAGAAAAAGCACCTATGGTACCTGCCAATTCATGGGACATTCTTTAGTTTCTTGGTCCAGTAGGAGGCAAAATTCGATAGCTCTTTCGATGGCCAAGGCAGAATATATCGCAGTAGAAAGTTGTGTTGCACAAGTACTATGGTTGTAACAACAACTTCTTCACCTCAAATTACTTGTAGGAATCATCTCAATCATGTGCGACAACACAAGTGTAATATGCATCTCTAAAAATCCAATTCAACACTCTTGAACAAAATATATAGACTTTAGATATCATTTTATAAGAGATCATGTTGCTAAGGGAGATATAGAGTTACATCACATAGCTATAGAAGATCAATTGGCATACATCTTCACTAAACCACTAGCCTATGACACCTTTTGCACTCTGAGGTTAAGACTTGGTGTCATTGACATTAGTTCATAATTCAAAAAAAAAAAAAAAATCTTTCTTCTAAGGCTGTTCCTGATCATCACACATACATTACACAAAACTCGACAACTGCCATTTTCTTGATCGTACTATACGATCAACAATCATACTGTACGATATATCTAAAACTACACAAACCACAACATAGATAAAATTTTTTGCCTCTTTTTATCATACTATATGATCCACTTCGTATTATACGATACATGTGGCAGCTCATTCAATTCATTTGGTATGACATTATTGAACATCGTCTAATACAATATCATCTCTTCATATTATATGATCCACGTCAGCAAATGGATTGGGATGAATTTACTCAGTTTGGTATGATTTTTTTGGTGATTGTACTATACAAAATCTCCTTTTCGTACTATACGATCCACATCAGCGAAATGGACAAGGATGACTTAAAGGTGTTTGGTACGAAATAATGGCAATATCGTACTGTATAAACACTTGTTCGTACCATACAAAGCTTTTCGTCAACGATCGTACCGGCGACCCTCAGGATGATTGAAATCCTTCTGATCATACTGTATAAAACTGTTCGTACTATACGATTTGACAACTATTTTCAAAATGACTTGTCAGACAATTTTATTACCACATCATATTGTACGGTATATACACAATTTTATAAATTGACTAGATTTGAAGCTTATTCCACTCATTCCTCCTTTCACTAAGGTTAAGCTGCCTTCCGAAAATGTCGAGCTCTAACAAGCACGGTCATCTAGTCATTGGAAGCTCATCTTCCTCGCACCGACCCAGCGATCATTTCCTGAATGCCAACAATGAAGTAGCCTATTGCAAGTATAAGGCCTACAAGATTACACCATCTTGAATGTTAAACCAAGTTGCACTCAGTTTTGAGGTAATGCCTCTATTCACATCTACCACTTTACAATTCCTTCTAACTCTTGCCTTCCCATACAATTCAGAGCTCCTTTTCAAATTCCTAGCCAACCTCGCCATCAACTTAGAAAGTATACCCTCGCCTCTTTTGTCTGCCAATAACATGTTGAGATCATTAGAGCAGACCTTGCCAAGTACATTGGACTCTCTATTGACGGTCCTGAAAGTTCGTTAGGGATGTTAAGTCCTATGAACTTAGTCCCAAGCTAACCAAGAGGGGGTGAATTGGTATTTTAAAAAAATTCTTTTCACAAAGAACATAAACACATTAACTAAAATCACGCTACGAGAAAAATAATGCGGAAATAAAAGTGCGGAAGCAAGAAAATAAGAACACAGAGATTTATAGTGGTTCGGTCAACTTGACCTACATCCACTCCTTGGAGGCACCCTCCAAGTATTGCACTACAAAGCGTGACTCTCCTTTAGCCCCCACGGCTAGGCGGAGAAGCCTTCACAAGAACCTCCTTTTTGTCACCTGACAAGGCAGAGAACCTATATCCTTTTGATTCCTCCTGAAGCTGGCAGAGAACCAACAACCAGATGCTTACTCCTTACCTCTATCGACCCTTCCACGGATGAGAAAATCTAGACGAAGAAGAAGTAGAGTGATTTGTGAAGCAATCCTTGTGAATCCCCTCACAAGCTCCCCCTCATAAGATCCTCTCTCTCTCTCCCTTTCTCTCTTTCTCTCCTCAAGTCCTTCTCAGGTCAAGGCAGCAGTCAAAGGTTGTTCAAAACATTAAACAAGAGCTCTTAAATAGAAGAGCTTTAAAGGAGCTCATTAATTGCAAGTTGCCGACATTATCGTCCAGGCCGATATGGACATCGGCCTGGCCGATCAGTACAAATCTCAGAAGATCGGCCAGAGCATCACCCTGGATGCAAACTGGATGATTTAAAATTGGCTTGATCATCCAGGCCGATCTCATGATCGTCCCGGCCGATCAGTTCAAATCAGAGAAAAATCATCCAGAGCATCGCCCTGAATTCAAGCTGGCCAATATTTATCGTCCTGAAGTCACCAGGGTTTTTGAATAGATCATCCAGGCCGATCCTGCAATCATCCAGGACGATATGATAGTATCAAACATCCTTAATTACTCTCTTGATTTCCTGATCAATTAAGGCATAATTTGAGAATATCATCCCGACCGATCAATGATCATCCCGACCGATAATTAAAAAATACAGTATACCTTAATTGTCTATGGCGGCTACTTTTTTATGTTTTGAGCTTATCGTCCTGGC
The DNA here is from genome assembly GCA_016618105.1 of Dendrobium huoshanense. NCBI lineage: Eukaryota > Viridiplantae > Streptophyta > Magnoliopsida > Asparagales > Orchidaceae > Dendrobium > Dendrobium huoshanense. Next base: position 43,467,241 of record CM028359.1, read on the forward strand.
CGATACACGTATCATCCAGGCAAATCTGTTAATGAAGGCTGCCTTAATTAAGAATTGTTTGAATAGTTGCTATTTGAATGATTTATATTTGTGCAACTTATGTAGTTTTGATGATTCCAAACATTATTGTTCAGATGTATAGTTATCTCCTAACAATTTTAGAAGATTTGCACTTGCTCTTGTGTGTACTAACATTTCAGGAAAATCAGACTCCAGACTACGAAAACTTCAAATCAAATTCAACATATGATATTTTGTTTATTTGAAGTTTGTCTTTTCTTTGAATTAATTTTGAAAGGGAGTGATTGTAATTGAGTGAATAAAATCTCACACACACAAATTAGGAGATTGTGAAATTCAATACTGATCGTACAGGACGATATTTATCGTACTGGACGATCTGTCAGTTATCTCCTATAGAGCACTTGGAACGAATAGGAACTTGCTTGGAAAAATTTTTCTAAGTCCTATTCGTCCAGGACGAATTTTATTTTCGTCCCGGACGATGGGTTCTCTGTAAAATTTTCTTCCAGACAAATTTTACCATCGTACGAGGCGACCAGTCCTCTAGAAAATTTTCGTCCAGACGAAAATAATTATCGTACCGGACGATCAGCTCTCTGGAAAATTTTTGTCCAGACGAAAGCAAATTATCGTCCGCGGCGATGGGTGCTCTAGAAAATTTTCGTCCAGACGAAATAAATAATCGTCCAGGACGATCGGCTCTCTGGAAAATTTTTGTCCAGACGAACATATTTTCGTCCAAACGATGAACCGACTTAGAACAGTTTTCAGCAGTTTCTAGAACCGACCTTGCAATAACCGTTCGTACTGGACGAACCTAGTTCGTACAGGACGATCAGTTGTACGAAGTCATTTCGTACACATATACAAATTGGGTCGTTTTAGATAGTTTAAGTAAAATCGTCCAGGACGATCCAGGATCGTACAGGACGATCCACTGCGTATAGAATTGGAAATTTGCAGTTTTTGGGCGGTTTTTCTTGTCTTTTCTATAAAAGGTCCAAAATAGACTGCCACCCAATCTTTTTGTCATTTGATCTTCGTGCCTATTGAGAGAATAGCCAAGGAGAGAGTGGAAGAGAGCATTCAAAGGAGGATTCCTACCACTGGAGCGAGAAGGCTTCACTTGGATTGCTAAGGTAAGAGTCTCTACTTGTGAAATTGGATTTCTTCACTCTTTTCTTTCTTCCTTCTAGATTCTTGTGAGAAGATCATTCAAGGAGATCCGGTTCTCTGCCGACACTTGAAGAGTGTGAACAGCCGTTGGGTTCTCTGCCCACACTAGGAGAGTGTAAAAGGACGACGGTTCTCTGCCCACACTAGGAGAGTGTAAAAGGACGACGGTTCTCTGCCCACACTAGGAGAGTGTAAAAGGACGAAGGTTCTCTGCCGCACCGGGTAGTGGTGAAAAGAGTGTTTTGTACAGGCTTCTCCGCCTTGCTGTGGGTGCTAAAGGAGAGTCACTTTGTGGTATTAGTGCAATACTCAGAGGGTGCCTCTAAGGAGTGGATGTAGGTCTGGTTATAGACCGAACCACTATAAATCTGGTGTCTTTTACTTTATTGCTTTTACGTTTCCGCACTTTGAATTTCAGTTTTAACAACTCTGTGGTTGAAAAACATTTTTCTACTAACTTTAAAAGAAAATTTTATTTCGGTTCAACTTTATTATTAAGAGGGTTTAAAATTTTTAAAACTACCAATTCACCCCCCTCTATGTAGCCGTGGGACATTTACTTAGGCTTAACAACCTAATTACTGGACTCAACAAGTGGTATCAGAGCCTTGTTTCAAAATCATAAGTTTGAACTACTTTTTGATTAACGTAGATGGCTACATTTGGAAACCGAAACACACCTGAGGGTTACTCTATCACTAGACCTCCACTGTTTGATAATATTCCTTTTGATTTTTGGAAAACACGCATGTCTACTTTCTTACAGTCACTTGATTATCGCATGTGGATGCTAGTCCAGGAAGGTTACACAAAACCAACTAGATTAGTTGATGGAATTAGGGTAGATATACCCTATGCAGATTGGACTATAGAAGAACGTGACTTAGCACAATTAAATGCAAAATGTTTAAATAGTTTCTTTTGTGCTTTAAAATCTGAAGACTACATGCGGGTTTCCACTTGTAAAAGCGGAAAAGACATATGGGATAGACTTTGTATTACTTATGAAGGGACAAATGAGGTTAAGCAATCAAGACTCAATATCTTGTTACATGACTACGAATTATTTCGCATGAAACCTAATGAATCTATATCTGACATGTACACAAGATTCACTCAAATTGTCACCTCTTTGCATGCACTTGGTAGGGAATTAACTAATGCTGAAATGGTTAATAAGATTCTTCGTTGTTTACCTACTGTATACGATGCTAAAATTACTGCAATTACAGAGTCAAAAGATCTGAACATTTATTCTATTGACAATCTTCTTGGTTCACTCATTGCTTACGAGCAAGGAGTAAGTCAAAGAAAGATTGATGCAGGTGAACCAAGAAAGGACAAGAATATTGCACTAAATGTGGAAGAGTCAGAAAGTGAACACTTACAACCTGAGGATGAAGACGATATTGCACTAATGACTAGACAATTCAGAAGCTTTTTAAAGAGGAAGCAGAAGAGACGCCAGCAATGGAATAGAGGTAAGTATAACAGAAATGGCAAGGTTTCTAATGAAGTGATTTGTTATGAATGCAGGAAACCAGGTCATATAAAGACTGATTGTCCAAAACTCAAAGCCACTCCTAGCAAGGAGAAGGTAGAGGAGAAACCAATGGTAAAGAAGGGCAAGAAGAAGTTTCAAAAGGCTTTTTGGGCGGACTCAGCTTCAGACTCATCTGAGACTGAAAAAGAAGAAGAAGTCACCAACCTTTGCTTGATGGCAGATAAATCTGAACAATCAGATCAAGAAGAGGTATGTGATTTAACTTATAATGAATTGTTTGAAGTTTCTGAACACATGCATGATGCATATAGGAAAACGAAAAAGATGCATGCTAGTTTAGTTTTAGAATTGGAAGAGCTTAATAAGGAACACGAAATCCTTAGGAAAGATCATGCTTTAATTGATAGCAACCACATGAAACTACTTTATAAATATGATGACTTGAATAAAAAGTTTGAGAATTTAAAATCATCCTATGCTGAACTTGAAAAAGAATTTAAGAAATTTAAGGATGAATCTGAGCACAAGACATATAGAGTCAATTATACAAATCGAATCTTGGAGGAAATGAATTCATTTTACAAACTTACTATAAGAGCTCTCGAGGATAATAGGAACCCCCCTAAACTTGAAGATTTTACAAATCCTAAATATTATCCTAAATTCATGAAATCCCTTAGAAGACAATCATATGAAAGAAAACATAGGAATATTTTTCCTAATGTTAAATGTAACAATTATGGATTTTTGGGACATATATCTCACACCTGCACTTTAAAGATGAAACCTAATTTGGTGTGGAGAACTAAGATGCATAAACCTAGACATATCACACATGCATCTGATTATAAATTTCATAAAGGTGAACCCAAACTAGTTTGGGTTCCCAGGTATAACATTTGAGAATTTTGCAGGTATACTCTCACACAAGACCTCGTGAGAGTATATGGTACCTGGACAGCGGATGTTCTAAGCACATGAATGGAGATACTGCTCAATTCATAACGCTGGAAGCTAGGAGTGGAGGCAAGGTTACACTTGGAGATAATACCACAAAGAAAGTGGTTGGATCAGGTATGATTGGAAATTTAAAAAACTTTTTCATAGATAATGTTTTATTAGTTGAAGGCTTAAAACATAATTTGCTTAGCATAAGTCAGCTATGTGATAAGGGCTATAATGTAAAATTTTTACCTACTAGTTGCATAATTAGCCTAAATGGGAAAATTATTTTAAATGGAAAAAGGGTGAACAATGTTTACATGCTAGATTTAAATTGTATTCAATCTCCTACTGCTTTTTGTTTGAAAACTATTTCTGATGAATCGTGGCTTTGGCATAGGAGACTTTGTCATTCTAGTATGAAAAATCTTAGAAAAATTACCCAAAAGAATTTGGTGAGAGGAATACCTAAACTAGACTTTACTAAGGACCATCTGTGTGATGCATGTCAACTAGGAAAACAAGTGAAGTCCTCTTTTAAGTCCATTAAAGATCTAAGGACCAGTAAACCATTAGAAATTCTTCACATGGATCTTTTTGGACCTGTAAGCACGGTAAGTCTAGGAGGAAAGGTATATGGATTTGTTATAGTAGATGATTTTTCAAGATTCACCTGGGTTAAATTTCTTTTTCATAAGAGTGAATCATTTGAGGAATTCAGAAATTTTTCAACTTGGATACAAAGAAAACTAGGATGTGAAATAATTTCTATACAAAGTGATCATGGAGGAGAATTTGAAAATGAAAGATTTGAAGATTTCTATAAAGAAAAGGGGATTGATCACAATTTTTCTGCACCTAGAACTCCTCAACAAAATGGAGTAGTTGAAAGAAAGAACAGAACATTAATAGAAGCCGCCCGAGCAATGTTAGCAGAATACTCACTTCCTAGATATTTTTGGGCTGAGGCGGTTAGCACTGCATGCTATGTTCTGAATAGGGTAAATGTGAGATCAAATTTGAATAAAACACCCTATGAGTTGCTAAAAGGAAGAACACCAAATTTGTCTCATTTGCATGTATTTGGTTGCAAGGTGTTCATACATAATAATGGAAAATCTGCCTTAGGAAAATTTGATCCAAAATCAGATGAAAGAATTTTTGTTGGATATTCAAGTGTTGGAAAATCTTATAGAGTATTCAACAAAAGAACTTTAGTCATTGAAGAAACCACACATGTTGTTTTTGATGAAAATGGAAACATGGAAGAGCCAAAAGTTGTTGAAGAAGAAATTGAAGAAAACTCCCAAAAGATTGATAGATTAAATTTGGAAGAGAATGTGGAAGAAAATTTAGAAAGAGAAGACCCTTTGCCTAGAGATTTGAGATTTTCTAAAAACCATCCAAAGGAATTGATTATAGGTGAACCAAGTGAGGGTGTTAGAACTAGGCGTGGATTAAACAAGGAAGTCAATCATTCAGCCTTTATTTCAACTATTGAACCCACTAACATTGATCAAGCACTTTCAGATGAATTTTGGATATTGGCCATGCAAGAAGAGTTGAATCAATTTGTAAGAAATAAAGTTTGGGAACTAACTACAAGGCCAAAAGATCAAAGTGTTGTTGGAACCAAGTGGGTGTTCAAAAATAAAATGAATGACTCAGGAGTAGTCATTAGAAATAAGGCTAGATTAGTAGCTAAGGGGTATAATCAAATTGAAGGAATTGATTTTGAGGAAACTTTTGCCCCTGTAGCTAAACTTGAAGCAATTAGGGTTTTACTAGCCTTTGCCTGTTTTAAAGGTTTTAAATTGTTTCAAATGGATGTTAAAAGTGCCTTTTTAAATGGAGTAATTGAAGAAGATGTTTTTGTAGAACAACCTCCAGGTTTTGAAAATTCTAAATTTCCAAATCATGTTTTCAAATTAAAAAAGGCATTATATGGATTGAAACAGGCACCTAGGGCTTGGTATGAGAGGTTAAGCACCTTCCTACTTGAAAGATCTTTTGAAAAAGGAAGTGTGGATACAACTCTCTTTTTAAGGAAAATTGGAAAGGATATACTTATTGTTCAAATTTATGTGGATGACATCATCTTTGGATCTTCAAATAAACATCTTTGTGATGATTTTTCTAAAACAATGAGTAGTGAATTTGAAATGAGTCTAATGGGAGATTTAAATTACTTTCTAGGATTTAGCATTAAGCAACTTGAAGAAGGTACTTTTCTTAGTCAAACCAAATATATTAAGGACATCCTCAAAAAATATGAAATGGACAATGCTAAACCTGTTAGTACACCAATGAGTTCTTCAGTTCAGTTAGATAAAGACCTTAAGGGAAAATCTGTTGATCAAAAGAAATTTAGAGGGATAATTGGATCTTTACTTTACTTGACTGCTAGCCGACCAGATATTATGTTTAGTGTTTGCTTATGTGCTAGATTTCAATCAGATCCAAAAGAATCACATTTGACAGCAGTGAAAAGGATATTAAGATATCTACTAGGAACTCAAAACTTAGGAATTTGGTATCCTAAGTTTAGCTCTTCATTTGAAATTATTGGTTACTCAGATTCTGACTTTGCAGGCTGTAGAGTGGATAGGAAAAGCACTTCTGGAACATGTCAATTCATTGGAAATTCATTAGTTTCATGGTCTAGTAGAAAATAAAATTCAGTGGCACTATCTACTGCAGAAGCAGAATACATTGCATTAGGAAGTTGTGTGGCACAAGTACTTTGGTTAAAACAACAGTTGATTGACTTAGGATTAACTATAGGCACTATTCGAATTTATTGTGACAATACTAGTGCTATTTGCATTTCCAAAAATCCTATTCAACATTCTATAACCAAACACATCGATATAAGGCATCATTTCATAAGGGATCATGTATCTAAAGGAGAAATTGAACTCATTCATGTTTCAACTGAAAATCAACTTGCAGACATTTTTACAAAACCTTTAGCCTTTGATACCTTCAGTACTTTAAGAACAAGGCTTGGTGTTATTGATTTGAATGCTTAACTAAAATGTCTTTGCAACATTGATACTTGTTGTGTTTTGTTTTTGTAATTTTGTGAATTTTGTGTGTTTTTAATGAATTGTTTTTGGATTTATGATTTTGGTTTTATGTTTTCTGTGTTTTTGTTGATTTTGTTAATTTAAAAAAAAAAAAAATTCAAAATTAAAATTTTTTTTTTAGGAAATCGTCCAGGACGAAATGTTTTCGTACGGGACGATATGTGAAGGAACAGTTTGAGCAAATTTAAACCGTTTTGAGAGCAGTTTTTTATTTGATCGTCTGTACGATATTTAATCGTCCAGGACGAATTTTTTTTTCTCTCAAACGTCGGGACGATTGAATGCAGCGGTTGAGTGGATAAGACAGTTTTTAATACGAACTTCGTCTGTACGAAATTTTTTCGTCTGTACGAACATGTGTCGGTTCATTGTAGGGGACGGTTTTCAAGAGTCATTAAAACGAAACACTTTTCGATCGTCTGTACGAAATTTTTTCGTATGTACGATCGGTCAAGTCAAAAAGCCTGTACGAAGGAACGCATCGTAAGTTGTGTTGAATACGAAAAGCCGTTACATTTTGGACGAATTGGATCGTCTGTACGAAATTACTTCGTCCAGACGAACGATAATTTTTTGTCCAGGACGAATATTTTCGTCCAGGACGAACATATCGTTTTTCTTTAAATATAAAGGCTTTCAAACTTGACAATCACACTTTCAAACATCTTTTTCAATCCCTTTCTACATCAAATCAACTATGGCCTCCTCTAGCAAAAGACAAAAAGTTTTGGTGAAGAAACCTAACAGGAATGCCCCAGACAACTTTCTTTCCAAGGCAAATGAGGAATCTTTTCCTCGTTTTGCATCTGCAAAAATCACTCCGTCTCGCATTCTTATCCAAACAGAATTGAAATTTCGGGTATTGCACCTCTTCGCCTCAACCCAATTTCAGTTCATTCTTTCTCTTGTCCACTTCTACAATAAGCAAACCTACCATTACTTTCTAGCCAACATGAGTTTCAATTCTGACCACTCTATAATTAGTTCTTTTGTTTTTAAACAAAAAGTTGAGATCACTAAGCACGACCTTGGTGCATTTTTAAACTTAAGGACTGAAGGATATAGAGCCCACACCCTAATGTCAGAAACCTCCTTCAAATGGTTTCAAATCAATACGGTAATTAGAGAAAATGCGATTGACAATCATGTTGCTAGACTGGCCGGTATGACCCAAGATGCCCGAATCATCCAGCATATCCTTAGATCCTCAATTATTCCTAAAGCTGGTGATAGGATTAACATTACTCCTCTCCTTTCTTGTCTAACTTTTTTAATCATGAAAAGACATCCTATTGATGAAGCCCAACTCATCCTAGATCATATCTATGGGCTTTCAGAAATAGGACATCCTGATCAGAAGAGGAAGAAGAACATTTCTTTAGGGCACTTGATTACTTATATTTTGGAGAAGAAGTACAATATAGTGCATCCTGATGAAGAATATGAAGAGCCAGTTTACTATAACGATGCATCTTTCAGATTGCTCTTCAAGGAGGAGAAAGAGAAAGCACATGCTAGTGCTTCAGAAGAAGAAGAAGAAGAAGGAGTGCAAGGTTCTGCTTCTCAATCAGATTATCAGAATCTGATTGAGAGATTTGATAGACTAGAGACTCACATTGATCAAAGGTTTGATCAATTTGATGCTCAACTTACTCAGCAGCAACATGACATTGGTAATATTAGAGATGAAGTTCATGAAATAAATACCAATGTAATGTTGATGGCCTCCTACTTCAACCTCTTTGGCGGCATTCCTCCTCCTCCTCCTCTAGAACAGTAAAAATTGTTTTTTTTTTATGTCTGTGTCTGTTGTATTTTTTTTGTTTTTTGTTTTGTTTTGTTTTTAGCTTATATGTTTTATTGTAATGTGTTTGTTTTTATGTTGTTTTTTGTTCAATGTATTTTCTTTAATATCAATGAAAGTTTGTTTTTATTAGATTTGTTTTGAAATGTGGCTAATATTTATGAATTTCATTAGTATTTTTTTAATCTACATAGTGCTTAAATTCGATTATAATTTGAGATTATCTATATTAGAAAATCTAGAATTTCTAAATTTATAATTTGTTTATAACTTGTTGTAATTAGAACTTTTAAATTCATGTCTATTCATTTAGACTACATAAAAGTTAATATTGTTATTACAATTTTGATGTTTTCTTATTTTGTATTTCTATGCTCAAATGATATTTATGCACCTAGAAATATTTGAAATTTTAGATTATAGATTTTGGAAAGAATTGGTCAAATTACTCTTGAAAATTGTACAAATGTACAAAAATCAAAAGGAATTCGCAAAAATTTGCAAAGTGAAAAAGAGGCACAAAATAAGCCCAACCAAAGAAAAATGCACAAAAATGTGCTCCAAAACTTTGAAAAGATGTGCAAAGCACCACATGAGGTAATTCTCTTCTTTCCAAATTCGTTCAATCTCTTAATTCAAGTTGATCTAATGTTCATTTATATTCTATTGAACTTTGAAATATAGAATTTTTTTTACATCTCACTTGTAATGATTTTCAATAATCAAAATGTCTAAATTGAATCATGTCTTTGATAAATTCTTCTTACTTACAATGTTATATCATTTCATAAATTTTATGAATTTCTATGATTGACCTAATATCTTTAGTTTAAAATTGCATACCCTATGTCAAATCACAATTTAGATTAATTTTTAACAATTAATTTCATATAATTATTTACATTTCTTGTCTTTTTTTTTTCTTCACTTTTTGTTGCTGTCAAAAAGGGGGAGAAATTATTATGTTTGTGTTTTCTATTTTTTTTTTGTTGTTAATTGTTAATTGTTCTGTTTGCAAGTTTTTTATTTGTTTGTGTTAAAAATTTATTGAAAACAAAAATATTGTTCTTTAATGCCTCCTTATTTTAATGTACTCATAAATTCAGGGGGAGTTTAGGAGATAAGAGAACTGTTTTAACTTGAAACCTTACTAATAATAATTGTTTTGCCATCATCAAAAAGGGGGAGATTGTTTGAATAGTTGCTATTTGAATGATTTATATTTGTGCAACTTATGTAGTTTTGATGATTCCAAACATTATTGTTCAGATGTATAGTTATCTCCTAACAATTTTAGAAGATTTGCACTTGCTCTTGTGTGTACTAACATTTCAGGAAAATCAGACTCCAGACTACGAAAACTTCAAATCAAATTCAACATATGATATTTTGTTTATTTGAAGTTTGTCTTTTCTTTGAATTAATTTTGAAAGGGAGTGATTGTAATTGAGTGAATAAAATCTCACACACACAAATTAGGAGATCGTGAAATTCAATACTGATCGTACAGGACGATATTTATCGTACTGGACGATCTGTCAGTTATCTCCTATAGAGCACTTGGAACGAATAGGAACTTGCTTGGAAAATTTTTTCTAAGTCCTATTCGTCCAGGACGAATTTTATTTTCGTCCCGGACGATGGGTTCTCTGTAAAATTTTCGTCCAGACGAATTTTACCATCGTACGAGGCGACCAGTCCTCTGGAAAATTTTCGTCCAGACGAAAATAATTATTGTACCGGACGATCAGCTCTCTGGAAAATTTTTGTCCAGACGAAAGCAAATTATCGTCCGCGGTGATGGGTGCTCTGGAAAATTTTCGTCCAGACGAAATAAATAATCGTCCAGGACGATCGGCTCTCTGGAAAATTTTCGTCCAGACGAACATATTTTCGTCCAAACGATGAACCGACTTAGAACAGTTTTCAGCAGTTTCTAGAACCGACCTTGCAATAACCGTTTGTACTGGACGAACCTAGTTCGTACAGGACGATCAGTTGTACGAAGTCATTTCGTACACATATACAAATTGGGTCGTTTCAGATAGTTTAAGTAAAATCGTCCAGGACGATCCAGGATCGTACAGGACGATCCACTGCGTACAGAATTGGAAATTTGCAGTTTTTGGGCGGTTTTTCTTGTCTTTTCTATAAAAGGTCCAAATTAGACTGCCACCCAATCTTTTTGTCATTTGATCTTCGTGCCTATTGAGAGAATAACCAAGGAGAGAGTGGAAGAGAGCATTCAAAGGAGGATTCCTACCACTGGAGCGAGAAGGCTTCACTTGGATTGCTAAGGTAAGAGTCTCTACTTGTGAAATTGGATTTCTTCACTCTTTTCTTTCTTCCTTCTAGATTCTTGTGAGAAGATCATTCAAGGAGATCCGGTTCTCTGCCGACACTTGAAGAGTGTGAACAGCCGTTGGGTTCTCTGCCCACACTAGGAGAGTGTAAAAGGACGACGGTTCTCTGCCCACACTAGGAGAGTGTAAAAGGACGACGGTTCTCTGCCCACACTAGGAGAGTGTAAAAGGACGAAGGTTCTCTGCCACACCGGGTAGTGGTGAAAAGAGTGTTTTGTACAGGCTTCTCCGCCTTGCTGTGGGTGCTAAAGGAGAGTCACTTTGTGGTATTAGTGCAATACTCAGAGGGTGCCTCTGAGGAGTGGATGTAGGTCTGGTTATAGACCGAACCACTATAAATCTGGTGTCTTTTACTTTATTGCTTTTACGTTTCCGCACTTTGAATTTCAGTTTTAACAACTCTGTGGTTGAAAAACATTTTTCTACTAACTTTAAAAGAAAATTTTATTTCGGTTCAACTTTATTATTAAGAGGGTTTAAAATTTTTAAAACTACCAATTCACCCCCCTCTTGGTAGCCGTGGGACATTTACTTAGGCTTAACAACCTAATTACTGGACTCAACAAGAATCCATATTTAGAGTTTTTGTTTTAAGCCTGATCATCCAGGCTGATGTAAATATCATCCTGGCCGTTCTGAGTAAAAACATAAATTCTAATTCTCTCAAGTGTGTGTGTGTAGGGTTACTTAGCATCCGTCTCTTTAATAATTACAAATAGACGTAAGAAGAGAAAAATAAAGTACAGACTGACTAAACCCTAGACCTACACAATCTTTAACTGGCTTCATCTGTTCATCCGATCTTCGATTCCTGAAAAGTTAGAAGCAACATGCAGTCCAAGAGAATCAATAGTGTTTATCAATCATCAAAACATAAGTCATGAAAATAGATTTGCAACAGGTCCTAGAGTTAATTCCTTTCTTATCAATGAATTTGATTGGAGTGCTGCAAACTTAGTTCTTAGGAATATAGCCTTCTACTAACACTAATCACTCATTTAATCCCACAATCAAAATGACAGAATTATTCAACACGTAATTAGAACCTCAATAGTACCCAAAGATGGCGATCGAATTCACATGACCCCATGTTTATCTATTACTACATATCTTATCATGTCCAACACCAAATTCGATGAGGTAGATTTGATTATTGATTACAATCACAATATGACCTTAATTCGCCTCCCAACCACCTGTAGAAAACAAAACATAGCCCTTGGCCATCTTATAGGTTACATTCTTCAAAATAAATATCAGTTAACCTATCTAGGTGAACCTGACAACCTACCTATTTTCTATACGGATGCCTCCTTCTGTATTTTATTTCATCAGGGGTCAGAGCCGGATGAATCTGACTTTAATGAAGAAGAAGGAGAAGCTGCCCCAGCAGCAGCTCCTGTCCGACCAAGAAGACATGCACCTCCACGAGCACCTGCACCAGCCTACCCTCACAATGATTTGGTCGAATACTTCGACCAACTTTAGAGTCATCTTGACACACACATACAAGAACAATATCAGCAATATGAGGAATACATATGGTGGTTTGGGGAACATTTCACTTTGATTGATCACCGCTTCAACACAATCCTTCAATATTTCCAACAACACCCACCTCCACCTCCAAGTGATCAGGATCCTCCCTTTTGAAGTGTATCTATTTTTATGATATTTTTCTTAGTGTTGTTTATGCTTCCTCTTTTTGGTGTTATCAAAAGGGGGAGAAGTCTATTGTAGTTTGTTGTCTTGCTTCTTAGGCTTATATTCTCGTATATTGCTTATGTTTTCTTTTGTTTCAATGAAATACAATTTTCCTTTATTTTTTCATTTATTTCGTGATGTTTCTGTTAATAAAAAAATGCCATTCAAATTTTTCTATAATAAACATTATTTGACATCATTAAAAAGGTGGAGATTGTTGTAATCCATGACCCATAGTTTGAGATTTTGATTATGATAAATAATATCGTCTGAGTTATTGTTCATTGAATACCTTTGATTTCTACTAGTGTCTGTGAGTACTAATATTTCAGGAAAATCACAAGTTACTAAGGATAACAAGAAGACTCAAGACTGGGTAAAGTAAGAGTGTGAGTTTATAACATTGTAATTTTTCATTTTTTTATTTTTCCTTTTTTTGAGTTTGGCCTCAAATTACATATAAGACTAAGAAACGATGCACACACATAAGGGGAGAGAGTTTTTAAAAAGAAAATGTATAATTTTTTCATTGTTGATTGTATTGTACGAGTTTATATCATACTATACGATATGATATGTCTAAAATGTTTTTCCTGTGAATAGGTCGTATGGTACAATTTATATTGTACTGTACGATGTGTTACTATTCCAAAACCCTAGTCATCAGATTAGTTTAAGTAAGTTTATTAGCTGTTTATACTGTATAAACATATTCATACTGTATGATTTATTTTGAATACTTAAATTAATTCGTGATTAGTGGAATAAATCAAGGTGTAATCTCTAATTGGTCATCGTAATGTACAAATCAGTTCGTACTACACAATGAACCAAGGATATATTTGATCGTCCCAAACTTCATCCTGGACAATCCCTTGATTTTGACTAATTATACTATACGAAGTAGGTCATACCCTACGATGTACAGAGATGAGTTTTGATCATCCCAACCATCGTCCCATACGAACAGAAGTTTTGCCGATTATACTGTACGAGTTTATATCATACTGTATGATTGTATTCAAAATTTTGACCTGTTCATAAACATTCAGACTAGGATGAAGCTTGTTTTTACTAATCGTACTATATGATATGTAATCGTACTGTACGATAGTAACTGCTACTTTTAAAAAATCAGGATTTTTGGAGCCCATTTTAAGTATCAAAATGTTATGTTTTTGGTGTGTGACTATGAGAGGGGAACGTGATTAGAGAGGGAATCCTTGAGAGAGAGCTATTGAAGAGATTTTAGGGTTTGAGAGAGGAAGAAGAGGGTGAGCTTGGTGAGGGAGAAGTAGTATGAGGGAGATTACATGGTTGCTCAATTCTTACTGCACTTTATTTCTCCTGTGGCCCGAGAAGATCTTGTGGGTGGTTGTCTGAGGGGGAGAGTTCTCTAAGGGGGAGACTCTTCTACATTAGGTCCTCAAAGGTACTCTTCCTTCTCCAGGATGGAGAAAAATGAGAAGATACGCTGCCGTCGCCAGGAGGGTGACAAAGCGCTTGGCACTCCGCCATGCCGGGTTAGTGAAAGTGAGTCTTTTAAGGGCTCTCCGCCATGACAAGGGGAAAAAAGGAGAACTATTATTTAGTAGTGAAATTCTTGGAGTGGAGGACTCCTGACAAAACCATTATAAAATCTCTCGTTTGATTTTTCCTTTACCGCTTTTACTTTTGCTTGCATTTTATTTTCATTATAATTGATTAGTGAAATTCATTGTGGAATCTGTTGTTGCTATTTGTGTTCAAGTACTCGCTTTCGTGTTAGTTAAATTTTTATGTCGAAAATTTAAAAACACAAAAATATTATAACTCCTACTTAGGATTCATTATTGCAACAAGTTTTTTGCAATTCACCCCCCCTCTTGACGCATCTAGTAATTTCAGATATATCCAATCACATGTCCTAAGGTAATGTTCTGCTTTCTCCTTGTATCAGGGAGTTAAATGCAAGTGAGGTTTTTGATGTAGTTAATTAGCATTTAATCTTCATCTATTTGTGTATTTGACATGATGAAATATGTAACAATTGATAGTAGGGGAGTCATATTTATTTGGTCTCTAACTTTAAGTATGATTGAAGTTCTCATAACATCTTGGAGAACCCTAGCATTTTGGTTAAGTGTATGAACCAAAGGTTGGTAAAAATTAAGGAAATTATTTCTTAGTAGAGGGTTCACAACACTCCAGTCAAAATTAGTTCTAGAGGACATGGTTAGAGGTCTATTCCCTTGGGTTTTTTGTTGAAGGTGGATCCTTGTGAATTCGTTGGTTATTTCTATATTTTGGCAACACACTCTGGATGTCAAAATCGTAGCATCCCCATTAATCCTAAGATTTGTGAGAAATTCATACAAGATTTTAGAAAAAAAGAGATGGGCCAATGTTAGCAAAAATTGAAGTGTAGTTGAGTTAAAAAGGTTCATTATAGGGAAACTAAGAGCCTATTGATTTAGAAGTCTTGAGGGTATGATCTTGGCTTCCTTGTACTTTTTTTAGGAAACTTCTTCAGAAGCTGTTAGAAAATGCTCATATGCAGTGCTCCAAGAGAAGAATTCCTCTTAGGTTTGACGACTGTGTTTCCCACCAGCCATTACAAGAATTGGAATGTAAGAAGGATAGATCTTAATTGATGTGTTAAAATTTTGAAAGAAGTTGGCTCTTTAAATAAAAAAATGAATAGATTGTATCGTACGATCCTGTGATCACACAAGAAGATCATATGCAATTATTTTAGTCATATTATTCATTAAAAAGTTGTCTCTTAACGTACAATATGATCAGACATCATACGATATGATTAGAGACATGGATCTCATCTCGGGAAGTCAAGCTGTGTTGAATCTAGAATAGGTTGTTAGACCTAAACTAATGTTCCAAGGCTAATCAAGAGGGGGGGGGGGGGGTGAATTGGTAATTTAAAAATTTAACCCTTTCTTGGATTTTTAAAAAGATAGAAACTAATTAATGAACTTTAAGCAAGTTAATTTAAAGTTTTTCAAAAATTATTTTTCAACCACAGAAAAATTAACTTGCAATAAAGTAAATAAGCAGCAGAAATAAAAAGATACAAAGATTTATAATGGTTCAGTAAAATACGACAGACATGCACTCCCTAATGTCTCCAACTTCAAGTATTACACTATACCAAAGTGACTCTTCTTTTGCCCCCACAGCAAGGCAGAGAAGCCTTTAAAAAATTCTCTTCCACCAATCCCTGGTGCGGTAGAGAACTGTAGTCCTTTTACACTCTCTAAGTGTAGGCAGAGAACCTTCATCCTTTCACACTTTCCAACTGAAGGTAGAGAACCTTCATCCTTTTACACTCTCCAAGTGTAGGTAGAGAACCTTCGTCCTTTCACACTCTATAAGTGTAGGCAGAGAACCTTTGGCTATTCACACTCTCCAAGTGTAGGCAGAGAACCCTTAACTATTTATACTCCTCGAGTGTCGGCGGAGAACCATATCTTCTTGAAAGATCTTCACACAAGAAATCTAGAAGGACAAGATAAAAGAGTGAAGAAAACATAAAACTTCACACAGAGATCCTTACCCTTGAGTAATCAAGTGAACTCTTCACACTCCAAAAAGAATAAATATTCTTTAAACACTCTCTCTTACTCTCTCCTTTAATTTCCCTTTACCATTCATGAAGACCAAGTGACAAAAAGATTAAAGGTCAGTTTTTAGTGGACCTTTTATAGAAAAGACACAAAAAACTGTTTAGAAAACTAAATTTTTCAATTTTGACTGTCCACGATCATTTTGTACGATCGTATTTTATACGTACGAACAGTTCAAAAAATGTTAAGTATGAACTCATTATGAATCAGGATGAAATCATTTTGTACCCCATCATCATCTGGTATGAACGGTGTTTGTCCGGTACGAATTAAAGAAATGTCAAAATGCGTATGTACGAACCAACATGATGAAATGAATGAAAGCACACCAGAGCCTTTCGTCCCGGTACTATCAAAAATATAATTTATATAAACTTCATTCGTGCATGCTCCAGAGCCCATCATCTCGGTATGATAAAAAATTATCATCCATACGAACTACATTCATTCACGTTCTAGAGCCCATTATCTCGGTACGATAAAAAAATATTAATTATATGAATAGTGTTCAAGGTCAAACCAGAGGAGATCATCTCGATATGAATGAAAAATATCATTCATACGAATAGTGTTCGAGGTCAAACCAGAGGAGATCATCCCAATACAAACAAAAGATATCATCGGTACGAATAGTCTTCGAGGTCGAACTAGAGGAGATCGTCTTGGTACAAACAAAAAATATCATCTGTATGAATAGTGTTCGAGGTTGAACCAGAGGAGATCGTCCTGGTACGAATGAAAAATATTATTTATATGAATAGCGTTTGAGGTCGAACCATATTAGATCATCCTAGTATGAACGAAAGATATCATTCGTACGATCTATACTTAATTTTTTTTTGACATTTTTTCATTCGCTCCATTGCTCGTTGGGGAAAATAACTAACTAGATCATCCCGTACAAATTAATTTTGTACTATACAATCAGTTTAAAAATGTGAATTTAAGAACTCTCCCCTAGAGTGTGTGTGCTAAGTTACTCAATTACAATCACACTCTCTTAGACTCAATAAAATGTAAAATACAGACTTCAAAATTACAATAACTCAAAACTGATTTTGATTTGAAGTCTTAAATAATTCAGAGTATGATTTCCCTGAAATGTTAGTACACACAAGAGCAAAAAAATTCTTCCAAAATGTGTTAGGAGAAAATAATAATCAAAATAATAATATTTGGAATCATCAAAAACATACAAATTACAATAATGTCAAACATGCAAAGCTAAGTAGCAACTCTCTTAACAATCTCCCCCTTTTTAATGATGGCTAAACAATTATTTTTTGAGCAATATTTAAAATCCTAAATTTCTCCTAAACTCTCTCTGAATAAATAAGCATATGAATATAAGGAATTTCCATTATGAAAAAAAAAACAATTTTTAATTTTTAAGTTCTACACACACAAACAAAATGACACTAAAACGACACTAAAATGAGAAACAAATCATAAAATATGAACAAACTAAAATAATAAAATAAAACACAAACAAAGCACTCAAAACACGAATAAAGCATTCAAATATCTAAAAATATTTATCCCTTTTTTTGACGAACAATTATTACGTCCTCCGATCGGACGTAGAGGAACGTCTGGTAGGAGGTAAAATCGCGCCAAAAAATGAGAAATACTGAGCAAACACTGAGCAATTCCAAACAATAACGAGAAATACCATCACGTGAAGACCCAATACCGAGTTATACCGAGCTATACCGAGCAATATCGAGTTATACAAAAGTTGTACCGAGTATTTCCTTGGAAAAAACTCGATACAAGATCTTCACAGAGTGGTATTCCTTGTTATTATATAATAATACCTAGTAATACCGAGCAAATACCGAGTTTTTTGGCGAGATTTTTCGTCCGATCGGACGTTCCTCTTGTTGAGTCTAGTAATTAGGTTGTTAAGCCTAAGTAAATGTCCCAAGGCTACCAAGAGGGGGGTGAATTGGTAGTTTTTAAAAATTTTAAACCCTCTTAAAACTAATGTTGAACCGAAATGAAATTTTCTTTTAAAGTTTGTAGAAAATTGTTTTTCAACCACAGAGTTGTTAAAACAGAAATTTAAAATGCGGAAACGTAAAAGCAATAAAGTAAATGACACCAGATTTATAGTGGTTCGGTCTATAACCAGACCTACATCCACTCCTCAGAGGCACCCTCTGAGTATTGCACTAATACCACAAAGTGACTCTCCTTTAGCACCCACAGCAAGGCGGAGAAGCCTGTACAAAACCCTCTTTTCACCACTCCCCGGTGCGGCAGAGAACCGTCGTCCTTTTACACAATCCACAGTGCTGGCAGAGAACCGTCGTCCTTTTACACTCTCCTAGTGTGGGCAGAGAACCCTACAGCTGTTCACACTCTCCAAGTGTAGGCAGAGAACCTTCTTCCTTTTACACTCTCCTAGTGTAGGCAGAGAACCCACGGCTGTTCACACTCTCCAAGTGTCGGCAGAGAACCTTCTTCCTTTTACACTCTCCTAGTGTAGGCAGAGAACCCACGGCTGTTCACACTCTCCAAGTGTCGGCAGAGAACCGGACCTTCTTGAATGATCTTCTCACAAGAACCTAGAAGAAAGAAAGAAAGGAGTGAAGAAATCCAATTTCACAAGTAGAGATTCTTACCTTAGCAATCCAAGTGAAGCCTTCTTGCTCCAATGGTAGGAATCCTCCTTTGAATGCTCTCTTCCACTCTCCCCTTGACTATTCTCTCAATAGGCACGAAGTTCAAGTGACAAAAAGATTGGGTGGCAGTCTAATTTGAAGTATTTATACAAAAGACAAGAAAAACCGCCCAAAAACTGCAAGTTTTCAATTCTGTACGCAGTGGATCGTCCGGTACGATCGTGGATCGTCCTGGACGATTTTACTTAAACGATCTGAAACGACCCAATTTGTATATGTGTACGAAATGACTTCGTACAGCTGATCGTCCTGTACGAACTAGGTTCGTCCAGTACGAACGGTTATTACAAGGTCGGTTCTAGAAACTGCTGAAAACTGTCCTAAGTCGGTTTATCGTTTGGACGAAAATTTGATCGTCTGGACGAAAATTTTCCAGAGAGCTGATCGTCCTGGACGATGATTTATTTCGTCTGGACGAAAATTTTCCAGAGCGCCCATCGCCGGGGACGATAATATGGTTTCGTCTGGACGAAAATTTTCCAGAGAGCTGTTCGTCCGGTACGAAATTTATTTTCGTCTGTACGAAAATTTTCCAGAGCGCCCATCGCCGGGGACGATATAAAAATTCGTCCTGGACGAATAGGACTTAGAAAAATTTTTCGAAGCAAGTTCCTATTCGTTCCAAATGCTCTATAGGAGATAACTGACAGATCGTCCAGTACGATATATATCGTCCTGTACGATCAGTATAGAATTTCAAGATCTCCTTAGTTTGTGTGTGTGATTTTATTCACTCAATTACAATCACTCCCTTTCAAAATTAATTCAAAGAAAAGACACTTCAAATAAACAAAATTTCTCATGTTGAATTTGATTTGAAGTTTTCGTAGTCTGGAGTCTGATTTTCCTGAAATGTTAGTACACACAAGAGCAAGTGCAAATCTTCTAAATTGTTAGGAGATAATTATACATCTGAACAATAATGTTTGGAATCATCAAAAATACATAAGTTGCACAAATATAAATCATTCAAATAGCAACTATTCAAACAATCTCCCCCTTTTTGATGATGGCAAAACAATTATTATTAGTATGGTTTCAAGTTAAAACACTATCTCTTATCTCCTAAACTCCCCCTGAATTTATGAGTATATTAAAATAAGGAGGCATTAAAGAACAAAAATTTTTGTTTTTCAAAAAAATTTTAACACAGAAAAACATAAACCACAAACAAAAACATACAAACAAAAACATAAAAAAAATATACAAACAAAAACATAATAATTTCTCCCCCTTTTTGACAACAACAAAAAGTGAAGAAGAATAAGACAAGAAATGTAAATAATAATATGAAATTCATTGTTAAAATTTTAATCTAAATTGTGATTTGACATAGGGTATGCAATTTTAAACTAAAGATATTAGGTCAATCATAGAAATTCATAAAATTTATGAAAAGATATAACATTGTAAGTAAGAAGAATTTATGAAAGACATGATTCAATTTAGACATTTTGATTATTTGAAAATCATTACAAGTGAGATGTAAGAAACATTCTATATTTCAAAGTTCAATAGAATATAAATGAACATTAGATCAACTTGAATTAAGAGATTAAACGAAATTTGGAAAGAAGAGAATTACCTCATGTGGTGCTTTGCACATCTTTTCAAAGTTTTGGAGCACATTTTTGTGCATTTGTCTTTGGTTGGGCTTATTTTGTGCCTCTTTTTCACTTTGCAAATTTTTGCGAATCCCTTTTGATTTTTGTACATTTGTACAATTTTCAAGAGTAATTTGACCAATTCTTTCCAAAATCTATAATCTAACATTTCAAATATTTCTAGGTGCATAAATATCATTTGAGCATAGAAATACAAAATAAGATAACATCAAAATTGTAATAACAATATTAAATTTTATGTAGTCTAAATGAATAGACATGAACTTAAAAATTCTAACTACAACAAGTTATAAACAAATTATAAATTTAGAAAGTCTAGATTTTCTAATATAGATAATCTCATATTACAAACAAATTTGAGCACAATGTAGATTAAAAACAATATTAATGAAATTCATAAAGATTAGCCACATTTCAAAACAAATCTAAGACAAACAAACTTTCATTAATTAAAAAGAAAATTACATAAAAACATTGAACCAAAAAAAAACATAACAACAAAACAAAAAAAATACACCAGACACACATAAAAAAAAACTTCTACTGTTCTGGAGGAGGAGGAGGAGGAATGCCGCCAAAGAGATTGAAGTAGGAGGCCATTAACATTACATTGGTATTTATTTCATGAACTTCATCTCTAATATTACCAATGTCATGTTGCTGCTGCGTAAGATGAGCATCAAATTGATCAAACCTTTGATCAATGTGAGTCTCTAGTCTATCAAATCTCTCAATCAGATTCTGGTAATCTGATTGAGAAGCAGAAGCTTGCACTCCTTCTTCTTCTTCTTCTGAAGCACTATCATGTGCTTTTTCTTTTTCTTTTTCCTCCCTGAAGAGCAGTCTGAAAGATGCATCGTTGTAATAAACTGGCTCTTCATATTCCTCATCAGGATGGACTATATTGTACTTCTTCTCCAAAACATAACAAATCAAGTGCCCTAAAGAAATATTCTTCTTCCTTTTCTGATTAGGATGTCCTATTTCTGAAAGCCCATAGATATGATCTAGGATGAGTTGGGCTTCATCAATAGGTTGTCTTTTCATGATTAAAAAAGTTAGACAAGAAAGAAGAGGAGTAATGTTAATCCTATCACCAGCTTTAGGAATAATTGAGGATCTAAGGATATGCTGGATGATTCGGGCATCTTGGGTCATACCGGCCACTCTAGCAACATGATTGTCAATTCCATTTTCTCTAATTACCCTATTGATTTCATACCAATGGAAGACGTTTTCTGACATTAGGGTGTGAGCTCTATATCCTTCAGTCCTTAAGTTTAAAAATGCACCAAGGTCGTGCTTGGTGATCTCAACTTTTTTCTTAAAAACAAAAGAACTAATGATAGAGTGGTCAGAATTGAAACTCATGTTGGCTAGGAAGTAATGGAAGGTTTGCTTATTGTAGAAGTGGACAAGAGAGAGAATGAAATGAAATTGGGTTGAGGCAAAGAGGTGTAATACCCGAAATTTCAACTCCGTTTGGATAAGAATGCGAGACGGAGTGATTTTTGCAGAAGCAAAACGAGGAAAAGATTCCTCATTTGCTTTGGAAAGGAAGTTGTCTGGAGCATTCCTGTTGGGTTTCTTCACCAAAACTTTTTGTCTCTTGCTAGAGGAGGCCATAGTTGATTTGATGTAGAAAGGGATTGAAAAAGATGTTTGAAAGTGTGATTTTCAAGTTTGAAAGCCCTCATATTTAAGGAAAAACGATATGTTCGTCCTGGACGAAAATATTCGTCCTGGACGACAAATTATCGTTCGTCTGGACGAAGTAATTTCGTACAGACGATCCAATTCGTCCAAAATGTAACGGCTTTTCGTATTCAACACAACTTACGATGCGTCCCTTCGTACAGGCTTTTTGACTTGACCGATCGTACAGACGAAAATCGTATTAAAAACTGTCTTATCCACTCAACCGCTGCATTCAATCGTCCCGACGTTTGAGAGAAAAAAAATTCGTACTGGACGATCACAGATCGTACAGACGATCCAATAAAAAACTGCTCTCAAAACGGTTTAAATTCGCGCAAACTGTTTCTTAACACATCGTCCTGTACGAAAAATTTCGTCCTGGACGATTTCCTCTAAAAACAATTTTTTAATTTTGACTTTTTTAATTTAACAAAATAAACAAAAACAATAAAAATAATAAAAAAAACAGAAAAACATAAGATACAATCATACATCCAAAAACAATTCATTCAAAAACACACAAAATTCACAAAATCACAAAAACAAAATACAACAAGTATCAATGTTGCAAAGACATTTTGATTAAGCATTCAAATCAATAACACCAAGCCTTGTTCTTAAAGTACTGAAGGTATCAAAGGCTAAAGGTTTTGTAAAAATGTCTGCAAGTTGATTTTCAGTTGAAACATGAATGAGTTCAATTTCTCCTTTGGATACATGATCCCTTATGAAATGATGCCTTATATCAATGTGTTTGGTTCTAGAATGTTGAATAGGATTTTTGGAAATGCAAATAGCACTAGTATTGTCACAATAAATTGGAATAGTGCCTATAGTTAATCCTAAGTCAATCAACTGTTGTTTTAACCAAAGTACTTGTGCCACACAACTTCCTAATGCAATGTATTCTGCTTCTGCAGTAGATAGTGCCACTGAATTTTGTTTTCTACTAGACCATGAAACTAATGAATTTCCAATGAATTGACATGTTCCAGAAGTGCTTTTCCTATCCACTCTACAGCCTGCAAAGTCAGAATCTGAGTAACCAATAATTTCAAATGAAGAGCTAAACTTAGGATACCAAATTCCTAAGTTTTGAGTTCCTAGTAGATATCTTAAAATCCTTTTCACTGCTGTCAAATGTGATTCTTTTGGATCTGATTGAAATCTAGCACATAAGCAAACACTAAACATAATATCTGGTCGGCTAGCAGTCAAGTAAAGTAAAGATCCAATTATCCCTCTAAATTTCTTTTGATCAACAGATTTTCCCTTAAGGTCTTTATCTAACTGAACTGAAGAACTCATTGGTGTACTAACAGGTTTAGCATTGTCCATTTCATATTTTTTGAGGATGTCCTTAATATATTTGGTTTGACTAAGAAAAGTACCTTCCTCAAGTTGCTTAATGCTAAAACCTAGAAAGTAATTTAAATCTCCCATTAGACTCATTTCAAATTCACTACTCATTGTTTTAGAAAAATCATCACAAAGATGTTTATTTGAAGATCCAAAGATGATGTCATCCACATAAATTTGAACAATAAGTATATCCTTTCCAATTTTCCTTAAAAAGAGAGTTGTATCCACACTTCCTTTTTCAAAAGATCTTTCAAGTAGGAAGGTGCTTAACCTCTCATACCAAGCCCTAGGTGCCTGTTTCAATCCATATAATGCCTTTTTTAATTTGAAAACATGATTTGGAAATTTAGAGTTTTCAAAACCTGGAGGTTGTTCTACAAAAACATCTTCTTCAATTACTCCATTTAAAAAGGCACTTTTGACATCCATTTGAAACAATTTAAAACCTTTAAAACAGGCAAAGGCTAGTAAAACCCTAATTGCTTCAAGTCTAGCTACAGGAGCAAAAGTTTCCTCAAAATCAATTCCTTCAATTTGATTATACCCCTTAGCTACTAATCTAGCCTTATTTCTAATGACTACTCCTGAGTCATTCATTTTATTTTTGAACACCCACTTGGTTCCAACAACACTTTGATCTTTTGGCCTTGTAGTTAGTTCCCAAACTTTATTTCTTACAAATTGATTTAACTCTTCTTGCATGGCCAATATCCAAAATTCATCTGAAAGTGCTTGATCAATGTTAGTGGGTTCAACAGTTGAAATAAAGGCTGAATGATTGACTTCCTTGTTTAATCCATGCCTAGTTCTAACACCCTCACTTGGTTCACCTATGATTAATTCCTTTGGGTGGTTTTTAGAAAATCTCAAATCTCTAGGCAAAGGGTCTTCTCTTTCTAAATTTTCTTCCACATTTTCTTCCAAATTTAATCTATCTATCTTTTGGGAGTTTTCTTCAATTTCTTCTTCAACAACTTTTGGCTCTTCCATGTTTCCATTTTCATCAAAAACAACATGTGTGGTTTCTTCAATGACTAAAGTTCTTTTGTTGAATACTCTATAAGATTTTCCAGCACTTGAATATCCAACAAAAATTCCTTCATCTGATTTTGGATCAAATTTTCCTAAGGCAGATTTTCCATTATTATGTATGAACACCTTGCAACCAAATACATGCAAATGAGACAAATTTGGTGTTCTACCTTTTAGCAACTCATAGGGTGTTTTATTCAAATTTGATCTCACATTCACCCTATTCAGAACATAGCATGCAGTGCTAACCGCCTCAGCCCAAAAATATCTAGGAAGTGAGTATTCTGCTAACATTGCTCGGGCGGCTTCTATTAATGTTCTGTTCTTTCTTTCAACTACTCCATTTTGTTGAGGAGTTCTAGGTGCAGAAAAATTGTGATCAATCCCATTTTCTTTACAGAAATCTTCAAATCTTTCATTTTCAAATTCTCCTCCATGATCACTTTGTATACAAATTATTTCACATCCTAGTTTTCTTTGTATCCAAGTTGAAAAATTTCTGAATTCCTCAAATGATTCACTTTTATGAAAAAGAAACTTAACCCAGGTGAATCTTGAAAAATCATCTACTATAACAAATCCATATATCTTTCCTCCTAGACTAACAGTGCTTACTGGTCCAAAAAGATCCATGTGTAGAATTTCTAAAGGTTTACTGGTCCTAAGATCTTTAATGGACTTAAAAGAGGACTTCACTTGTTTTCCTAATTGACATGCATCACACAAAACATTATCTATGAAAAAGTTTTTCAAGTTTCCAATCATACCTGATCCAACCACTTTCTTTGTGGTATTATCTCCAAGTGTAACCTTGCCTCCACTCCTGGCTTCCAGCGTTATGAATTGAGCAGTATCTCCAGTCATGTGCTTAGAACATCCGCTGTCCAGGTACCATATACTCTCACGAGGTCTTGTGTGAGAGTATACCTGCAAAATTCTCAAATGTTAGACCTGGGAACCCAAACTAGTTTGGGTTCACCTTTATGAAATTTATAATCAGATGCATGTGTGATATGTCTAGGTTTATGCATCTTAATTCTCCACACCAAATTAGATTTAATCTTTAAAGTGCAGGTGTGAGATATATGTCCCAAAAATCCACAATTGTTACATTTAACATTAGGAAAAATATTCCTATGTTT
The DNA here is from genome assembly GCA_016618105.1 of Dendrobium huoshanense. Taxonomy (NCBI): domain Eukaryota; kingdom Viridiplantae; phylum Streptophyta; class Magnoliopsida; order Asparagales; family Orchidaceae; genus Dendrobium; species Dendrobium huoshanense. The sequence goes on from CM028359.1 coordinate 43,493,016, forward strand.
TCTCTCATATGATTGTCTTCTAAGGGATTTCATGAATTTAGGATAATATTTAGGATTTGTAAAATCTTCAAGTTTAGGGGGGTTCCTATTATCCTCAAGAGCTCTTATAGTAAGTTTGTAAAATGAATTCATTTCCTCCAAGATTCGATTTGTATAACTTACCCTATATGTCTTGTGTTCAGATTCATCCTTAAATTTCTCAAATTCTTTTTCAAGTTCAGCATAGGATGATTTTAAATTCTCAAAATTTTTATTCAAGTCATCATATTCATCAAGTAGTTTCATGTGGTTGCTATCAATTAAAGCATGATCTTTCCTAAGGATTTCGTGTTCCTTATTAAGCTCTTCCAATTCTAAAACTATACAAGCATGCATCTTTTTAGTTTTCCTATATGCATCATGCATGTGTTCAGAAACTTCAAACAATTCATTATAAGTTAAATCACATACCTCTTCTTGATCTGATTGTTCAGCTTTATCTGCCATCAAGCAAAGGTTGGTGACTTCTTCTTCTTTATCAGTCTCAGATGAGTCTGAAGCTGAGTCCGCCCAAAAAGCCTTTTGAAACTTTTTCTTGCCCTTCTTTACCATTGGTTTCTCCTCTACCTTCTCCTTGCTAGGAGAGGCTTTGAGTTTTGGACAGTCAGTCTTTATATGGCCTGGTTTCCTGCATTCATAACAAATTACTTCATTAGAAACCTTGCCATTTCTATTATACTTACCTCTATTCCATTGCTGGCGTCTCTTCTGCTTCCTCTTTAAAAAGCTTTTGAATTGTCTAGTCATCAGTGCTATATCATCTTCATCCTCAGGTTGTGAGTGTTCACTTTCTGACTCTTCCACATTTAGTGCAATATTCTTGTCCTTTCTTGGTTCACCTGCATCAATCTTTCTTTGACTTACTCCTTGCTCGTAAGCAATGAGTGAACCAAGAAGATTGTCAATAGAATAAATGTTCAGATCTTTTGACTCTGTAATTGCAGTAATTTTAGCATCGTATGCAGTAGGTAAACAACGAAGAATCTTATTAACCATTTCAGCATTAGTTAATTCCCTACCAAGTGCATGCAAAGAGGTGACAATTTGAGTGAATCTTGTGTACATGTCAGATATAGATTCATTAGGTTTCATGCGAAATAGTTCGTAGTCATGTAACAAGATATTTAGCCTAGATTGCTTAACCTCATTTGTCCCTTCATAAGTAATACAAAGTCTATCCCATATGTCTTTTCCGCTTTTACAAGTAGAAACTCGCATGTAGTCTTCAGATTTTAAAGCACAAAAGAAACTATTTAAACATTTTGCATTTAATTGTGCTAAGTCACGTTCTTCAATAGTCCAATCTGCATAGGGTGCATCTACCCTAATTCCATCAACTAATCTAGTTGGTTTTGTGTAACCTTCCTGGACTAACATCCACATGCGATAGTCAAGTGACTGTAAGAAAGTAGACATGCGTGTTTTCCAAAAATCAAAAGGAATATTGTCAAACAGTGGAGGTCTAGTGATAGAGTAACCCTCAGGAGTGTTTCGGTTTCCAAATGTAGCCATCTACGTTAATCAAAAAGTAGTTCAAACTTATGATTTTGAAACTATGCTCTGATACCACTTGTTGAGTCTAGTAATTAGGTTGTTAAGCCTAAGTAAATGTCCCAAGGCTACCAAGAGGGGGGTGAATTGGTAGTTTTTAAAAATTTTAAACCCTCTTAAAACTAATGTTGAACCGAAATGAAATTTTCTTTTAAAGTTTGTAGAAAATTGTTTTTCAACCACAGAGTTGTTAAAACAGAAATTTAAAATGCGGAAACGTAAAAGCAATAAAGTAAATGACACCAGATTTATAGTGGTTCGGTCTATAACCAGACCTACATCCACTCCTCAGAGGCACCCTCTGAGTATTGCACTAATACCACAAAGTGACTCTCCTTTAGCACCCACAGCAAGGCGGAGAAGCCTGTACAAAACCCTCTTTTCACCACTCCCCGGTGCGGCAGAGAACCGTCGTCCTTTTACACAATCCACAGTGCTGGCAGAGAACCGTCGTCCTTTTACACTCTCCTAGTGTGGGCAGAGAACCCTACAGCTGTTCACACTCTCCAAGTGTAGGCAGAGAACCTTCTTCCTTTTACACTCTCCTAGTGTAGGCAGAGAACCCACGGCTGTTCACACTCTCCAAGTGTCGGCAGAGAACCTTCTTCCTTTTACACTCTCCTAGTGTAGGCAGAGAACCCACGGCTGTTCACACTCTCCAAGTGTCGGCAGAGAACCGGACCTTCTTGAATGATCTTCTCACAAGAACCTAGAAGAAAGAAAGAAAGGAGTGAAGAAATCCAATTTCACAAGTAGAGATTCTTACCTTAGCAATCCAAGTGAAGCCTTCTTGCTCCAATGGTAGGAATCCTCCTTTGAATGCTCTCTTCCACTCTCCCCTTGACTATTCTCTCAATAGGCACGAAGTTCAAGTGACAAAAAGATTGGGTGGCAGTCTAATTTGAAGTATTTATACAAAAGACAAGAAAAACCGCCCAAAAACTGCAAGTTTTCAATTCTGTACGCAGTGGATCGTCCGGTACGATCGTGGATCGTCCTGGACGATTTTACTTAAACGATCTGAAACGACCCAATTTGTATATGTGTACGAAATGACTTCGTACAGCTGATCGTCCTGTACGAACTAGGTTCGTCCAGTACGAACGGTTATTACAAGGTCGGTTCTAGAAACTGCTGAAAACTGTCCTAAGTCGGTTTATCGTTTGGACGAAAATTTGATCGTCTGGACGAAAATTTTCCAGAGAGCTGATCGTCCTGGACGATGATTTATTTCGTCTGGACGAAAATTTTCCAGAGCGCCCATCGCCGGGGACGATAATATGGTTTCGTCTGGACGAAAATTTTCCAGAGAGCTGTTCGTCCGGTACGAAATTTATTTTCGTCTGTACGAAAATTTTCCAGAGCGCCCATCGCCGGGGACGATATAAAAATTCGTCCTGGACGAATAGGACTTAGAAAAATTTTTCGAAGCAAGTTCCTATTCGTTCCAAATGCTCTATAGGAGATAACTGACAGATCGTCCAGTACGATATATATCGTCCTGTACGATCAGTATAGAATTTCAAGATCTCCTTAGTTTGTGTGTGTGATTTTATTCACTCAATTACAATCACTCCCTTTCAAAAATTAATTCAAAGAAAAGACACTTCAAATAAACAAAATTTCTCATGTTGAATTTGATTTGAAGTTTTCGTAGTCTGGAGTCTGATTTTCCTGAAATGTTAGTACACACAAGAGCAAGTGCAAATCTTCTAAATTGTTAGGAGATAATTATACATCTGAACAATAATGTTTGGAATCATCAAAAATACATAAGTTGCACAAATATAAATCATTCAAATAGCAACTATTCAAACACCTCTACGTCCTTACACCGGACCTAATAAAAGTTCCTTTTTGACAACAACAAAAAGACAAGAAAAAAACTATAAAAATGTAAGAAATCATATGAGAATCATTTGATAATTGTTCCAGAAAGAGATTGAGTTATACTTACAATAACAAGATTAATATTCATTTAAAAAAATAAAGATTCATATTATTTAAACTAAGATATAATACAGACAAGTAAAAAGATATGAAGGTCATGAATCATTCTAGACAATCAGATAAGGAGAATTATTTCAAAGGTGACGAAATGAAAATAAATTTAAGTGAAATTTTAATACAAAATATAATTGAACATTAGATTGATTTAAAATTTAAGATTAAAAGATAGAGGAAGGAACATATACTTGTGGCACTTTACACATCTTTTCAATATTTATGGCACACTTTGTGTATCTTTTTATATTTGAGCTAATTTTATGCCTCTTTTCAATTTGCGAATCATTACACATTCTTTTGATTTTTGTACACTTGTACATCTCCATTTTTTAATTGATCATTCAAAAATTAATAATCTAAAAGCTCAAAATTTTTTAAGTATAGAGATATTTATATTGAAAAGAGAAATAAAATAATAATAAGACGTCAAAATTACAATAATAATATTAAAGTTTTTGTATGCTTAAAAAAAACATGAGATTGATAGCCTTAAACTTGATCTAGTTATAAGCTAACTTAAAATTTTTAAAAAATTAAATTTTTTAATGAATTCAATTTTTGTATTGATGATCATATTATCTCACTTTTTTAAATCAATTAAGTCAAGATAATCATATAGGCTAACAAATATTTTCAAAACAAAGAACAAAATCAACTAAATAAAAAATAGGATATGTTTTATTGATATCAAAATAACATAATACAGGAAAACTCACATGATATTACTTCAACTACACTGATCATCAACCACAAAAATAAAAACAAAAAATAAAAGACTGTCATAAAAAATATAATGGTCATCATATCAAATTAGAAGTACTAGCAAAGACAAATATAGAGAAGTACATCTATCTCTCGGAGGGGCCCTAGTCTAGAGGAGGTGGCTGGTTGAAGAAAGTAAAATAGATACTCATCATAGCCACATTTACATTCATCTGGTCAAACTGACCTTGAAACCATCCAATGTCCTGCTGGTATTGAGCATCTTGCTGTTGTAGGTGAGTCTCAATTTGATCGAAATGTTGATGAAAATGATGCTCAAATTGACTCTTAAGATGGTCAAAGTGCTGGATTATATCTTGAAAGACTGGTCCACGAGCAGGTTCACGTGTAGGAGAAGGTCCAGGTGCTCCCCCTTCCCCCTCAGAATTCTCACTTCCATCACCTCTCCCAAAAATTGCTTGGAATGAAGAATATGTTTAGTAGATAACAGTTTCTAGATTAAGATCAAGATGAATTAGTTCATACTTCTTCTCAAGAATATATGTCACAAGGTGTCCTAAGGCTATGTTCTTATTTCTCTTAGGGGAGGCATGACTAATTTTAGAAAGCCCATAAATATAGTCAATAAAGAGTTAGGCTTCTACTATAGGTTGGCCAATCATGATTAAGTAAGCTATAATAGAAAGAAGAGGAGTAATATTGATATAATCACTAGCTTTAGGAATTATGGAGGTTTTAAGAACATGCTGGATGATCCTGGCATCTAGGTATAAAGTGGATATCTTAGGCAAATAACACACTTCTCTAATCCCTCTAATCACTTAGTTTATTTCAGTCCAGTCATAACTAGAAACATTAGTCAAAGTGTGGGCTCTTATTCCTTCGATCCTTAAATTAAAAAATACCCCCAAATCGTCCTTAGTAATTTCTACCTTCTTCTTAAAAATAAAAGATCTAATCCTAAATTGATCAGTGCTAAAGGTTATATTGGCAAGAAAATGGTAAAAAATTTCATTGTTGTAGGAGTGAATCATAGTGAGGATAAAAGCGAATTGGGTAGAGGAAAAAAGTGACATTACTTGAAAGATAACATTTTCTTGCACAAGAACTCTAGAAGGTATGATTTTTGCATAAACAAACCTAGGAAACGAGTCCTCATTGATTTTGGACAAAAAGTTGACTTCATCATTCCTAGAGGATGGACCCTTACCCAATCTAACCCTTTTGCTAGAGCTTGTCATTAAAGAATTTGGAAAGATCAAAAGGATTTGAAAGGCTATTGAGGTAAATGAGATTTGAGTTCTAAAGCCTTTCTATTTAAAGAAAAATGAACTTTCGTACATATGAAAATAGATGCGTACAGTACAATGCTTGAGTTCATACATACGAAATAAAATTTTATATGTATGAATGAATGCATTTAAAATGAAATGATTTTTCGTAATTACACAAGTTACGAGGCATCCTTTTGTATAGAATTTTTGATCATACAATCGTATGAACAGTTGTTCATCCAAAACGATCGAATATTTAAGATCATTTTAATGACAATTTGAATTGTCCCCCACATCAATATGCCACATTTTCGTATGTACGAACTCCAGGTTCGTACGTACGATTAGAAATAAAAATTGCTTCTGCTCGTATAACGTGTATATGCATATATACAAATGAATACACATCGTCCAGATGATCTTGGGATTGTACAGACGAACTGTATTGGAAACAAAAAAGATACACAATCTATTCTACCCAATAATCGATATGCTATAGAATTCGTCCAATATGAAATACATTTTGTGTAGTACCAATTGAACACTTAGGAAATTTCACACAATCAACAAAAAACATGAAATTTGATGTGAAAACAATTTGAAGTCACAAAAAAAAAAAAAAAAAACACTAAAACAAACATAAAAATGCACATGAAACTCAAAAATAGAAAATACACAAAACACATATCAAGTTTGTAGAAAAAATTCATTAAGCATTCAGGTCAATCACACCAAGTCTTGTTCTTAATGTGCTAAAGGTATCAAAGGCTAGTGGTTTTATAAAAATATCTTCAAGTTAATTTTCAGTTGAAATATGGTTTAGTTCAATTTCTCCTTTGGATATATGATCTCTTATGAAATGATGCCTTATGTAAATATGTTTTGTTCTAGAATGTTGAATAGGATTCTTTGAAATTCAAATGACACTAGTTTTATCACAATAAATTGGAGTAGTACATATTATTAATCTTAAATCAATCAACCATTATTTTAACCAAGAACTTGTGCCACACAACATTCTAAGGCAATGTATTTAGCTTCAGCAGTAGATAGGGCTATGAAATTTTGTTTTCTGTTAGACTAAGAAGCTAATGAATTTCTAATAAATTGACATGTTCTAGATGTACTCTTTCTATCAAACCTACAACCTGTAAAGTCTAAATTTGAATATCCAATTATTTCAAATGAAGAGCTAAACTTAGGATATCAAATCCTTATGTTCTGAGTTCCAAAGAGATATTTGAAAATCCTTTTCATTACTGTCAAATGTGATTCTTTTGGATCTGATTAAAATATAGCACACAAATAAATACTAAATATAATATCAGGTCTGCTGGTAATCAAGTAAATAATCATTGTTTTAAAAAAAAAATCATCATAAAAATTTTTATCAGTAGATTCAATGATGATATCATCAACATAAATTTGTATAATGAGTATGTCTTCTCCAAATTTCTTTAAAAAGAGAGTTGTGTCTACACTTCCTTTTCAAAAGATCTCTCAAATAGGATAGTGCTCAACCTCTCATACTAAGCCCTAGGCACTTACTTCAAATCATGTAATGCCTTTTTTAATTTAAAAAAATGATTTAGGTATTTTAAATTTTCAAACCCTGGAGGTTGTTCAACATAAACATCCTCTTAAATCACCCCATTTAAAAAGGCACTTTTAACATCCATTTGATATAACTAAAATCCTCTAAAATAGACAAAGGCTAAAAAAATCCTAATTGCTTCAAGCCTTGCTATAGGGACAAAAGTCTCCTCAAAATCAATGCCTTCGATCTCATTACCCTTAGCAACCAATCTAGCTTTATTTTTAATAACAACTCCTGAGTCATTCATTTTGTTCTTAAATACCCACTTAATTCCAACTACACTTTGATCCTTTGGCCTTGCAATTAATTCCCAAACTTCATTTCTTATGAATTGATTTAATTCTTCTTACATTGTTAAAATCCAAAATTTATCTGAAAGTGTTTGTTCAATATTTTTGGGTTCAATCATAAAAATAAAGGTAGAATGATTGACTTATTTGCTCAGTCCATGCCTAGTCCTAACACCCTCACTAGGTTCACCTAAAATAAATTCCTTAGGGTGGTTTTTAGAAAATCTCAATTCTCTAGGTAAAGAGTTTTCTATCTCTAAATTTTCTTCCAAATTTATCTTCTCAATTTTTTGGGAGTTTATTTCTATCTCTTTCTCTTCAACATTTGGCTCTTCCAAAAAACTAGATTCATCTAATACAACATGTGTGGTTTTCTCAATTATTAAAGTTCTTTTATTAAATACTCTATAAGATTTTCTAACATTAGAGTATCCTAGAAAAATTCATTCATCTAATTTGGGATCAAATTTTCCTAACGCAGATTTTCTATAATTTTGTATGAACACCTTACATTTAAAAACATGAAAATATGACAAATTAGGTGTTCGGCCTTTAAAAAGCTCATAGGATGTTTTATTTAAATTTGATCTGATGTTCACCCTATTCAGAACATAACATGTAGTGTTAATCAGTTCAGTCCAAAAATATCTAGGAAGTGAATAATCTGCCAATATGGCTCAAGCAGCTTCTATTAATGTTCAGTTCTTTCATTCGACTATCCCATTTTGCTGAGGGGTTCTAAGTGTAGAAAAATTATGATATATTCTTTTTCTTTGTAAAATTCTTAAAATTTATCATTTTCAAATTCTACACCATGATCAATTTGGATTGTTAAAATTTTACACCCTAGTTTCCTCTAAATCCAAGTCAAAAAATCTCTAAACTCTTCAAATGATTCACTCTTATGATATAAGAATTTAACCATATGAATCTAGAAAAATCATCAAATATAACAAATCCATATACCTTCCCTCCTAGACTTATAGTTCCAACTGATCCAAAAAGATCCATATGAAAAATCTTTAATGGTTTACTAGTTCTAAGATCCTTATTAGACTTAAAAGAGGACTTCACCTATTTTCCTAATTAACATGCATCACAAAGCTGATCCTTAGTAAAGTCTAGTTTTGGTATATCTCTCACTAAATTCTTTTAGGTAATCCTCCTAAGGTTTTTCATGCTAGAGTGATAAAGTCTCCTATGCCAAAGCCATGACTCATCAGAAATAGTTTTCAAAAAAATAGCAGCAGGAGTTTTGATACAATTTAAATCTAACATATAAACATTATTTACCTGCATACCATACAAAACATTATTACCATTTAGACTTAATATGCAACTAGTATGAAAAAATTTAACACAGTATCGTTTATCATATAGCTGATTAATACTAAAAAGATTATGCTTTAAGGCTTCAACTAGTAGTACATTCTCAATAATTGTTTTTTTTAAATTTCCTATTATACCTGATCCAACAACCTTCCTTGTGGTGTTATCTTCAAGTGTAACCTTGCCTCCATTTATGGCTTCTAGTGATATGAATTGCTTAGTATCTCCAATCATATGCTTTGAGCAACCACTGTCCAGGTACCATATGCTCTCACGAGGCCTTATCTGAGAGCATGCCTGCCAAATCATCAAATGTTAGACCTAGGAACCCAAACAAGTTTTGGTTCACCTTTTGACAATTTTAGAACAGATGCATATATGATATGTCTAGGTTTATGCATCTTTGGCCTCCACACTAAATGAGTTTTTCTATCTAAAGTATAGGTGCATGAGATATGTCCAATCATGCCACAATAGAAATATTTGATTCCAGGAAATGGATTTCTCAATCTTCTATAAATATTATGTCTATTCCTAGGTTGTAAAAATTTTGGCTTCAAAATAGGTTTTATAAAATCTTTTAGTCTTGGGGGTTTCCTATTTTCTCGAGAGCATCCAGTTTCAATTTTAAAAATGTGTTCACATCTTCCAAAATATTATTATTATATTTTAATTGATATTTTTCACTATCTGATTCATCCTTAAAATCTTTAAATTCTTTTGCAATTATGCATAGGATGATTTTAAATTCTCATTATTCTTATTCAAATCATCGAACTCATCAAGTAAGCTCTTGTTGTTGCTATCAATTAATGTATGATCTTTTTTAAGGATTTTATGATCTTTTTGAAGTTCTTATAATTCCAAGTTAAGACTAGTATGCATTTTCTTCAACTTCATATATGCATCATATATTCTTTCAGAAACTTCTAAAAGTTCAGTATATGTTAAGTCACATACCTCTTCTTGATCTAACTTATCAAGATTTTCAGTCATTAGGTACAAGCTGGTGACTTCCTCCTCATTTTTAATTTCCGACGAGTCTAAAGTTGAGTCCGCCTAGAAAGCTCTTTGGAATTTCATCTTTCCCTTCTTAACATTTGGTTTCTCCTCTACCTTCTCCTAGTTAGGGGTGGTTTTAAGTTTTGGGTAATATGACTTAATGTGTCAAGGTTTCTTGCACTCATATCAAATCACATCATTAAAAATCTTAACATTCCTATTAATCTTACCTCGGTTCTATTGTTGGTGTCTCTTTTGCTTCCTCTTTAGAAAGCTTTTAAAATGTCTAATCATCAAAGTAATATCGTCCTCATCCTTAGGTTGTGATAGATCACTCTCTAACTCCTCCACTTTCAGAGCTATATTCTTCTCCCTTCATGGTTCTCCTGCATCAATCTTTTTTTGACTCACTCCTTGCTTGTAATCAATTAGTGATCCAGAAAGATTGTCAATAGAGTAAACATTTAAGTCTTTAGAACCTAATATAATAGTTATTTTTGTATCATAGGCAGTAAGAAAATAACATAGAATCTTATTAACCATTTCATTGTTAGTTAATTTCTTACCTAATGCATGTAAAGAAGTGATTATCTTAGTGAATCTTGTGTACATGTCAGAAATAGATTCATTGGGTTTCATGCAAAATAATTCATAGTCATGTAACAAGATGTTTAATCTAGACTATTTAACTTCATTAATCCCTTCATAAGTTATATAGAGTCTATCCCATATATCCTTTCCACTCGTGCAAGTGGAAATCCTCATGTAGTCCTCTAACTTAAGTGCATAAAAGAAACTATTTAAACATTTATCATTAAGTTTTGATAAGTCACGTTCTTTTATAGTCCAATCTGCAAAGGGTGTTTCTACTTTAATGCCATCAACTATTCTAGTTGGTTTTGTATACCCTTCATGTACTAAGATTCACATATGATAATCAAGTGATTGTAAAAATATAGACATGCGTGTTTTCTAAAAATTAAAAGAGATATTGTCAAATAAAGAAGGTCTAGTGATCGAATACCCTTTAGGTGTGTTTCGATTTACAAAAGTAGCCATACTTATTAATTAAAAAATAGTTTAAACTTATGGTTTTGAAATAATGCTCTGATACCACTTGTTGAATCTTGTTGATTCTAGAATAGGATGTTAGACCTAAACTAGTGTCCCAAGGCTAACCAAGAGAGGAGTGTATTGGTAATTTAAAAATTTAACCCTTTCTTGGATTTTTAAAAAGATAAAAACTAATTAATGAACTTGAGCAAGTTGATTTAAGTTTTTCAAAAATGATTTTTCAACCACAGAAAAAATTAACTTACAGTAAAGTAAATAAGCAACATAAATAAAAAGACACAATGGTTTAAAGTGGTTTGGTCAAACACGTCCTACATCCACTACTTGAAGTCTCCAACTTCATGTATTGCACTATACCTAAGTGACTCTCCTTTTGCCCACATAGCAAGGCAGAGAAGCCTTTACAAAACTCTCTTCCACCAATCCCCAGTGCGGTAGAGAATTGTCATCCTTTTTACACTCTCTAAGTGTAGGTAGAGAACCTTCATCCTTTTACACTTTCTAAGTGTTGGCAGAGAATCTTCATCCTTTCACACTCTTCAATTATAGGCAGAGAACCTTTGACTATTCACACTCTCCAAGTGTAGGCAGAGAACCCTCGGCTGTTTACACTCCTTGAGTGTCGACAGAGAATCGGATCTTCTTGAAAGATCTTCACACGAGAAATCTAGAAGGATACGAGAAAAGAGTGAAAAAAAACATAAAACAACACACAAAGATCCTAACCCTTGAGTAACCAAGTGAACTCTTCACGCTCAAATAGAAAGAAATCTCTTTTAAACACACTCTCTCACTCTCTCCTTCAATTTCCCTTTACCATTCATGAAGACTAAGTGACAAAAAGATTAAAGGTCAGTTTTTAGTGGACATTTTATAGAAAAGACATAAAAAATTTTCTAGAAAATTGAATTTTTCAATTTTGACCGTCCACGATCATATTTTGTATGTACAAAAAGTTCAAAAAGTATTGCGTACGAACTCATTATGTGTTGGGATGAAATTATTTTGTACCTGATTATCGTCCAGTAGAACTATGTTTATCCGGTATGAACATAAGAAATGTTAAAATGCGTATGTACGAACTAGCAGGATGAAATGAATAAAAGCACACCAGAGCCCTTCATCCCAGTACGATAAAAAAATATCATCAATATGAACTTTGTTCGTGCACACTTCAGAGACCATCATGCCGGTATGATAAAAAATTATCATCTGTACCAAGCGTTCATGCACGCTCCAGAGCCCATCGTCCTGGTACGATAAAAATTATTATTCGTACGAATAGTGTTCGAGGTTGAACTAGTGGTGATCATCCTGGAATGATTGAAAAATATCATTCATATGAATAATGTTTGAGGTCGAACCAGAGGAGATAATCTCGGTACGAACAAAAAATATCATCTGTATGAATAGTTTTTGAGGTCGAACCAGAGGAGATTGTCCCGGTACGAATGAAAAATATCATCCATATGAATAGTGTTTGATTTCAAACTAGAGGAGATTGTTCTGGTAAAAAAAAAATATCGTCCATACGAATAGTGTTTGAGGTTGTACCAGAGGAGATTGTCCTGGTATGAACAAAAAAATATCATTTGTATGATCTATACATAGAAAATTGTTGACATTTTTTTCATTCGCTCCATTGCTCGTTGGGGAAAATAACTGATCAGATCATCCCGTAAAAATTAATTTTATATTGTACGATCAGTTTAAAAATGTGAATTTTAGAACTCTCCCCCAGTGTGTTTGTGCTTAGTTACTCAATTATAATCATACTCTCTCAGACTTAATAAAATGAAAAACACAGACTTCAAAATTATAATTACTCTAAATTGATTTTTATTTGAAGTCTTCAATAATCCGGAGTATGATTTCTCTGAAATGTTAGTACACACAAGAGAAAAATAATTCTTTTAAAATATGTTAGGAGAAAATAATAATCAAAACAATAATATTTGGAATCATAAAAAATATACAAGTTGAAAGAATCTCAAACATGCAAAGGTAATTTGTAACTCTCTCAACAAGCTATATTACTATTGACAAAAAGTTTCATAAAGTATGGATGGATGTTCATACATTACGATTAGCAATAAATGTCATACCAAACTAAATTCAATACATCCCAAATGGAGTTGACATGTGGATCGTATAGTATAAAGAGTTGTTCATACAATATGATGGTCAATGATATAAGCAATATGGTTTATTCATCATGCCAAGGGTAGTGATTTAAGTAGTGTTGTTCAGATCGTACATAACTAATGCGGTTGTAATAGTATGATTAGGAAAATTTCATTAATTTGTAGAAATCATATAAAATGATAATGATAAAACCAAAGAATAAGATCATGAAATAAAAAAAAATCACAAAAAATTACAAGAAAAAAAATATACATTGAGAAGCTTGGGAATGGTTGATTCAAGTTATAGATAATTAGTTTTGAGGCAAAAAATAACATGCTCTCACTGGGCCTTTTATGAGAGTCCTCAAATCCTAAAATCATGGAAGAATAGTTTTAAGAGCCCAAGTGAGTTTGGGTCCTATTTTAAATTTGTATAAATGATTAGAATGCATGTCATACTATATTTGATGCAACTTTGATCTCCATACCCAATGTGTTCTATGATGAATAGTGCAAGTGTGGCTAATATTTCCTAACAATCCACACGAATAACTACTAACATTTGGAAAGGGGTTAACTAACCTATGATGGTTATGATTTCTATTTCTAGGTTTATGTGATGCATGACATGATGAATGCTTACAAACATGTTTATTTTGAATAGCCTTTGCTTTTTCTAACAACATTTCATTAGCACTTTCAAGTGCATAAATTTCAATTTTAACGAGTGCTCATTGAGATCTAAAATGTTAACACATGCTTCTAACTCTTTAAATAACTTTTTAAAATCAAGATGCTATACTTTCAAAGACTCATATGTTTCAGATAAAGTAGAATATTTCTTATTCAATTCATCAAACTAATCCAGTAAATCCATATGATCCTTATCAACATTAGAACCATATTTTCTAAGCATTTCATTTTCTTTTTATAGAACTAAGCAATCAGTTTTCAAACTAGCGTGCTTCTTTTTCAATTTCCTACAAGTAATATGAATTTCTTTTAAAACAATAAGTAATTTATTATATGAAAGTTGGTATTCCTCATCTTATTCATACTTATCAAGATAGCTATTTTCTATTAACCATAGATTTTTCACTTGCTCTCCTTCTTCTATTCTAGATGAATTTGAAGCAAAGTTCGCTTAAAAAGCTTTTTGAGATTTTTGCTTGTTCTTATGGAACTTAGTTTTTTCTTCAACATTCTCCTTGCTTTGGAAGCCTTTAAGAGTTGAGAAATCAATTTTAATGTGCCCTGGTTTTCTGCATTCATAACAAACAATATCATTAGAAGCTTTAGAATTTCTATAATTCTTACCTTTGTTACACTATTGATGATGATTTTTTGCTTATTTCTTAGAAAGCTTATGAACTGTCTAGTCATCAGTGTAATTTCTTCATCTCATCCCTTAGAAGAACTGTCTGAATCACTAGCCTTAATTGCTACTATTTTCTCCTTCAATCTTTCTCCTGTATCAAGCTATCTTTTGTACACTCCTTACTCATAGGCAATGAGTGATCCAAGTAAATTGTCAATAGAATAAACATTTAAATCCTTGGATTCTATAATAGCATTAATTTTTGCATTGTAGGAAGAAGGTAAGCAACACATAATCTTATTTACTTTTTCAAAATTTGATAATTTCTTACCTAAAGCATTCAGAGATGTCATGATTTGTGTAAACCTAGTACACATTTCAGATATGGATTCACCAGGTTTCATGTGAAAGAGTACATATTCATGCGGTAGAAAATTTAACCTAGATTATTTTACTTCGCTTGCACCTTCATAAGTAATGCATAATCTATCCCAAATTTCTTTGCCTATAGTAGAGGTAGATACACACATGTAATCTTTAGATTTCAAGACACGATTGAGATTTTAGTTTTTAACATCATTTATTAAAGTGCTAAGTCTTTATCATTAGTAGTCCATTCCAAAAAAGGGATTTCAGTTTTTAACATCATTTATTAATCATGAAGATGCAAAATAAACAACCATCCATATATGATAATAAATAGATTGTAAAAGGTGGATATGTGAGTTTTCTAAAAATCAAAAGGTTTATTTTTAAATAGAGGTGATCAAGTAATTGAATATCCTTTCATAGTGTTTATATTTCTAAAGTTAACCATGGTTAAAAATTTAGAAGTTTTCTAAAACTTGATTTTATAAATCCTACTCTAATACCATTAAAAGTATGTGAGGTTGGTTAAACCCTAAAGAACTAACCCGAGGCTAACCAAAAGGGGAGAGGGTGAATTGGTAGTTTAAAAAAAAATTTCTTAATAAATAAAAAGTATAGAATCTCCTGATGCAGAAATAGAACTAATTTTATAATAATAAAAAAAAGATATTTTGACCACAAATCAAATAATACAAAAGTGCATAAATAAAATACGGTAAAAGTAATAATAAAGAACATGCCAAATTTTATTCTGATTCAGTTAAATCTGACCTACATCTAATCCTTAGAGACTCTCTCTCCAAGTATCACACTAAACAAAAGTGACTCTACTTTTGCTCCCACTGCAAGGATTATAAACCTATACAAATGTTATTTCACCTCAACGATGCGATAGAGAACCGTGACTCTTTTACAGATAGAGAACCTTGACTCTATTTTCACATTCCTGGTGATGGTTAGAGAAACAAAAATATGTTTTCACCCTATAGGTGTTGGTCAGAGAACCACGATCTTTGTTGAAGAACTTCTTCTCCGGAGCCACAGAGATTTCAAGTAGATGCTTGAAGGTACTAGGCAAGTTTCTTGCTTGGAGCAACCTTGTGAATTCCCTCACAACTTCTTCCTTACAAAATCTCCCTCTCTTCTCTCACCAAGCTCTCCTTCTCCTCTCCCTCAAGCTCTCTGTCAAGAAGACAAAACAACTAAATATATATAACAAAAGTGTTATAGATCCTTAAATAGAGGGCTTCAAAAAACCCAAATTTCTAAGCCATCTGTCTTTTGTTCTTACAATATGATCAACATATCATATGGTATGATCAGTTCAAATCAGAGTCATCCAGCAAGATCCTTCAGATGAACTGTTCAAATCTTATAATACATCATATAGTTTGATTACAAATCACACGGTATGATATATAGAAATTCCTTCTAAGATGGCCAACTTTTTGCACGGGTGATTATGCAACATTGTGGATATTATATAGTACGATTAGTATAAAAATCATTGATTTCATTTGGTACGATCCAAGGGACAACCAATTTTGGTACACAGGTATTCATATAGTACAAACAAGTTAATACAATATAATTAATAATAATAAATGTCCATCATCTACTCTTCTGGCGATTTGGAGGCGATCTAGGGCTTTCGTTCACGAGCTCTTCTCTCTTCATCCCTGATATGGTTTTTATGGTTTTTTTTCTACACTATTTTGTTCTTTGGTGTTTGCTTCATTTTGTTTTCTTTTGATTTTGTAGTGTTTTATGGTTTTGTTGTTTTAGGGAGACGACGACTCCATCGTCATCTATCCCTTTGCCTTCTATGCTTATTAATGGACAGTCCAGTTTGTTTAAAGAGGTATTGGCTGGTTCTTCTTCTACTTTTGCCAAACTTCATTTCATTCATACTTCTTTTAAGGTTTGTCCAGCTTTGATTTTTGATGACTCTGTGGTTTTGATGTTGGCTGCTCCTTTTTCTCTTACGCTAGTTGCCAAGTTCCTTCTTAGGAGACCTAATATGGAGGTCAGTTGTAAGTTTTTTGTTAATCTGAAATTGTCTAATTCATTTCAAAATGGCATGTATTAATTAAACTAAGCAATGATTTGGACTATAGTCATATTATCTCTAGGAAGGCCTATTACATTCAAGGTTATCAAATGAGATTGCTCAAATGGACACCTAACTTTGATGTGCATGAGGAATCTTCAATAGCCCCTGTGTGGATCTCTTTCCCGAATCTCTGATTACATTTTTTTTATTCCCAAATCATATTTGGTTTGTCTTCCATCTTTGGTAGGCCTTTGCAAATAGACCAAGCTACGATATCCATTTTGTAGCCATCTGTAGTCCGTGTTTTAATTGAATTGGATATCTAAAAGAAGCATCCTAATGGGATTTGGATTGGTTCAAAACTGAATTGTTATTTTAAAAAAGTTGAATTTGAAAACTTACTTATTTTTTATTTTCATTGTAAGATGAATGACCATGGATTAAATGTGTGTTATAGGATACTTCCTCATCTTCAAAAGGAGAAGGATTCTTCCAAACAATCACATGGAAGTGAATTACCTTCTATTGACCTTAATATTGTGATTCCTAAGCCTATTTGATATGAGGGGAGTGTTCCTCAGGTGCAATATAACATTGATGAATCCTTAACCCTGGATTTTGCTCATGTGGAACTGAACACCACTAATGGTAATGAATTGATTCATGTATAGAAAGTTAATCTTAACTCTAGCTCTTCTTTTTATGTTGTTTGTAAAAATGTGGATGAACAAAGTATTGCTACCAATCTAAATAAGGGACCACACTCTGATAATGTTCCTCCTGCTTCTAATAAAATCTTTCCTCATATGGAGGCCGCATCATTAAGAAATAATTGTGCTAATAAGGAGCTTTCCCAATCTACTGTGAATGTCCAGGAGATTGAACTAACTGGTGTGGTGAAGGATGACGGTGGATATGAATTGAGCAATAAATCCATTATAGAAGATGATGTTTTTTATGACGAAGGTGAAATGCCTCTTGAGAGGGAGAAGGCAGGTATGATTAATGATAGTAAGTTTCATTTTAATTATCAATATCATAGTGATGCTTTTACTGACATGGAGGATATGGATATGAGGCTAAATGTTTTTTTAGAGATGATAATGACACTAATTTTTCCAACGTTCATAGTAGGAGTAGTAGGAAGCATAAGAACATCATTGTACAACCTCCTAGAACCACCTGTTCGCATACTTCTAATTAATATTATATTTTTTTACGTTTAATGCTATTATTTGGAATGTTTGGGGCATTGGGCATCCTTCTTCTAAATTAAGAGTTAAAAACTTATGCCATATTTATAATGTCTTTATTATTATTTTGTTTGAGCCTCTTATTTCCTCTGATAAGTTTCTTGGTACTGCTAAATTGTTGGGTTTTAAATATGCTATTTCAAATGTGGCCAATAAAATTTGGGTGTTTTGGAAGGATCATGTTTATATACATATTATTGGAGAGTTTACTCAAGTTATGCATTGTAGTATTGAAAGCGCTAATTTTCAATGTTGTGCCTCTTTTGTTTATGCTGCTTCTTCGTGATATACTAGAAAATTGTTATGTGATCAAATCATTAACTTTTTACAGTATTTGTATCTTACCCTGGATTGTTGGAGGGGATTTTAATTCTATCTCTAACCCTTCTGAGGATATAGGGGGCTCTTTCCCTATTTATCAATTTATGGAGGATTTTAAAAATATGATTATGGATTGTAATTTAAATTATATTGGTTTCTCTGGTAATAAATTCACTTGGAACCATGGCCATATATGGCAAAGGTTGGATCGAGTTTAATATAATGATTGCTGGCTTAACTCTTTTAATTCTAATAATGTTGAACATCTTAGCAGGACTCTCTCTGATCATTCTCCCATGCTTATTAGACTCAAGACTAGATCTATGGACTCTCCTTCTAAATTTTGGTTTAAAAACACGTGATTGCTTCATGATTCTTTTATGAACTTGGTTCATGAAAATTGGCATGCTCCTTTACATCAAAAAAACTTTATTTTTGGCATGAGGAGATTTTGGTTTAAGCTAAAAAGGCTTAAGCAAGTTTTAAAATGGTGGAATCATAATGTTTTTAAGAACCTTTTCTATAACATTTTAAATGTTGAAGAGAAAGTCAAAACTTGTGAGAATCAATGTCAATTGGTTCCTTCTAGTGATAATTTTAGTTTATTAAGAGATGCTAAGGATTCCCTTTATAAATTATAAGCTCAGGAGGAAATTTTTTGGAAATAAAAAGCTGTTGCTAAATATCTGATTGAAGGTGATAACAATACTAAATATTCCCATACTTTGGTTAAGAGGAAACATGCTATTAATTGTATTCATAAAAATAATTGTGATGATGGCTATGTTACTGAGGCTATTGTGGAAATTGCTAATTTAGCTGTCCTGCATTTTCAAAATTATCTTAATAAGGCTTTTAGTTTGACTATTATTGACAATCATTCTATCATCCCTAACCTAATTTCTCAAGAGGATAATGAATTTGTTTCTAAATCTCCTACTTTTGAGGAGTTAAAGAGATTGTCCTTGGTATGAATGGTGATTCAGTTGCCTGGCCGGATGGTTTCACGACTAAAGTTTTTAGAAATCTTAGCATATTTTTAGTAATGATCTTTTTTTTGCTATTGTTGATTTTTTTGTTGGTAATTCTATTCCTAAGTTTTTCTCCTACTTCTATTGTGCTTATCCCCAAGAATAACTCTGTTAGTAATTGGAATGATTTTAGACCTATTAGTTAGTGTACCTTTTTTTATAAACTACTTTCTAAAATTCTGATAAATTCTGATGAATTGTTTAACATTATTTTTTCCTAAAATTATCTCTTCTTTTCAAATGGTTTTTTTTTTTGAAAACAGCAGCAGCAAATGCAATAATAGGAAAAGAAAACTAGGTACAAAAAGCAAATGTTCACATTCCTTCTTCAAAAGAGATCCTAGAGAAGAAGGAATGTTTGCAAAAGAGGGGCTATCAAAACAGAAGTTATTATCTAAAGCCAAAGTAGCACACATGTCGGCTACTCTATTACAATTTCTATGTATATGGTTGAAAATTACCTTATTGAAATCAGCCAAGAATAGAAGATTCTCCTCTATCCGATTGTAGCTTTGCCACTTCACTTTATTCAAAGAATTTTGAATGAATTTGATAACATTGAGGTTATCACCTTCAATTATGAGCCTTTTGCATTCAATCATCCACGGTTGTAAGTATTTTCTAACTGACATCACAGCATCTTGCTCGAGGTTTGCTATGTCCCAATGCATTTTTTTTCACCAAAAGCCATCAATAGTCTCCCTTTATCATCTCTAAAGCAACCACCAATTCCAGCATTATATGACGGTAAGAGAGCCGCATCAACATTGATCTTAATCTATCCTAGTGGTGGAGTTTGCCAAACAGTTTGAAACTCCCTAGAGAGATTAGCACCCCAGCTAGCAATGAGAGGATTAGAAGATAAGAAAGCTGTGGACATCATATTTGCTGCAGTTATTGAAATAGCATTTGCTATTTTTCCATGAGGGAGTTGATTTGTGTTTTTGAAAATTAAATATACTGTATTGCAATATAGAATAACTATATTAGGTGCAAAAGTAGAAAGGCTTTTCAGCCCATTTAGACAGTCATCCAGAGAATCAAAAACAGGAACATAAAAACCCCAATCTTGGATTTTCCTCAGCACATCCTGCAGATGTTTACAATTAATAGCAATGTGTGATAGATTTTCAACTTCTTCACAACCTCTAGCACATAGATCATCATTTTTGAGCTTCCTATATTTCAAGAACTCATTTGTTGGATTGCACATCTACTCAGCCTTCACCAAAATAACTCAACTCGTGCTGTAAGTTTCAGTTTTTTTAACCAGGTAGCAAATCCCAAATCCACCTCACACTTTTGATTGATGCTCTGAGCTTCACAAGCCCGAGCTATAATAAATTTGCCCGATAAAGAAAAATCTCCTCTAAGAAGTTTTCAGGTGCTTCACTACCAATCTTGATCCGTAAAATAATAGTAATCAAATTCTCATTAAAGAAGCATAGCAATTCTTTTACCTTCCAGGATCCATTCAAATCAATAAAATGATTGAGTTTTAAACCTTCCAAACCCGAGCAATCAGCAGTAATTGGCCATTCATTGAGACTCTTATCTAACAGCCATATATCATTAAGAACATCAATTTTCCTTCCATTAGCCACTCTCCACCTCAAAAGAGGTTTCAAGTATCTAGCACCTTCATTTAACATTTTCCAAGAAATTGATGTGTTGTTCTTGCAATTAGTTTTCCATAAGTTGTCACCATACTTAGTTGTAAATACACGAGACAACAAAGAGCCATGATTTTGAATTATCCTCCAAGTCAGTCTAGCTTTAAGAGGCCTTGCTCTATCAACAACCGAATGGAAGCCCATACCCCAAATGGGTTTTATTAACTACTTTCTAAAATTAAAATAAATAGTTTAACAAATAAAGATGCCATTTTGGTTTGTCTATTTTTTTTTTAGTTTATTGTTGGCTATTGTATATGTTGCATCATGGAATATTTGTAGCTATAGAGAAAGATATAAAATTTAACATCTTAGCTTTATATAAAGATCCAACAAACAAAGAGATGAAAGATTGAGGTATACAACATTCATATGAGACAACATAGTTTTTATATGAAAACCCTTTAAAAGAGGAAATAACCAAGGGGCTTCATATAGTTTAAATGAATACACCAGTATTTGTAGTTAATTAAAAATAAGACCCTTCCTTAGGGGAAGGCTTTAGCATGATGTATCCAATACACACTACGTAGAGGGCATTACATAGTGAGAGTTGGAAAAATCAGTGTTGACAAGTTCATTTGGCGAGTAGGACGTTAGTCAAAGAATGATGCACATCAGAAGGACTATAGTCATTCGATCATGGTTAGAAGGATCATAGTCAGGTAATAAAGGTTAGAAAATTTGTAGCCAGAAAATAATGGTGGAAGGACCGTAGTTGATGAGTGATAAAGGTCAAAATGGTTGTATTCTAGTATTGGTTATCATTAGAGATGTATTCACCTTGAGACAGAGGTTGAGATGTTGATCTAAAGGACTATAGACGCTGGGACATGATGGTTAGAAAGATTGTAGTATGGTGACAATAGTTAGAAAGATCATAGTCAGAGAGCTATGGAGGTCAAAAAAGCTGTAGTTTGGTGACCATAATTGAAAGGATAGAGTTTGGAGATAGAAGGATGTAAGAAAAGTTATACTATGGTGAGGGTGGTCTGAAGGAACATGGTTTATCGTCGATGGAGGTTAGAAAGACCATATTTAGGTGACAGTGGTTTAAAGGATCGTAGTGGGACAAAAATAATTGGATAGACCATAGTCCATAGATGTGGGTCTAATAGACCATAGTCAATAGGTAATGAAGTGCAAAAATATTATAGTTAGGTTATGGTGGAAAAAGGAATTGTATCCATCATACGAAGATGTTGGAAAGACTAAAGTTAAGTGGTGATGGTTAGAAGAAATTGTAGTTAGGTGAAGTTGGTTGGAAGGACCATAGTCAATAGAAAATGGAGGTCAAAATGATCATAGTTAGGTTACAGTGGTCAAAATGATCATAGTTGATGGGACTGAGGTTGAAAAGATCATAGTTAGATAATAATGGTTGGAAGGACCGTTGATAGGTAACAATCATTGGCTGGGACAAAGTGTACAAATAAGTCCGATGAAAATCAATGGGCGGGCATAAGTTGTGTGATAGTTGGTATCTAAGTGAAGGTCGAGGAGGAGCTTGATGGCAATAGATATATCATATTTCTCTTCATTCTTTCTCTTCTTTTTTTCTCCCCCGTCATGTTAAAAATGATGGGATTTTTATAGTTTTTTTGGTAATGGCATGGCCAGAAAAATGAAAACGATTAAGAGAGAGCTAAGAGTGTTCTCAATGGATGGTTGAGATCAAGTCTCTTCATCATGGATCATTTATCAAGCATTTTAGTGCCAAAATGATGTCAGAATGCAGTGATCATAGAATCCTTAGATTCATATCATTGAGTCATTTGATTTGATAATATGCTTTTCATGTTTGGATGTTATTTGGTCATCTAATTAATGCTTTGAACCATCTAAATAAGCTTCAATCCCTTGATTTTGACCCATTTTGGCTCGAATTTGATTGAATTTTGTGTCATTATATTTGTCTTTTTGAGACATTTAGTTTGAATATAAGTTAGCTAAAAGCAGAGCTTGGATGGCTCCACATTTAATTTCAAAAGTTTCCAACTAGAATTTTCCTGAAGATTTATTCCCGATCATTTTTTGTTGACATATCAATTACCCCTATTTTTAGATGTCGAAGCATGTAGAGTTTGAAAATACATGTTGCAGCATTTCAAACTATCATAGTTGTTAAATTAAGATTTTTGGGGGATTATGAGGCATGTTTACTACCTAGATATCAAATTGGACCACCTCTCAGGGCTATGAACCGTGTAAAATACTGTTGATCATGATTTTAGGTTGTCTTAAAGATAATGCACTAACTTTAGAAAAGAATATTAAGAAATTATACCCCAAGACTTTAGAAATTTCTTAAAACTAACTGTAGAGGATCCATTGGGATCTAAAAGTGCCAATATTGAGTTCAAAACATTAAAAAGAAATTTGGTGTGCAAAAAATGTCTGAATTGGGTCCTAGGCAAAAATCAAGCTTGAACTTAATTTTGAGTCCGAACTAGCCAACTTGTCAACCGAATGCCTATAGTTGTGGCCATTAGAGGCAAAATGAGTGCAAGAAGTGCTTAAATTTGGTTATAGACCTGTTGGGCCACCCGCACGATAGCCTGATTGGCCACCCTGCCCACTAACCTTGTCGCACACTAGCCATCTTGGACCACTTGGCCTACCCATTCCCCAATTTTGGTCTGCTTAGGCATGCCCACATGCCTACTCTACTATGCAGCTTGCTTGTCTGCCTATATAGACTACCCCAGATTAACTACAATCGTGGCTTCGTGCATCGTTTGGCACAAACCCTAGTTAACTACAGCTATTGGCTACGATTTAGTAAGTTTACTCTCTCTATAGACTACCCCTGATAGAAGAAGATCAATTACCGCATAAATGAGTGGGTGGTTTAAAAATATCTTATTTTAATAGCAGCTAAGAGGAGGACTTCTGACTGTTGCTGAATGAATGAAGTTTTAACAATAGTTGAGAAAATTTTAGTGGCAATCGACGGTCAGGTGGAAGCCCGATTTTATTTTATATCTAGTCGGTGAGCTCTGTTTGAATAGTTGCTATTTGAATGATTTATATTTGTGCAACTTATGTAGTTTTGATGATTCCAAACATTATTGTTCAAATGTATAGTTATCTCCTATCAATTTCAGAAGATTTGCACTTGCTCTTGTGTGTACTAACATTTCAGGAAAATCAGACTCCAGACTACGAAAACTTCAAATCAAATTCAACATGAGATATTTTGTTTATTTGAAGTTTGTCTTTTATTTGAATTAACTTTGAAAGGGAGTGATTGTAATTGAGTGAATAAAATCTCACACACACAAATAAGGAGATCTTGAAATTCTATACTGATCGTACAGGACGATATTTATCGTACTGGACGATCTGTCAGTTATCTCCTATAGAGCATTTGGAACGAATAGGAACTTGCTTGAAAAATTTTTCTAAGTCCTATTCGTCCAGGACAAATTTTATTATCGTCCCGGACGATGGGTTCTCTGTAAAATTTTCGTCCAGACGAATTTTACCATCGTACGAGGCGACCAGTGCTCTGGAAAATTTTCGTCCCGACGAAAATAAATATCGTACCGGACGAACAGCTTTCTGGAAAACTTTCGTCCAGACGAAACCAAATTATCGTCCGTGGAGATTGGTCCTCTGGAAAATTTTCGTCCAGACGAAATAAATAATCGTCCAGGACAATCGGCTCTCTGGAAAATTTTCGTCCAGACGAACATATTTTTGTCCAAACGATAAACCGACTTAGAATAGTTTTCAGCAGTTTCTAGAACCGACCTTGTAATAACCGTTCGTACTGGACGAACCTTGTTCGTACAGGACGATCAGCTGTACGAAGTCATTTCGTACACATATAAAAATTGGGTCGTCTCAGATCGTTTAAGTAAAATCGTCCAGGACGATCCAGGATCGTACGGGACGATCCACTGCGTACAGAATTGGAAATTTGCAGTTTTTGGGCGGTTTTTCTTGTCTTTTACTTAAATAGTCCAAATTAGACTGCCACCCAATTTTTTTGTCATTTGATCTTCGTGCCTCTTGAGAGAATAGCCAAGGAGAGAGTGGAAGAGAGCATTCAAAGGAGGATTCCTACCACTGGAGCGAAAAGGCTTCACTTGGATTACAAAGGTAAGAGTCTCTACTTGTGAAATTGAATTTCTTCACTCTTTTCCTTCTTCCTTCTAGATTCTTGTGAGAAGATCAGTCAAGGAGATCCGGTTCTCTGCCGACACTTGGAGAGTGTGAACAGCCGAAGGTCTGGTTATAGACCGAACCACTATAAATCTGGTGTCATTTACTTTATTGCTTTTACGTTTCCGCACTTTAAATTTAAGTTTTAACAACACTGTGGTTGAAAAACATTTTTCTACAAACTTTAAAAGAAAATTTTATTTCGGTTCAACTTTATCATTAAGAGGGTTTAAAATTTTTAAAACTACCAATTCACCCCCCTCTTGGTAGCCGTGGGACATTTACTTAGGCTTAACAACCTAATTACTGGACTCAACAAGCTCATGGAGAGAATTGGAGTGTGTGTAAATGATAATAGTCAAGCGAGAGGTAGATGATGGTTGATATGTAATTAAGGACTAAAAATAGACATCAAGCGAAGGGACGATGATGGCGTGGCCATAACAAAAGGAAATTTTTTTATTTTACCTACTGCATATGATACTAAAATTACTGCAATTACAGAGTCAAAAGATCTGAACATTTATTCTATTGACAATCTTCTTGGTTCACTCATAGCTTACGAGCAAGGAGTAAGTCAAAGAAAGATTGATGCAGGTGAATCAAGAAAGGACAAGAATATTGCACTAAATGTGGAAGAGTCAGAAAGTGAACACTCACAACCTGAGGATGAAGACGATATAGCACTGATGACTAGACAATTCAGAAGCTTTTTAAAGAGGAAGCAGAAGAGACGCCAGCAATGGAATAGAGGTAAGTATAACAGAAATGGCAAGGTTTCTAATGAAGTGATTTGTTATGAATGCAGGAAACCAGGTCATATAAAGACTGATTGTCCAAAACTCAAAGCCACTCCTAGCAAGGAGAAGGTAGAGGAGAAACCAATGGTAAAGAAGGGCAAGAAGAAGTTTCAAAAGGCTTTTTGGGCGGACTCAGCTTCAGACTCATCTGAGACTGAAAACGAAGAAGAAGTCACCAACCTTTGCTTGATGGCAGATAAAGCTGAACAATCAGATCAAGAAGAGGTATACTCTCACACAAGACCTCGTGAGAGTATATGGTACCTGGACAGCGGATGTTCTAAGCACATGACTGGAGATACTGCTCAATTCATAACGCTGGAAGCCAGGAGTGGAGGCAAGGTTACACTTGGAGATAATACCACAAAGAAAGTGGTTGGATCAGGTATGATTGGAAATTTAAAAAACTTTTTCATAGACAATGTTTTATTAGTTGAAGGCTTAAAACATAATTTGCTTAGCATAAGTCAGCTATGTGATAAGGGCTATAATGTAAAATTTTTACCTACTAGCTGCATAATTAGCCTAAATGGGAAAATTGTTTTAAATGGAAAAAGGGTAAACAATGTCTACATGCTAGATTTAAATTGTATTCAATCTCCTACTGCTTTTTGTTTGAAAACTGTTTCTGATGAATCATGGCTTTGGCATAGGAGACTTTGTCATTCTAGTATGAAAAATCTTAGAAAAATTACCCAAAAGAATTTGGTGAGAGGAATACCTAAACTAGACTTTACTAAGGACCATCTATGTGATGCATGTCAACTAGGAAAACAAGTGAAGTCCTCTTTTAAGTCCAATAAAGATCTTAGGACCAGTAAACCTTTATAAATTCTTCACATGGATCTTTTTGGACCTGTAAGCACTATTAGTCTAGGAGGAAAGGTATATGGATTTGTTATAGTAGATGATTTTTCAAGATTCACCTGGGTTAAATTTTTTTTTCATAAGAGTGAATCATTTGAGGAATTCAGAAATTTTTCAACTTGGATACAAAGAAAACTAGGATGTGAAATAATTTCTATACAAAGTGATCATGGAGGAGAATTTGAAAATGAAAGATTTGAAGATTTCTGTAAAGAAAAGGGGATTGATCACAATTTTTCTGCACCTAGAACTCCTCAACAAAATTGAGTAGTTGAAAGAAAGAACAGAACATTAATAGAAGCCGCCCGAGCAATGTTAGCAGAATACTCACTTCCTAGATATTTTTGGGCTGAGGCGGTTAGCACTGCATGCTATGTTCTGAATAGGGTGAATGTGAGATCAAATTTAAATAAAACACCCTATGAGTTGCTAAAAGGTAGAACACCAAATTTGTCTCATTTACATGTATTTGGTTGCAAGGTGTTCATACATAATAATGGAAAATCTGCCTTAGGAAAATTTGATCCAAAATCAGATGAAGGAATTTTTGTTGGATATTCAAGTGTTGGAAAATCTTATAGAGTATTCAACAAAAGAACTTTAGTCATTGAAGAAACCACACATGTTGTTTTTGATGAAAATGAAAACATGGAAGAGCCAAAAGTTGTTGAAGAAGAAATTGAAGAAAACTCCCAAAAGATAGATAGATTAAATTTGGAAGAAAATGTGGAAGAAAATTTAGAAAGAGAAGACCCTTTGCCTAGAGATTTGAGATTTTCTAAAAACCACCCAAAGGAATTAATCATAGGTGAACCAAGTGAGGGTGTTAGAACTAGGCGTGGATTAAACAAGGAAGTCAATCATTCAGCCTTTATTTCAACTGTTGAACCCACTAACATTGATCAAGCACTTTCAGATGAATTTTGGATATTGGCCATGCAAGAAGAGTTAAATCAATTTGTAAGAAATAAAGTTTGGGAACTAACTACAAGGCCAAAAGATCAAAGTGTTGTTGGAACCAAGTGGGTGTTCAAAAATAAAATGAATGACTCAGGAGTAGTCATTAGAAATAAGGCTAGATTAGTAGCTAAGGGGTATAATCAAATTAAAGGAATTGATTTTGAGGAAACTTTTGCCCCTGTAGCTAGACTTGAAGCAATTAGGGTTTTACTAGCCTTTGCCTGCTTTAAAGGGTTTAAATTGTTTCAAATGGATGTCAAAAGTGCCTTTTTAAATGGAGTAATTGAAGAAGATGTTTTTGTAGAACAACCTCCAGGTTTTGAAAATTCTAAATTTCCAAATCATGTTTTCAAATTAAAAAAGGCATTATATGGATTGAAACAGGCACCTAGGGCTTGGTATGAGAGGTTAAGCACCTTCCTACTTGAAAGATCTTTTGAAAAAGGAAGTGTGGATACAACTCTCTTTTTAAGGAAAATTGGAAAGGATATACTTATTGTTCAAATTTATGTGGATGACATCATCTTTGGATCTTCAAATAAACATCTTTGTGATGATTTTTTTAAAACAATGAGTAGTGAATTCGAAATGAGTCTAATGGGAGATTTAAATTACTTTCTAGGATTTAGCATTAAGCAACTTGAGGAAGGTACTTTTCTTAGTCAAACCAAATATATTAAGGACATCCTCAAAAAATATGAAATGGACAATGCTAAACCTGTTAGTACACCAATGAGTTCTTCAGTTCAGTTGGATAAAGACCTTAAGGGAAAATCTGTTGATCAAAAGAAATTTAGAGGGATAATTGGATCTTTACTTTACTTGACTGCTAGCCGACCAGATATTATGTTTAGTGTTTGCCTATGTGCTAGATTTCAATCAGATCCAAAAGAATCACATTTGACAGCAGTGAAAAGGATTTTAAGATATATACTAGGAACTCAAAACTTAGGAATTTGGTATCCTAAGTTTAGCTCTTCATTTGAAATTATTGGTTACTCAGATTCTGACTTTGCAGGCTGTAGAGTGGATAGGAAAAGCACTTCTGGAACATGTAATTTCATTGGAAATTCATTAGTTTCATGGTCTAGTAGAAAACAAAATTCAGTGGCACTATCTACTGCAGAAGCAGAATACATTGCATTAGGAAGTTGTGTGGCACAAGTACTTTGGTTAAAACAACAGTTGATTGACTTAGGATTAACTATAGGCACTATTCCAATTTATTGTGACAATACTAGTGCTATTTGCATTTCCAAAAATCCTATTCAACATTCTAGAACCAAACACATTGATATAAGGCATCATTTCATAAGGGATCATGTATCCAAAGGAGAAATTGAACTCATACATGTTTCAACTGAAAATCAACTTACAGACATTTTTACAAAACCTTTAGCCTTTGATACCTTCAGTACTTTAAGAACAAGGCTTGGTGTTATTGATTTGAATGCTTAACTAAAATGTCTTTGCAACATTGATACTTGTTATGTTTTGTTTTTGTAATTTTGTGAATTTTGTGTGTTTTTAATGAATTGTTTTTGGATTTATGATTTTGTTTTATGTTTTCTGTGTTTTTGATTGTTTTTGTTGATTTTGTTAATTAAAAAAAAAAAAAATTCAAAATTAAAATTTTTTTTGGAGGAAATCGTCCAGGATGAAATATTTTCGTACGGGACGATGTGTAAAGAAACAGTTTGCGCGAATTTAAACCGTTTTGAGAGCAGTTTTTTATTGGATCGTCTGTACGATCTGTGATCGTCCAGGACGAATTTTTTTTCTTTTTCTCAAACGTCGGGACGATTGAATGCAACGGTTGAGTGGATAAGACAGTTTTTAATACGAACTTCGTCTGTACGAAATTTGCGTTCGTCCAGACGAACATGTGTCGGTTCATTGTAGGGGACGGTTTTCAAGGGTCATTAAAACGAAACACTTTTTCGATCGTCTGTACGAAATTTTTTTGTCTGTACGATCGGTCAAGTCAAAAAGCCTGTACGAAGGGACACATCGTAAGTTGTGTTGAATACGAAAAGCCGTTACATTTTGGACGAATTGGATCGTCTGTACGAAATTACTTCGTCCAGACGAACGATAATTGTTCGTCCAGGATGAATATTTTCGTCCAGGACGAACGTATCGTTTTTCTTTAAATATGAAGGCTTTCAAACTTGACAATTACACTTTCAAACTTCTTTTTCAATCCCTTTCTACATCAAATCAACTATGGCCTCCTCTAGCAAAAGACAAAAAGTTTTGGTGAAGAAACCTAACAGGAATGCCCCAGACAACTTTCTTTCCAAGGCAAATGAGGAATCTTTTCCTCGTTTTGCATATGCAAAAATCACTCCGTCTCGCATTCTTATCCAAACAGAGTTGAAATTTCGGGTATTGCACCTATTTGCCTCAACCCAATTTCAGTTCATTCTTTCTCTTGTCCACTTCTACAATAAGCAAACCTACCATTACTTTCTAGCCAACATGAGTTTCAATTCTGACCACTCTATCATTAGTTCTTTTGTTTTTAAGAAAAAAGTTGAGATCACCAAGCACGACCTTGGTGCATTTTTAAACTTAAGAACTGAAGGATATAAAGCCCACACCCTAACATCAGAAAACACCTTCAAATGGTTTGAAATCAATAGGGTGATTAGAGAGACAGGCATAACCTATCATGTTGCTAGAGTATCCGGTATAACCCAAGATGCCCGAATCATCCAGCATATCCTTAGATCCTCAATTATTCCTAAAGCTGGTGATAGGATTAACATTACTCCTCTCCTTTCTGTTCTAACCTTTTTAATCATGCAAAGACATCCTATTGACGAAGCCCAACTCATCATAGACCATATCTATGGGCTTTCAGAAATAGGACATGCAGATCAAAAGAGGAAGAAGAACATTTCATTGGGGCACTTAATTACTTATATTTTGGAAAAGAAGTACAATATAGTGCATCCTGATGAGGAATATGAAGAGCCAGTTTACTATAACGATGCATCATTCAGACTGCTCTTCAAGGAGGAAAAAGAAAAAGGAAAAGCACA
Organism: Dendrobium huoshanense; assembly: GCA_016618105.1. Taxonomy (NCBI): domain Eukaryota; kingdom Viridiplantae; phylum Streptophyta; class Magnoliopsida; order Asparagales; family Orchidaceae; genus Dendrobium; species Dendrobium huoshanense. Next base: position 43,523,890 of record CM028359.1, read on the forward strand.
TGGCAGTGCTTCAGAAGAAGAAGAAGAAGAAGGAGTGCAAGCTTCTGCTTCTCAATCAGATTACCAGAATCTGATTGAGAGATTTGATAGACTAGAGACTCACATTGATCAAAGGTTTGATCAATTTGATGCTCACCTTACGCAGCAGCAACATGACATTGGTAATATTAGAGATGAAGTTCATGAAATAAATACCAATGTAATGTTGATGGCCTCCTACTTCAACCTCTTTGGCGGCATTCCTCCTCCTCCTCCTCCTCCAGAACAGTAAAAATTATTTTTATGTCTGTGTCTGTTGTATTTTTTTTGTTTGTTTTGTTTTTATCTTATATGTTTTATTGTAATATGTTTGTTTTTATATTTTTATGTTCAATGTATTTTCTTTAATATCAATGAAAGTTTATTTCTATTAGATTTGTTTTGAAATGTGGTTAATGTTTATGAATTTCATTAGTATTATTTAATCTATATAGTGCTTAAATTCGATTGTAATTTGAGATTATCTATATTAGAAAATCTAGACTTTCTTAATTTATAAGTTGTATATAACTTGTTGTAATTAGAAATTTTAAATTCATGTCTATTCATTTAGACTACATAAAAATAATATTACTATTGCATTTTAGATGTTTTCTTATTTTGTATTTCTATGCTCAAATGATATTTATGCACCTAGAAATATTTGAAATTTTAGATTATAGATTTTGGAAAGAATTGGTCAAATTACTCTTGAACATTGTACAAATGTACAAAAATCAAAAGGAATTCGCAAAAATTTGCAAAGTGTAAAAGAGGCACAAAATAAGCCCAACCAAAGAAAAATGCACAAAAATGTGCTCCAAAACTTTGAAAAGATGCGCAAAGCGCCACATGAGGTAATTCTCTTCTTTCCAAATTCATTCAATCTCTTAATTCAAATTGATCTTATGTTCATTTATATTCTATTGAACTTTGAAATATAGAATTTTTTTTACATCTCACTTGTAATGATTTTCAATAATCAAAATGTCTAAATTGAATCATGTCTTTGATAAATTCTTCTTACTTACAATGTTATATCATTTCATAAATTTTATGAATTTCTATGATTGATCTAATATCCTTAGTTTAAAATTGCATACCCTATGTCAAATCACAATTTAGATTAAATTTTAAAAATGAATTTCATATTATTATTTACATTTCTTGTTTTTTTCTTCTTCACTTTTTGTTGCTGTCAAAAAGGGGGAGAAATTATTATGTTTGTGTTTTTTGTGGTTTGTGTTTTCTATTTTTAATTGTTCTGTTTGCAAGTTTTTTATTTGTTTGTGTTAAAAATTTTTGAAAAACAAAAATATTGTTCTTTAAATATTATTCTTTAATGCCTCCTTATTTTAATGTACTCATAAATTCAGGGGGAGTTTAGGAGATAAGAGATTTGTTTTAACTTGAAACCATACTAATAATAATTGTTTTGCCATCATCAAAAAGGGGGAGATTGTTTGAATAGTTGCTATTTGAATGATTTATATTTGTGCAACTTATGTAGTTTTTATGATTCCAAACATTATTGTTCAAATGTATAGTTATCTCCTATCAATTTCAGAAGATTTGCACTTGCTCTTGTGTGTACTAACATTTTAGGAAACTCAGACTCCAGACTACGAAAACTTCAAATCAAATTCAACATGAGATATTTTGTTTATTTGAAGTTTGTCTTTTCTTTGAATTAACTTTGAAAGGGAGTGATTGTAATTGAGTGAATAAAATCTCACACACACAAATAAGGAGATCTTGAAATTCTATACTGATCGTACAGGACGATATTTATCGTACTGGACGATCTGTCAGTTATCTTCTATAGAGCATTTGGAACGAATAGGAACTTGCTTGAAAAATTTTTCTAAGTCCTATTCGTCCAGGACGAATTTTATTATCGTCCCGGATGATGGGTTCTCTGTAAAATTTTCGTCCAGACGAATTTTACCATCGTACGAGGCGACCAGTGCTCTGGAAAATTTTCGTCCCGACGAAAATAAATATCGTACCGGACGAACAGCTCTCTGGAAAACTTTCGTCCAGACGAAACCAAATTATCGTCCACGGCGTTTGGTCCTCTGGAAAATTTTTGTCCAGACGAAATAAATAATCGTCCAGGACGATCGGCTCTCTGGAAAATTTTCGTCCAGACGAACATATTTTCGTCCAAACGATAAATCGACTTAGAACAGTTTTCAGCAGTTTCTAGAACCGACCTTGTAATAACCGTTCGTACTGGACGAACCTTGTTCGTACAGGACGATCAGCTGTACGAAGTCATTTCGTACACATATACAAATTGGGTCGTTTCAAATCGTTTAAGTAAAAACATCCAGGACGATCCAGGATTGTACGGGACGATCCACTGCGTACAGAATTGGAAATTTGCAGTTTTTGGGCGATTTTTTTTGTCTTTTACTTAAATAGTCCAAATTAGACTGCCACCCAATCTTTTTGTCATTTGATCTTCGTGCCTATTGAGAGAATAGCCAAGGAGAGAGTTGAAGACAGCATTCAGAGGAGGATTCCTACCACTGGAGCGAGAAGGCTTCACTTGGATTGCTAAGGTAAGAGTCTCTACTTGTGAAATTGGATTTCTTCACTCTTTTCTTTCTTCCTTCTAGATTCTTGTGAGAAGATCATTCAAGGAGATCCGGTTCTCTGCCGACACTTGGAGAGTGTGAACAGCCGTTGGGTTCTCTGCCCACACTAGGAGAGTATAAAAGGACGACGGTTCTCTGCCCACACTAGGAGAGTGTAAAAGGACGACGGTTCTCTGCCCACACTAGGAGAGTGTAAAAGGACGACGGTTCTCTGCCGCACCGAGTAGTGGTGAAAAGAGTGTTTTGTACAGGCTTCTCCGCCTTGCTGTGGGTGCTAAAGGAGAGTCACTTTGTGGGATTAGTGCAATACTCAGAGGGTGCCTCTGAGGAGTGGATGTAGGTCTGGTTATAGGCCGAACCACTATAAATCTGGTGTCATTTACTTTATTGCTTTTACGTTTCCGCACTTTAAATTTAAGTTTTAACAACACTGTGGTTGAAAAACATTTTTTTACAAACTTTAAAAGAAAATTTTATTTCGGTTCAACTTTATCATTAAGAGGGTTTAAAATTTTTAAAACTACCAATTCACCCCCCTCTTGGTAGCCGTGGGACATTTACTTAGGCTTAACAACCTAATTACTGGACTCAACAAGCTCATGGAGAGAATTGGAGTGTGTGTAAATGATAATAGTCAAGCGAGAGGTAGATGATGGTTGATATGCAATTAAGGACTAAAAATAGACATCAAGCGAAGGGACGATGATGGCGTGGCCATAACAAAAGGCAATTTTCATCCATACTAGTTTGGGAAAAAATCACACATCATTGATGGAAGGGGTCAAAGTAGTATGCTTGCTAATAGTCTTGTTATACACAAACGTTGCTTATTGAGCAGTTGCCTGATAGCGATAAGGTTATAATCTTTCTTTGAAGAAGAATTTGAGGGAGAAGCTTCCGCATACATTAAAGAGGAGGTCAATAGAATCCACTAAGAATATTTAACATTTTAAATTTATTTTTCAAAGTTTTACTTGATGATATTAATTTGTGTGGATAAGGTTAAGAGAAACCAATAAGAATGTTTGATCTTTCTAAGGTTATTTATCAGGGCATTGTTAATTTATAAGGAAGAAATTAAGGAAAATCCATAAAGTATACATCCATAATATGAAATGCCAAAGTTTTTATGTAGAAACCCCTTAAATGTGGAAGAAATAATAGGGCCTTGCCTAGTTTAAATGATTACACTAATATTTGTAGTTAACTACAAATGAGGCCCTTTCTTAGAGGGAATTCCTTGGCTCGATGTAGCTAATATAAATTATGTAAAGGGTATAATGTGTCGGGAGTTGGAAGAATCCGTGTTGAAAGTTCATTTGGTTAGTAGTACCATACGCGATTAGTGATGTAGGTCAAAAGGACTATTATCATGACGGAGGTGGGAGCAATCTAAGTAAGGTGACAAAGGTTATAAAGATTATTTTTTGGTGAAGGTGGTTGGAAGGATTATAGTTTGCAGGTTATAAAGGAAAGAAAGGCTAAAGTCTTATGATGGAGGTCGAAAGGATAGCATTAATCAGGTGACAGAGGTTGGAAAAACCTTAGTAGATTGTGGTTATAAAAAGGACCATAGTTGGCATGCAGTGAAGGATGAAAAGATCGTAGTCAAGTGTTGATGGTTGGAAGGACTATAGTTGGAGGGCGATGGATGTCTGAAAGGCCATAGTTGGGTGACAGTGGTTAAAAGATTTGTAATCAGTAGGCGAACAAGATTGGGAATACCAAAGTCAGGTGATGGTGGTTAAAAAGATAATAATAAGTGGGTGACAGTGGTTGGAAAGATTGAAGTTTGGTGATAGTGATCAGAAGAACTATAGTCAGTGAGCAGAGGATGTCAAAAAGACCATAGTTTAATGACGGTGGTCGAAGGACCATATTTAGCGAGCGACGGAGGTCAAAGAGACCTTAGTCGGGTGATGGTGGTCTAAAGGACCATGCTCATGAGAGTGATGTTGGTCGAAAAGATCGTATTCTATTGGTGATGGTTAGAAGGATTGTAGTTATCCAATGATGGAGGTTGGTCAGGTGATGAGAGTTGGAAGGATCATAGTTTGGAGATGGCAGTCGAGGATAATATAGTCTAGAGATGTAAGTTAGAGAAACTGTAGTTAGAGGACAATGGAGGTCATAAAGACCATAATTTGGTGATAGTGATCGGAAGGACTTTAGTCAGCAGGTGGCAGAAGTCAGAAAGACTATAGTTAAATGTTGGTGGTGGGAAGTGTCCGTACTTAGGTGATAACTATCAGTGAGACTCTAGTATGGGAATTTTGGTTAAAAAGATTGCATTTAGTGAGGAATAGAGGTTGAAAAGATAGTAATCAGGTGATGGTGGTCGGAAGGATAATATTAGGTGTGTTGGATGTTGGAAAGATTGTACTTAGGTGAAGGTGGTCAGAAGGATCATAGTCGGGCGACAGTCAGTAGCCAGGTAGAAGTTCGATTAGTTGGTGGCCACATGCAAGTCCTATGACAGTCGTTGGTCGGGCATAAGTTTGACGGGAGTCGGTGGTCGGGCAGAGGTCGAGAAGGAGTTTTATTTTTTTTTTGAATGATGCATAAAGCAATAGCATTAAAAGTAAAAACACCTAATACAAACTAATAGCATTACATTCCTCCTTTAATAATAATAAAAAGGAGGATTATATTCGAAACTAATATCATCCGAAACAAAATTACCATTAAGAGCATAGTTAGCATTCATGTCTGCTAACTTATTGCAATCCCTATTCACACAATTGAAAATATCATAATTAAATTATTTGACAAATTAAAAGAACTATAAACCAAACTCCGGTTTATGCAAGCTCATTTTCGTGATATTATTTTGAATGCTTTTAATTACATTTGTATTGTTTCCTTCAATGATAATACCTTTGTATTGTGTCATCCAGTCTTTGTTAATACCTTTTAAAGAGAAGATAGAATCTGATTCCAGCCGAGCAATATCCCAATGAATACCTTTATAGTCGAATGCAAAAAGAAACCTCCCTTTATGATCTCAGCAAATAGTTCCAATTTCAGCTTTATAAGAAAATAACAAAAAAGTGTTAACATTAATTTTGATCCAATCAGGTGGAGGAGGATGCCAACATTTAATAAACAATTGAAATGGTTGATTAACATCCCATAAGCCTAATTTATTTCTATTGGACATAGAAATAGAAGTCATACTAAGAGCATTAGAAGCAATATTTAAATTAGTATCCTCCTTTCCTTCATGAATAAGTCTATTTCTAGACTTCCAACAAAGAAACACGGAAGCACAATAAACATTAGCAAGAATTGCTTTGTAGTAGCATTGTATTCCAACCAGCAAATACATTTAGCAAAGTTTTGAAAAGCGGAATTTGAAAGCTCCATTGATATAAAATTTTTGAATCAATTTATCACAATTCACCGCCACATGTGCAATATCTTCAATTTTCATACATCCTCTAGGACATAAGCTTCCCTCCTTTAATCATCTATATTCTAAGAATTGGAAGGTTGGAATAGCATTATGATATAATCTCCACTAAAAAACTTTAATCCTTGGATTAAGTTTGATTTTCTTAATCCTTGTCCAGTAAATTTGGATATTTGAATAAAAAACGTTAGATTCAAATTATAATGCTGCCAATGATTTCCCATAATTCTAAAAAATAGATTACATTTGATCCTTGTGACACTCCAGATCAATTTGAATTTTACAAATAATCCCTATAAGTTCCTCTCCAAACACCTGATGAAGCTTCTCCATGTCCCAACCTCCATTACTAACAAAGTAATATACAGTTAATTCATTTCTTTGTAGATTAGAATGAAAAGTAGGCCACTTGCTTAAAGCTTTGTCTAATACCCAAACATCTTCCAAGACATTCACATTTTCTCCATTGAATATTTTCCATCTTACAATTGGTTTAAGAGCCTTTGCACCACTCAAAATAATTTTCCAAACAATTGACATATTATGTTTCCAATCAAGAAACCAACATGAAGTCCCATACTTCGGCTTTAAGGTTTTATGCATAAAAGAGTCTTCTTCGTTCATAATTTTCCATGCAATTTTTTCTCTTAAAGCATCCGCCTTTCTCACACGAGAATGAAGACCACATCCTCCTAAATGATATGGTTTACACAAAGATTCCCAATCAACAAAATGTAATTCATTTCCATTCTCCTTCATGTGCTAAATAAATTCTCTACAAGCTTTTTCAATTTTAGCCAAAACTGCAACCGGTACTAAAGAATAAGTGCCATGAAACACCAGAATTGATAAAATAGTCAATATAGCAAGAGTAAATCTCCCTAAGAGAGAAATAAATTTGCTCCCCCATGTATTGAACTTCCCAATTACTTTTTCCAACATAAAACTGAAGTCTAATGCCACAATTCTTCTCAAAGCAATTTTAACTCCTAAGTAATAGAATTCATTAACAAATTTAAATCCCATTACCCGAGCAATGTTCTTCTTCCTTCTTCTACTCATAGCTTTCTCGAAGAAAATAGAAGATTTATTATAATTGATCTTTTGTCCTGAATAATTATAATAATCCAATAATATACATCTAATCCTCTTCACCAACTTCATATTAGTTTCAGAAAAAATCAAGAAATTGTCTACATAAAGTAGATGTGATATCCTAGTAGAATTATGGTGAATTTTAATCCCTATCTCATTCTCCTCTTGAATTAAAGCATTTGATAAAAGTTGGGAACATAATAATTTAGAAAAGGAGATATGGGAGAACCTTGACGAAATCCACTACGAGCATCGATCCATTTTGAGGAATTCCCATTAATCAAAATAGGGAATCTTGGATTAAGTACACATTCCAAAATAAGCTTTGAAAAGTGTGAAGGAAAGCCAAAGTAAACCAAAATCTGCTCCAAAGTTTTCCAAGACATGCTATCATATGCTTGCTCCATATCTATTTTGAATGAAACCAATCCTTTTGATGATTTGGAAAATCTGAATTTGTGAAAATTTTCTTGAGCAATTAAGACATTATCTGATATGGAACGACCTTTGATGAATGCTGACTGATTTTCAGAAATTAGATTAGGAAGCATAGAAAAAAATCTATTGAGAAGAATCATAGCTACAAATTTATAAATTGTTTTACATAAATTTATTGCCCTAAAATTTGAAGGTATCATTGGCATATCCACCTTTGGAATGAGCACAATAAATGTAACTTTCCAACTTGTTTCCATAATACACGTAGAGAAAAACCATTTTAAAGCATTCCAAATATCCGATTTAATGATGGATTAATAAGATTAGAGAAATTAATGAGTAATACCATCCACACCAGGTGAAACACCTCCTTCCAATTGATTGACAGCTACAAAAACTTCCTCCAAAGTATGCTCAAAATTTAGGACTTCTCTATCAAAATCAGTCAACATACCTCTCGATTTTGGCCAATTTATTAAAGAACAAGATCTATATTCCCACTTTGTTTGAAAGAATTTGATTTTTTTTTTTCAATTTGAACTTGATCTTCCACCAAAGCTCCATTCTAGTCTTTAAACTTGAAAATATGTATTGCATTCCTTCTAGCATTAACAAAAGAATGAAAAAAAATATATTCAAATCTCCATCCTTTATCCATCATACCTTGGCTCATTGTCTCCACCAAGAGTTTAAACGAGTTAAAGTACTATTAAGCTCATTAATTTTTTTATCTAAGAACCAAGATCTTCTCCTCAGAAAGGTTTCCAACAGAAGATTCCTCCATTTGCAACTCCAAAATCTCCCTATTCAGATTATCCTTCAATTAATTGAAGTCTTTCAATTTAGCTTTGCTCCAGAAAAAGAGAGCTTTCAAAGCACTCTTGAATTTGATGTCAAGAATATCAGAGTTAGTATTACCAATATTTCGATTCCATGCCTTTTGAATAATAACAGCTGAAGCATAGTGAGAAGCCCAAGTATCCTCAAACTTGATGTTACCCTTTGATTTTGGAAGATCTTTCCAAAGTTTCATCACAATGGGGCAATGTTCTGAAGCCATATGATTATTGGTGTTCATCAAGTAATCCATTATTGGTGGTTCGTCATCTTCCTCGAGGAGTTTTTTGGCAAGAGATAACATAGATTTTTCTTCCTTGTTCCACTTCTTTTTTCCTCCCCAATCATGTGAAGAATCATAGGATATTTATAGTTTTTTGGGAATACCATTGACAACAAATAAGGAGAATATCGAGGGAGAGTTGAAAGTGTTTCCAATGGATGGCCAATATATACTTCGTTGATCATGGACAATTTTTCAACCATTTGAGTGCTAAAATAATATTGGAATTATGAGATCTTAAGCTCGTTGCATTAGTATCATCGAGCTGCTCCATTCGACTATAAGCATGTCACGTTTGGAGGTCATTTAACTATCAAATTTATTCTTTTAAACATCTAAATGTGCTTTAGCCCCTTGATTTGGATCATTTTAGGCTTGACAGAATGAGTCAAATTTGGTGTCATTGGGTTCATCTTTTTGATATCTTAAGTTCAACTATAAGTTTTTTGAAATAAGAGTTTGGATGACTGTTAACCTTTGTATAAACAACTCAAAAGGGGAAGAAACCATGAAACCATCATATATACCTTGTGCTCGTTGGATCCACAAAATCCTCAGCGTTATCTGCCTAAAATCACACCTAACCACTTCTCATTCGGTGCCTTTTTGCAAATTTTACTCAAATCCCGCTCTCAATCATAGCTCTTTGACATCTTTAAAAGCTGGCCGACCGAAGCCCTCAAGGCTGGTTGCTCCTTTCGCCCACGAGAGATTTAGGTCACAGAGCTACCATCGCTGCTTCTCTCTAATCTTCGCTCCAAATATCTAAACCTTCACTCATCATCTCTGATCAAACTCCCTAGACCCGACCAACTCCACTGCTAATGGAAACCCAACCTCCAACCGGGAACCCACATCCGTCCAAGCCTCTCTAATCGGTTGCACCTCATGAAGCCTCCATGACATCTGCCCTATCCCCTGCCCTTCTTTCTACCGACCTGCTCTTACCTGCCGAACTCCAAGCTGAGAGAGAGAGAGAGAGAGAGAGAGAGAGAGAGAGAGAGAGAGAGAGAGAGAGAGAGAGAGAGAGAGAGAGAGAGAGAGAGAGAGAGAGAGAGAGAGAGAGAGAGAGAGAGAGAGAGAGAGAGAGAGAGAGAGAGAGAGAGAGAGAGAGAGAGAGAGAGAGAGGGATAGAGAGGTTTGAAAGTTAGAAATTTTAATCGGAAGCTACAAGGAGCTTGCCGATTGTGAAGGTAGTTTCTCCCCTTCATGCGCCTCTTAAGCCAAATCCCTTAAAGTCGCCGAACCATGGGATTTAGTAAAAGCAAATGAAAGGAAATAGTGGATTTAGCTCTCTGTGAGAGTAATCGAGCTCAAATCTTGAATTAGCCATATTTTAATTCTAAAGCTCATTCAAATCTACTCAAATCTTATCTAATTATAGCTAAATATAATTAATTATAAATTTTTTATAATTATAATAAATTATTTATTATTAAATTAATTATTATTAATAATGTTTAATTATGATAATTTATTATTAATTTTATTTAATTATAAGTAATTAATTATCTATGATTAATTATATATACTTTTAGTTAATTATAGCTAATTAATTAAATCTTATTGTTAATTATATTTAATTACTATTAATTATATTTAATTATAAATAGTTGTAATTGATTATTATTAATTAATAATAATTAATTATTCTTAATTATGATTAAATATAATCAATTGTAAATAATTATAATTAATAATAAATAGAAATGCCTCTCTTGCCATGTGCCACAAGCCCCCGCCGTCGGTCCACCATCATGAAGGTATAATGCTATAAACCATTAAAACTCATTTTTGACGCTTGCAATGCGGTGAATGACCACATATGCTCGCTTTTCTCTAGTGTGGTAGGAGGAAATTAGTTGCGATGCATGCGATGGGGCAGGTAATCACAAAACCTCATTTTTGGCTTTAGCAGCGCACCGGAAAACTAACTCATGCATGTTTTTCTCTAGCGTGGTGGGAAGGAAACTAGGTGCGACGCCTATGGTGAGGCGGGGTCAAATATAAATTGCTCATTTTTGAACTAATGCCAGAGGACCCAAGCACGCCTTTCTCTAGCATGGTAGGGGATTAAGATTTTATAGCCGCGGTGTCCTCGTACGAGGGTACCTACCGTGCACGTTTTCTCTAGCGTGGCGGGAGGCCCAGTTTTATGTAGTTTTCCACTAAATGGAGGAGCCACCGGAAGGCTGCCAAAATTTTGGCTGAACATACAACTAAATTTGGGACTTGATTAAAAATTAAATGAACTTGATTGAACTCATGGAACTGATTTTTTAGCTTGAACGAACTCAAAGGACAACAGGGGACATGCATTTAAATTAGAACTTTGACATTGAACTCGAACCAGATTGAACAAAAGTGAATTATTTGAACATGCAATCAAACTTGCAAAGACTCAGGGGACTCGAACAAGGATGTGGACACAACTAACTTAGAAAAAATGAAAGTGGAATTTGAACTTAAAATGAAACATGAGCAAAAAGTGTTTTGAACTCAAAGGGATGAATGGACCTAGACTCATCTCGAACTTGATTCACTCTTAACTTGAGTGATAAGAATCTAAACTCAATATGATCCCAAGAGAACTTGAACTTACATGGACCACAAGAAATTCATGCAAATAGAGCTTGAATTTGAACATACACAAAGAGCAAACATGAAACTTGTGAACTAAGGAACTTGAGTAAGTAAAGTCTAAGGAATCCTATAACATGTATTCAAATGAATACCAAATGAATAAATAAAAGATCCATGTATTTCAACTTAGCATGTTTATGATTGATTCATACTTGTATCCCAATCATATATGTGGGTGATTTAGAGTAATTGCAACAACTATAAGGACGTGAATACAATATACTCACCAAATTACAAATGAATTCAAGGGTCAGATAGTGAGTGATATCATATCCTTTCAAATGATAACAACCATTTATGGATGGACATAGATGCTCTCTATAGACAACAAGAGCTAGCATGCAAACAAATAGAGAGTTCATGATAGAATTTCCTATTTGAAATGTATAGTAATTTGTACATGAACAAAACATAAAGGGGACAATGACATTGAATACAATGTCACCCTTATAATCAACCACCGTTCAATGTCAGGTGAATATATTACTTTCCCATAATCATGCCTTCAAGTCCTTTAACAAAGAAAATTCACAAATAAGGGCACAAAGTCTGCGAAACCCGATCCTCTATAGAAAACTCGACAGAGTCTACAAGGTTCAAAACATAAATACCTTCAAATGCTGCCCAAATGCTCATCAGAATTCCAAGACTCCACAGAAATTTCCAAAACCCAAAAAATCTAAGTATTTAAAATTTGAAATAAATCTATTACCACTTAAAGCAAAATCCATCCACCCTCCACAACAATTTATCGGGGTGGACAAATTAAAATTTACTTCAGCTCACATAGAGTCAAATATTGCGTATCTGTTTTTAAGAAATAGAATTTTGATGATTGCAAACACTTCTGTTTTACTTCAACTTCCTTGCCTACTAACATTTTAGAACCACAGGATCAAGATTGCAATTTGAACCAGCTCACCAGCTCAAGATTGGGTAGATTAAGTCTGAGTCAGTCTGTAATGTACTTTTTCCCTTGCCTGAGTCAAATGTAATCCTTATGGTGCATGATGCTAATTAACCTTGCAAACACACACCTGAGTTAATTTTTTCTATCGAAACTTAGAGTTCTCTATTTTGAGTACTTCGTCCAGGATGATCTAAACATCATCCCAGATAATCAGTCAGAAATAAAAACCCTAATTAGGGCATCTTGGTTAAGGCTGACATCATTAAGCATATCGTCCTAGACGATATTTGTATCATACGGGATGATAGGCTCAAATAAGAAAGAATCAGCCATCAGATAAATTTAGGAAGCTTTATTTTTTAATTATCATCTAGACATCATCCTGGATGATGCAGTATAATTATGCCTAAATTGATTTGGAGATTAAGGAAAGCAATCAAGATTGATTGATACAATCATATCATACTAGATGATCGCAGGATCAGCTAGGATGATCAGTTCAAAAACCTTGATTTCTTCTGGACGACTAGAGTGATGTGCTGGATGATTTGGACAGATTTTGAACTAATCGGCCAGGATGATCGCGAGATCATCCAAGACGATCAAGTCATTTTACTTTCATCCAAACTCCCATTCAAAGTGATGGCCTGGACGATACTCCTCAATTTTAACTAATCATACAGGATGATGGTATATCATCCTGGATGATATGAACAAAATTTATTCTGATCGTGCTAATGATAATGTCAGTTCTTGAAAATCTATATAAAGGACCCATGCCTTTTCATGCATAAGACCTTCAGTGTTGCTGTCTTGACCTGAGAGAGCCTAGGGAGAGGGAGAGAGAGAGAGAGAGAGAGAGAGAGAGAGAGAGAGAGAGAGAGAGAGAGAGAGAGAGAGAGAGAGAGAGAGAGAGAGAGAGAGAGAGAGAGAGAGAGAGAGAGAGAGGAACTTATGAGGGGGAGTTTATGAGAGGAAATAAAGGTTGCTCCAAGCAAGGTTCCAAGTCATATTCTCCATTCTTTTTCCTTCATCCTTGGGGGGTCTACTTCAGCAAAAGGTCGGGTTCTTTGCCTGCATCAGGAGGAAGCGAAAGGAGTTGGTTCTTTCCCACACCGGGGTTGGTGAAAAAGAGTCTATTGTAAAGGCTTCTCTGCATAGCTATGGGAGCTAAAGGAGAGACACTTAGTTAGTGCAATACTCGGAGGGTGCCTCTGAGGATTAGACATAGGTCAAGGTTTGACCGAACCACTATAAATCTAGGGTGCTCTTTTTGTTTAATTTCCGCATTCGTTACTCTTTATGGTGAATTATTTTTGTTTTAGTTTTGTGCTTTGATCATAAAAAGTTTTAAAATACCAATTCACCCCCTTTTTTGTTAGCCTCGGGACTAATTCATAAGGGCTTAACATCCCTAACGAAATTTCAAGTGGTATCAGAGCGGGATTCAGAAAATAAGTTTTTAAAAGCTTTTGAATCTTCAATCCATGGCTAATTTTGGAAATCGTAATACTGTGGAAGGGTATTCTATTACCCGATCTCCTTTGTTTGATAATATTTTGTTTGATTTTTGGAAAACTCTCATGTCTACGTTTTTGCAATCAATTGACTATTGCATGTGGATGCTAGTTAAGGATGGTTATATATTTGCAACTGGAAAACTTAATGGTGTTACTATTCCTCTTCCTTTTTTTAAATGGACTCTTGATGATAGGGATTTAGCTCAAGTTAATGAAAAATGTTTAAACTATTTTTTCTGTGCTTTAAAATTTGAAGTTTACATGCGTGTTTCAACTTGCACAACTGGTAAAAAGATTTGGGATAAATTGTGTATCACTTATGAAGGAACTAAAGAAATTAAGCAATCTCGTTTCAATATTTTATTGCATGATTATAAAACTTTTTGTATAAAATCTAATGAAATAATTTCTGAAATATATACAAGGTTTACTCAGATTATTACTTCATTGCATGCATTAGGAAGAGAACTTACAAACTATGAAAAAGTAAATAAAATTTTAAGATGCTTGCCGTCCTCTTTTGATGCTAAAATCACTACAATTTCCGAATCTAAAGATTTAAATTACTATTCAATAAATAACTTATTTAGTTCACTCATTGCTTACGAGCAAGGGGTGAACCAAAGAATTCTTGATGTAGGTGAAAGAAGGAAGGAGAAAATAGTGGCACTTAAGGCAAATGACTTGGACACTGACTCTTCCGGGTCTGAAAGCGATGATGTTGCCGTAATCACAAGGCAATTTAAGAGTTTTCTAAGGAAGAAACATAAGCATCATCAAAAGAGGAATAAAGGTAAGGGCAATAAAAATTTTAAGAATTCTAATGATACAATTTGTTTTGAATATAGGAAGCCTGAACACGTTAAAGCTGATTATCCTATGCTTAAGGCACACCCAAGTATGGAAAAGGGTGAGGAGAAAGCCAAGTCCAAGAAGGACAAGAAGAGATTCTAAAAGGCATTTTGGGCAGATTTTGCATCAGACTCCTTTGAGACTGAACTTAAAGAGGAGACAACAAACCTGTGCTTAATGGCAAACAATAATCTTGGCCATGGTGACCAAGAAGAGGTATGTGAACTAACTTATGAGCAGCTGCTTGAAGTTTTAGAATAAATTCATGCATCATACAGGAAACTTAAAAAAACTCATGCCAACTTGAAATTGGAACTTTTAAATTTACAAAAAGAGCATAAAATTCTTCTTAAAGATCATTCTACAATTGATAGCAATCACATGTCTTTGCTTGATGAGTTTGATGCATTAAATAAAAAGCATGCTGAATTATCTGATGCATATGATTCATTAAAATAATCTCATGCTAAGTTAGACTAGGAGTTTAAAAAGTTAGAAAATCTAAAAGCTTTTGAAAGTAAAAAACCATCATTGCATGCATCACATAAAAAGAATCATCATCGCATGAGTAGTTTAGTGCATCATTTTCTTGATGTTAGATATTTTTCATGTGGCATGCTAGGACACATAACACACACTTGCACTATTCACTATTGTTCACATTGGGTATGGAGACCCAAGTTTCATGATTCACAGCATGCATTCACCTCTACTTTCTATCAGAAGGAATACAAACATGTCTGGGTTCCTAAATCTGACACTTGATAATTTTATAGCCATGCTCTCACAAAAGGCCTCATGAGAGCATGTGGTATCTAGACAGCGGATGCTCTTGACATATGACTAGCAATGACAATCAATTCATTTTGCTGGAGACCAGGACAAGAGGAAAAGTTACTCTTGGAGACAACACCACCAGGAAGGTGGTAGGCTCAGGTATAATTAGAAATTCCAAGAACCTTCTGATTGAAAATGTTTTTAGATGGACTGAAACACAACTTGCTCAGCATCAATCAGCTTTGTGATAAGGGCTTCATCATTAAATTTTTGGCAAATTCGTGTATTATCAGCTTAAATAATAACACTATTTTATAGGGAAAATGGATCAACAACGTTTATATGCTTGATCTAAATAATATTGAATGTGCTACTTTATTTTGCCTAAAAATTGCTGTTGATGATTCATTGTTGTGGCATTGGAGATTAAGTCATGCCGGTATAAAAACCCTTAGGAAAGTAACCCAGAAAAACTTAGTTTGAGGTGTCCCCAAGCTTAAGTTTTCAAAAGACCACCTTTGTGATGCCTGGCAATTAGGAAAGAAAGTCCACTCCACTTTTCACTCCATTAAGGATATTAGCACTCTAGACCTTTAGAAGTCCTTCACATGGATTTGTTTTGACCCATTAGCATTGCCAACTTAGGAGGGAAAGTCTATGGTTTTGTGATTGTCGATGACTACTCAAGGTTCACTTGGACTACATTTCTATCACACAAGAATGAGTGTTTTGATGAGTTTAAAACCTTCTTCACTTGGAACTAGAAAAAGCTAGGTTGTGAGATTTTGACCATCCATAGTGACCATGGGGGAGAGTTTGAAAATGAGAGATTTGGAGACTTTTGTGAGGATAAGGAGATTAGTCACAACTTCTCAGCTCCTAGGACCCCTCAGTAGAATTGGGTAGCTGAAAGGAAGAACCAAACCTTAGTGGAAGCCACTAGAGTCATGCTTGTTGAGTATTCACTTTCAAAATACTTTTGGGCTGAAGCGGTTAACATAACTTATTATGTGTTGAATAGGGTGGATGTTAGAGCCAAATTAGATAAAACACAGAATCTTTCCCACATTAATGTCTTCGGTTGTAAGATTTTCATTCACAATAATGAGAAGTCTCACTTAGGAAAATTTGACCCAAAATCTGTTGAAGGAGTGTTCTTAGGATATTCTATTGTTGGGAAGTCTTTTAGTGTGTTTGATAAGAGGACATTGGTGGTGGAGACTACTCATGTAGTGTTTAATGAATATGATCATAGGAAGCCTAGAGTTGAGGATGATGATGATGTTGGAGAATTTACCACTGGAGTAGAAAATTTGGAGAAGAGGGTAGACCCCCAAAACACTGAAAGAGTAGGAGAGATTACCCAAGGAGCAAAAAATGAAGATATGGAGGAAAGGGTTGAGCCTATACACACTTTGCTAGAGATTGGAGATACTCTTCGAGTCACCCCAAAGAACTGATCTTAGGAGACCCTTCTGAAGGAGTTAGGACTAGGCATGGACTTAGGAAAGAAGTGAACCATTATGCCTTTATCTCAATGACTGAACCCACCAACATCAATTAAGCCCTTTCTGATGAGTTTTGGCTTTTAACTATGCAAGAAGAGTTGAACCAATTTGTTAGGAATGATGTTTGGGAGCTTGTAGAGAGACCAAAGGGACAAAGTGTAGTGGAACCAAATGGGTCTTTAAGAATAAAATGAATGATTCTGGTGTGGTGGTTTGGAATAAGGAAAGATTAGTGGCTAAGGGGTACAACCAAATAGAAGGGATTAATTTTGAAGAGACCTTTGCCCTTGTAGCTAGATTGGAAGCCATTAGAGTGCTATTAGCCTATGCCTGTTATAAGATATTTATGTTTTTTCAAATGGACATTAAAAGTGCCTTTTTAAACGGGATAATAAAAGAGGATGTATTTGTAGAACAACCCCCAGGTTTTGAGAGTTCCCAATTTCTAAATCATATTTTCAAATTCAAAAAGGCCTTGTATGGATTAAAACAGGCACCTAAAGCTTGGTACAAGGGCTTAGCACATTCTTACTAGAAAGGGAGTTTGTTAAGGGGAGAGTAGACACCACCCTTTTCCTGAGAAAAGTAGGAGATGATTTACTCATTGTTTAGATCTTGGTTAATGATATACTTTTTGGATCTTCTAATAAAAGGTTATGTGATGATTTTTCTAAAATATTGAGTAAGGAGTTTGAGATGAGTATGATGGGAGAGTTGTCATACTTTTTGGGGTTTAGTATGAAATAAATGGATAATAAAAACTTTATGAATCAATCAAAATACATAAAGGACATCTTGAAGAAGTATGATATGGACAAAGAAGAGCCAATTAATACTCCCATGATCTAAGGAATTCATTTGGACAAAGACCCAATGGAAAATCAGTTGATTAGAAGAAGTACAGAGGAATGATTGGATCTTTACTTTACCTGACTGCTAGCCGTCTTGATATCATGTTTAGCATTTATCTCTATGCTAGATTTCAAGCTGATCCTAAGGAATCCCACCTAACTGTAGTTAAGAGAATTCTTAGATACCTTTTAGGGAACTAAAACTTAGGAATCTAGTACCCTAGGCACAACACTTCCTTTGAGATTATTAAATTTTTTGATTTTGACTTTGCTGGATGTAAGGTGGATAGAAAAAGCACTTCAGAGACCTATCAAATCATAGGACAATCTTTAGTCTCCTGATCTAGTAGAAAGCAAAACTCAATTGCACTTTTCACTACTAAAGCTGAGTACATTTCTTTAGAAAGTTGTGTGGCCCAAATCCTTTGGTTGAAGCAGCTAGTTCTAAAATTAGGATAACTTGTAGGCACAATTCCAATCCTTTGTGACAACACTAGTGTTATCTGCATTTTTAAGAATCCTATCCAACATTCAAGGACCAAACATATAGACATAAGACATCACTTCATTAGAGACCATGTAACCAAGGGAGACATTGAGTTATACCATGTGACAATTGGGAATTAACTGGCTGGCATCTTTACTAAACCACTGGCCTTCGACACTTTCAGTACTTTAAGGATTAGATTGGGTGTGATTGACATAAACGCATGAACTTGATTTTTGATCTCTATTTTTATTTGTTGTTTTCTTTTTGTTTTTCTTGTGTTTATTTTCTGATTTGTTTCTCTTGCTTTTAAACTCTACTGAATCAATATCTTATGCCTTTATTTTGATTTTGAAAATTTGTAATCAATAATTAACATCTATAAATTAGTTAAAGGGAAGAACAATGTTAATTGTTACATTCTCTCTAACTTCTTTTAGTGATGTAATTTTCTTTTCTAAATAAAAATCTATCTCAAATTAACAAATAGATTTTGAAATTGAGAACTTTTTAATCTTACTACAATAATCTATTTTAAGTTTAATATTCAAAGTATTTACTTTACTTTCAGATTTTTGTAATCCTGTCATTGAAATTATCATATGATTTCTGATTCTATTTTGTGATTCATTCTTCCTTATATTAGATAATGAGTTTTTTTCTTCTCTAATATTTAGAAGATAAAATCATAACTAAGAATATTTAAGGATTTTAAAAAAGGGATCTCTCTTGCATAAAAATAAAAAAAAGTGGCTAATGATGCCAAAAACAAAAGATGCGCAAAGTCGCCAAATTGAAAAAAAAAATTACACAAAGTGTATGAAAAATAAAAAGATGCGCAAAGCTCCAATCAAATTGACAAGAGGCATAAAATAAGCCCACCAAAATCAAGCTTCTTCCTTTTCAAAATTTTTAAATCTTAGAAGACTTCATGTGTCACTTGATATTTTTCAAAAGGCTTGATTTCAAACTTCTGATTGTAAATAATTACTTTGATATATTATTCCATGAAATATTTTTCTGGAAATAAGTTTTTGAACGGATCTCTTCTTTTAAACCAATTGGCTTTTCTGATTTAGATTCTTGTTTTTCAAAAGTTAATTTGTCCTAAAGAAGACTGAGTTAGGGCTAACAGGATCGGTTGTTTTAATGCTTTTTTAGATTTGGACGATGTTAACTAATTGATTTTTCAAAATTTTGAATTGAATCCTATGGAAAAATTATCATATTCAGTATAAAAAAAATCTTTATGTTTTTTGTTCGTTTTTTATTTTTTTTTTGTATCTGATTTTCTGTTTGTTTTTAATTTTACTGTTTTTGGGCCTGATCTGATCATCTCCATCCACCCTCAATTTTCAAAATTTTCACATCATCCTGGACAATCCTCATATCATCCTGGACGATTTGTTACATTCACTTCTCGAATCCATTTGTTTACTATTCTAATTTTTCTGCTGTTTATCAACCTGGATAATGTATTATCATCCTGGATAATGTATTATCATCCTAGACGATATGATCATCCTCTGCTTTAATAATATTTGATCGTCCTGGAGGATCCTCTTTCATTCTGGATGATACCTTTACTTCTGCACAATTATTGGTCATCATCCCTTACGATCCACCTGTTTGTCCTCGATGATACACATGGATATACATTTAATAAGCCTTAAATTTGGCCAGTACAATCCATTATTGGAGAATCATCTCGAACGATCCACCTGTTCGTCCTGGATAATACATATGGCACTGCCTTTAAATATTTTAAATTTGCTCGGTATGATCAATAATTGTTCATCGTCCTGGATGATCCACATATCGGCCAGGATGATCTGCTTTTTCAATGGTCATTCGGATTGTCGCCGCATGACGATCATCTGTGTCTTATTATCCCGGATGATACCTGATTGGCCTGGATGATACGACCATCTTTTTGACCAATCAATCAGCCTTAATTATTGCACCAGATTATCCTGGATGATCCTGCTGATTCTTTAAATACTTAACCTTTTCAGCCATTTTTCTTATACCTTTTCTTTCTACTTTCATTCTACTCTCTTTTTTTTCCATATTTTGTGCTAATGGCTAGTGGCAAACACTCTTGTCAAGTTTCAAGAAGTTCCTCGAGGGCCACCTTAGACCCTTGCTTCATGGAGGCAGAAGATTAAGCCTCATATCATCAAATCAGCCAGCATCACTGTGTTTCGCTCAATCAATCTCAACCAGCTCTCTTATTCGGTACTCGATCTTTTTACTCACACCTTTCTCTATTTTATTCTAACGCTCGCAGTCCCCTTCAATTCTAAACTTTTATTTGAATTTTTTGTGAGTCTTAGAATTAATTCTGCTTTCACCTCTCTTGGCTCATATGTAAATTGATGCCCTGTCGAGATCACTTACCAAGATTGTGCAGAATTTTTGCAGCTCTCCACCACAGGAGATAAACTTCACACTCTTTGCTTCAATTTTAATTATGACTGGGCTCCAAGCAATCACTTCCTTTGAAACACCACAGTCCACTTTCATGTTGGAGAGAGTAGCTCTTTACTAAAAAATACTAGGACTGTTCAACATGTTTTTCGCATATATATAATCCCAAAGGCTGGTGATCGTGTCCACATTACTCCTCTTCTTTCAATCACCACTTTTACATTCTAGCCCATCACGAATTTAATGCAACTGACATGATGTTTCGCTATAGCAAACACATGACCACAATTCGCAATCCAGGTCATAGGAGAAAGCCCAATCTAGCCTTAGGACATATCATTGCTTATGTCCTAGAATCCAAATAAAATCTCCAATACCCTGCTCCTCCAAATTTCTTGCCTGCCTTCTACTCAAACAACTCTTTCAATATCCTTCATAGTACTC